>JBAMNC010001268.1:72500-484718 GCA_037902135.1 Cetoscarus ocellatus | reverse complement strand
GGACAATGTTCAAAGGTGTCCTTGTGTGCTCAGATCGGATAGACCCTTCATTAAGGGTGAGAAAAGACTGATTGTTTGCATGTACAATGCTCTCAATCCGTCCCATGAAGTACAAATGATCTTTGTCAGTCATGTAGATTCTTCTCCCACACTTTTTAAACACTTTGTTCAAAGGATGTCTAAAATCAATTGCCTTCTGTGTACTGACTATCATTAAGTGTTTGAAGGCATCCTGATTAAACAATCTTAACATAAACTTCAGAGTTTGTCTGTTCTCTTCAGTGAAATCAGAAGGATTTGCTAACAGCAGGAGGACATTTGGTCCAGGTTGGCAGAAAGCCACACAGCTTCTCATCTCTTGAATCACTGCATCCTTTGGGAGATGAAACATGTCTGGAGTTTTAACAACAGTTAAACTGTTTCCTCTCCACTCTGTAGCAAATCTTGAGCAGTGCTTGACTGATCCAGGAAAATCCAAGTCTGTCTCTCCAAAGATGAAGTTGAGGAGTTTGTTTATCTGGATTTCATCTTTTCCAAAGAGGACAATCCTAAGTTCAGGTGCTGTAAGACAGAATCAGTGCATTATTTCACAGAGTTAGTACAAGCTTCGTGGGTGCAGGTGTAAAGAAAGAGTCAGTTCAACACTTTCTGGGTTCTGTCCATAACTTTTAGTGAGCTCTTAACAGATCCCAATTAGGTTTGCGGTCAAGTTCTAAAATAAAGTTCATGAAAGAGCGCTCTTATCTTTCAATACAATACAAATAATGCACATCAAATGAGACAGAACAACTCAACCACAAGCTCATGTGAGCCATTTTGTCGCAATAATAAACAACTCCAGCACAAAGCAAATTAATAATAAAACATGAAAAATATGACTTTAACAGGGCTTCCTAACCAAACAGTTCATTATCACTAACAACTAACTGCCACATCAGTTGATTAATAAACAGAAAAAAAGGATTTAGGTATAATAAGCAGCTATGGTGACATCCCAGTGAGGTTTATTGTCCTAAATTACTTACCTGTTCACAATTGCATATGACCCCTAACCACTCATAGGTTTTTTTGTTTTGTTGTTGTCCTCTGTAAAGAGTCTTTGAGTCTTTTTGAAAAGCGCTATAAAAATTTGATGCATTATTATTTATTATTATTTGATTCCTTTCTTTCAACAGCTGACAGAAACACATACTTCAGTACCTATAAAAATATTTTTTCCAAACTCTGCCCACTAACTCTGCACTGATACCTTTCTAATTTTTTATGACTCTAATTATTAGCATTTGAAATTCTTATGTTCACATTTTTGTTTTGGCTGCTTGGCATTTGAAAGGCACATAAACTTTTTGTTTTCCTCACCATCTAACATTAAATCAGATTAAACTTTTTTGTGTTCGGTCAATTAGGATTTCCAAAATTATTTCTGTTTGCTAAATGCCAGAATAATGAGAGCGATAATTTTTTAGACATTGTTTAATTGTTTTCTTAAGAGTCAGAAGTTTACATACATTTCATTAGTATTTGGTAGCATTGCCTTTAAACTGTATGACTTGGATCAAATGTTTTGGATTTGCTTCCACAAGCTTCTCACAATAGTTAGCAGGAATTCTGGCCCATTGTTCCTGACAGAACTGGTGTAACTGGGCCAAATTTGTAGGCAGCCCTGCTCGCTCATGCCTTTTCAGCTCTGCGCATACATTTTCAATGGGACTGAGATCAGGGCTTTGTGATGACCACTCCAAAACACTGACTTTGTTATCCTTAAGCCACTTTGTAACCAGTTTGGAAGTATGCTTCGGGTCATTGTCCATTTGGGAAACCCATTTGTGCCCAAGCTTTAACTTCATGGCTGATGTCTTGAGCTGTTGCTTCAGTATTTCCACATAATGTTCTTTCCTCATGATGCCATCTACTTTGTGAAGTGCACCAGTCCCTCCTGCAGCTTAACAACCCCACAACATGTAACGATGGTCATTATGGCCAAAAAGTTCAATTTTAGTTTCATCAGACCACAGAGCATGTCTCCAAAAATTAAGGTCTTTGTCCCTGTGTGCATTTGCAAACTGTAATCAGTTTTTTTATGTTTCTTTTGGAGTAATGGCTTCTTCCTGGGAGAGTGGCCTTTCAGCCCATGTCGGCACAGGACTCATTTGACTGTTGATTATGACACACTCTGACCAGCTTAAATATACATATATATAAATTAACATTTTTTTAAGTTTACGCAAAAAGACATTTCCCCAAACATCCTTTATGCAATTTATGAAATAACAATTTAAAAAAACACAAAGTTGAAAAGCACTTAAAAGTTAAAAGTCTCAGAAAATTAGAATATTATGAAAAAGTTCAATGTTGAAAAGTCATGGTGTCACACCCTTAGCAGCAAATTAACTCAAAACACCTGCAAAGGTTTCCTGAGTCTTTAAATGGTCTCTCAGTCTGGGTCAGTAGGCTACATAATCATGGGGAAGAGCCACAAAATGCCATTACTAAAGACATTGGTTGTTCACAGAGTGCTGTATCCAAGCATTTTCATAGAAAGTTGAGTGGAAGGAGAAAGTGTGGTAGGAAAAGGTCCACCAGTAAAATGGATAACTGCAGCTTTGAGAGGATTGTCAAGAAAAATCCATTCAAGAATTCAGGGGAGTTTCACCAGGAGTGGACTGAGGCTGGAGTCAGAGCATCAAGAGCCACGACGTACAGACGAATCCTGGTTAAGCCTCTCCTGAACCAGAGACATGGACAGAAGTGTCTTACCTGGGCTGTGGAGACAAAGAACTGGACTGTTGCTCAGTGGTCCAAAGTCCTCCTTTCAGATGAAAGTAAATCATGTCATTTGGAAATCAAGGTCCCAGAGTCTGGAGGAAGAGCAGAGAGGCCCAGGATCCACATGGCTGAGGTTCAGTGTGAAGTTTCCACAGTCAGTGATGATCTGGGCTGCCATGCCATCTGCTGGTGTTGATCCTCAGTGCAGCCATCTATCAGGAAATTTTAGAGCACTTAATGCTTCCCTCTAATGACAAGCTTTATGGAGGAGCTGATCTCATTTCCAGCAGGACTTGGCACCTGCCCACACTGCCAAAGGTACCAGAAGCTGGTTCAATGACCATGGTGTTACTGTGCCTGATTGACCAGCAAACTCTCCAGACCTGAACCCTGTACAGAATCTATGGGGTATTGTCAAGAGGAAGATGAGAGACACCAGATCCAACAACTCAGATGATCTTAAGGTCACTTTTAAGCAACCTGGGCCTCCATCACACCTGTGCAGGGCCACAGGCTGATCACCTCCATGCCACGCCGCATTGAGGCAGTAAATCATGCAGAGGCCCAACCAAGTATGAGTGCATAGAACTGAACATACTTTTCAGAAGCCTGACATTTCTGTTTAAAATATCTGTTTTTTATCGATCTTATGTAATCTAATTTTCTGAGTCACAGCATATATATCTTCTTTATCTGTAAGTCATAATCATCAAAATTGCAAGAAATAAAGGGCTGAAATATTCACTTTGTGTGTAATGAATCTATATAATATATGGATTTCATTTTCTGAATGAATGACAAAAAATATTGAACTTTTTCATGATATACTCATTTTATGAGTATGTCTGTACACTTTTTATAATGTTGGAGAAACATACAAACCAATCTGATCTACAAACAGCTGTAATTTCTAACTTTAAACAATCACATAATTTTCATTTTATTGATTCTTTGTCTATCTTCATCATGATGACATTTGCATATTTGTCTAATTGTCAGTCATCCCAAGGATTTAATCATGTATGACATTTTTTAACCAAGTGGACTTTCAACAAAGTCTGGATGTGCTTTTCACAGCCTTTTGGAGCAGATGAGGATCATTTTTCTATCTGCAGGGCCAGTATATGTTATCAAAGTCGGCTGTGGGATTACCACGTGAAAAGGTAAGACATCCACACATTATCTATTCCACTGATCCCTTCAGGTCATGGGGACCGCAGCCTATCCCAGCTTACATCAGGCAAGTGATGGGTACACCCTGTACTGGTCACCAGTTGATTGCAGGGCCACATAGAGACAGACAGCCAGTCACACTCACAGTAATACCCAAGGGCAATTTGAAATCACTAATCGACCTAACGAGCATGTTTATGGTCTGTGGGGGGTAGCTGAAGTGCACACTGAGAACTGACTTTTGCAGTAGGAGAACATCCACACAGAGAGGCCCTGGCCAACACGGGGATCAAACCACCAACCCTCTTGCTGTGAGGCACACGCACTATCTGCTGCGCCACCGTGCCACCCAAAAAGAAAAGAATTAAGACATGTTCTGCCTAATTAAAGGCACTTTGCTGATATACTTAGAGTTCTCGTTCCCCCTGCAAACTCTGATGGATATTTGTGCATCACTGGTTTAAACAAATGATGCTATGTAACACAGGCCCACAAGCTCAGACGTGATTGATTTCAGATTTGGCAAAAGCTGAATTATCATCAATCCAACTTTGACCTTGGAAATTTGTTCAAGTTTCTTTTTAATGACAATCGTTCAATTATTTTATGACGTAAGTGCTGCTGTCTTGATGCATACAACATCATTTCAAGCTCTTAGATAAGGTCTTTTAAGCAGTTTTGTTACCATGTTCAAACACTCAAATCGATTCTCTACATTTTCCTTTGGCGATTCTTTTTGGAATCCTTTGGGACTTAACACTGTGAGGAAAAAACAACACAGTGTCCAACTACTGCAAAAGATGTGATGATTTAAAACCAATTCAATTATTTACTTACAGTTGGACAAGGAGATGCCTTTTGATGCCATCATAGATTTGAGCCCTACAAAAAAAAGAATAGATTAGACAGACAGATAGACACAGTAGACAGATAGATCCTAAACTTAACTCTAATGGCTATATCATCAGAAATATCAATCTAGCTGCTTACTGCAAATGTTTAATTAGCCAATTGCATGGCTGCATCATAATGCATTAAGGCATAAACATGGTCAAGATGAGCTGCTGTAGTTCAGATCGATCATCAGAATGGAGAACAATGGTGATATAAGTGACTCTGGATGTTGCATGGTTGTCTCTGCTGGATGAGCCAGTCTGAGTATTTCAGTAACTGCAGATCTACTTGGACTTTCAGACAGTTAGGGTTTCAGATGAAGGTCAATAAAAGAATAAGTATCTAATGAGAGGCAGTTCTCTGGGTGAATATGCCTTGTTGATGTCAGAGGTCAGAGGAGATCGCCCGGGGTGGCTCAAGATGACTGAAATGCACCAGTAACTCAAATAACTGGTTAAAACTGAGGTAAACAGATGACCAACTGTGAATGCAAAAGTCAACATTTCCTTGGCACACTTTGGGCCCTTCAGTATAAACTGCCATGGTATTGTTGCTTACCATGTCCATCCCTTTATGACCACAGTGGACCGTCTTCTGATGGAGACTTCCAGCAGCTCCATGTCTCAAAGCTCAGATCATCTCACACTGGTCCTTCAACATGACAATGGGTTCACTGTACTTCAGTGGCCTCCACAGTCACCAGATCTCAATCCAATAGAGAAGCTTTGGGATGTGGTGAAACAAGAGATTCCATCCTGGATGTTCAGATGACAAAACTGCATCATCATGGAGAAATGGACCAACATCTCTGGGAAATGTTTGCAGATATCCTTGTGGTTGTGTTTGTGCACATGTTGAGGCTCTTGTCTTGTGTGAGCCTTGATTTCAGCCTGAGGCCATTTTGAGCCGTGCTTCCCCGGCTCTCTCACCTCCTTTCTGGTGCTGTTCAGTTTCTCTTTACACTGTCACTTAAGGCAAAAGTCCAAAAATATATATTTAAAAAATCTGGAGGGATGTGTCCAGTCCCATTAAAACTATAACACAAAGAATTAAGGCAGCTCTAAAGGCAAGAGAGAGTCCAACAATTATGCATATCAGAATACAAAAGCAGGGTACTATAGTTACCATAAAACCAATCAATCAATCTTTGTGTGTACAGCACCAAATCATAACAACTGTTATCTCAAGACACTTAAGAAACGAGTAAGTCAATGCCAAACTCTTCTTTGTAATTCATTACCTCCACCAAGGAGGTTATGCTTTCTGATGATGTTTGTCCTTTTTGTCTGTTTGACTTTTAACAAAAAAAAAGTAAAAACGGTTTTAAAGACATTTACAGAGAATGATGGTCATGACACAATCACGCTGTGATTGGATTTTACTGGTGATCTGGTTTTGAATGAGGACTTTTTTTTAAACCACGGTCAGGCAGACCAACAAACAGCCACAACTGCCAGGAAAATTGTTCAGGATGCAAAGAATAACCCACAAATAACACGAGCTGAAACACAGGACATTCTGAAAAAAAAGTGGTGTGGCTGTTTCAAGATGCACAATAAGGAAGAAAAATGGGCTGCATGGTAGAGTCTCCAGAGGAATGCAAATGCCACAAAGCATCCCGCCAACAATCCGCCAAAAAGCACAGAGACAAGAAAACTTCTGGAACAAAGGCATTTTAGAGATGAGATCAAAACTGAACTTTGCAGCCACAGCCATAAACATTACATTTGGAGAGGAGTCAACAAGGCCTCTGATGAAGATCCACCATTCCTGCTGTGAAAGACGGAGGTGATCGCTGATGTTGGGGGATGTGTGAACTACAGAGGCAGGAAACTTGGATAGATAAATGCAGCATGTTGTCAGAAAATACTGGAAGAAAATTTGCACTCATCAGCCCAGAAGCTGTGCATGGGTCCAACTTGGGCGTCCCAACATGACAACGATCCAAAACACATTACCAAGTGGACCTGTCACTGGCCACAGCAGAATAAAGAGAAGGTTCTGGAGCAGCCATCTCAGTCTCCTGACTCCAGTATCATTGAAGCACTCTGGGAAATGTCAAACCTACAGTTCATGCAAGACAGCCCATGAATTTACAGGAACTGGAGGCTTTTGCCAAGAAGAATGGGCAGCTTTAACATCTGAGAAAAAAAGAGCCTCGTCCACAACGACCACCAAAGAGCTGTCACTAATGTGAAAGAGGGAACACATGGTGTGAAAAACTGGGGATGTAGACTTTTGATCAAGGTCATTATGATTTAAAAAGAGTAAACACAGTTGTTTGACAATAAATGACTTTACTCAACCACTAACCATGAGTGAAAGAAGTTTTTGTGTTATCATTCACATTTTCTGAAAATGGCCAAGAAATCATAAATTCTGCAGGGGAAGGAAAATTATGAGCATAACTGTACAGTGTGGAGGGATTTTGGCTGAAATATAAAACATAATGACACATTAATCTACTGTTTGCAGAGATGATTTGTGCAGGTGTTTAGATGAATTTTAAGGTCTTGGACCCATTCTTTCAATTATCCTTCAAATTTTACATGTATCGTTAAAGTTCTCCACATTTCTGTATCCATGTTGACCATGTAAGAACATACATGACACAGAGAAAGCTGAGCTGGCTCTGAGTCAGGAAAAGAGCACCGACCAACACACTGTATGAAGTTACACCAGCCATGTCTGTAAGCATGTTGAACACATATAAGCACAGCGAAGACATTCTCCTGACACTGACAGTCAGCATCTATTGTCTCCTTGTCAGTCATCATTCAGCAGTTTAAAGAGTCCATATTCTGCCTCAACTTAGACAGATAGACGGACAGACGGATAGATACCTTTATTGTCCTAATGGGAAATTTGTTTTCACAGGCTGTCAAACGAAAACACATACATTTAGGGAACATATAACACACATAAAAACAAAGATCACACGTATATACATCACAGGAGACACATTTGTCAGTGGGCTGCTTTGCTGAGGATGGAGATGGCATATGGTACAAAGCTTTTGTTAAAGCCTGCTCTTTTTCATAAATATTAGTTTCTGCAGACATTTAATATCTACATATTTATATCCAAACCCAATTACAGCAAAGAGAGTATGTGTATGTTAAATTTAAAGATATTGGTATCAGTATCTGTAATAGAGTTCAGTCATTTTAGGCAGGTAATAGCCCTGTGAACAAGAGGAGGGAGAAGTGCTAATGTTGTGAACATTTTCTCGAGTGTACAGAAGTGCCCTATCACATTATGACATGTAAACACACTGAAGGGGACATTTAAATTAGAAAAAAGCTCAATAACGCCTCTTTATAATTCTCACATAACAGGAATTCCCTTTATAAAACTGTACCTGAAGCTGAAATAGTCTTTTATTAGAGCAGAAGTCGAGGTTCAAGTCTCTGCACGTCTGTTAAGTCTCTTCTGGTTTTAATTAATTCCTCTAAGAACGAAAAATTTTAAACTAAATGTGCTCTGGTTCATAGAAAATGTATTAGGTGTTATTTTGGTAAATAGTAGTAAATTAATGCAAAATTAGCCACACTTTCCAAATGCTGCACAGCCTCAAAAATAGGTTCAATACACTCAAATATATATACAGTACATAATATATATATAATTTATCACAAGATTCGCAAAAACCAGCTAACTGAAAAACTGACAAATTAAAATGCCATATATATATACCGTATATATTGGGGTGGGACGATTGGTCACAAAAGAGAACGCGTCTCCACTGCTCTAGAGTCCAGCAGCGTGCTTTACACCACTGCATTGGACGCTTTGCAGTGCACTTGGTGATGTATGGCTTGGATGCAGCTGCTCGGCCATGGAAACCCATTTCATGAAGCTCTCTGCGCACTGTTCTTGAGCTAATCTGAAGGCCACATGAAGGTTGGAGGTCTGAAGCTACTGACTCTGCAGAACATTGGTGACCTCTGTGACCTATGACCCTGAGCATCCACTGACCTAGCTTTGTTACTTTAGGTGGCCTACCACTTGGTGGCTGAGTTGCTGTTGTTCCCAATCACTTCCACTTTGTTATAACACCACTAACAGTTGACTCTGGAATATTAAGTGACAAGGAAATTTCACCACTGGACTTATTGCTCAGGTGGCCTCCTATCACGACACCACGCTGGAGTTCACTGAGCTCCTGAGAGCGATTCAGCCTTTACCAAATGTTTGTAGAATCAGTCTGCATGTCCAGGTGCTTGAATTTATACACCTGTGGCCATGGAAGAGACTGGAACACCTGAATTCCACAATTTGGAGGAATAAGTGAATACTTTTAGCAATCTATCTATCTATATCTATATATATATATATATATATATATATATATATATATATATATATATATATATGTATATATATATATATGTATATATATATATATATTTATACTGTAGAATCTTTCAAAAATAGAGTCCTACATTTGACTTGTGCGATGTGAATGGGAAGAACTTGTTCCGACGCGTGTTCTGGGTAACAATAAATCACAACTGTCCATAAGGTGTCTTTGAGTATGATGACCCATTTACTTCATCCAAGATCGTCACCAGTGCGTTTCCAGTAAACATCCATTTAACATATTTATCAAACACAAAGAAATTCAAAAAAACGCCAGCTCATTACCTGGAGCTCATCCAAATGACTTTCTTCTGGTGCTAAGCACCACCCACTGGTCAAACACAAAACGGCATGAACACAGGTATAATCAACAATCTCTTAAAGAAGCAAAATAGAAATTAAAAAAAAATTAAACGAACAGAAAACTATATTATGGCTCCAACATATACATATCAGAATCAGAATCAGAATCAGAAATACTTTATTAATCCCCAAGGGGAAATTCGGTTGTTTCAGTTGCTCTTATACACAGTATAGCAGTTGGAAACAACAGATGAGGACATTAGAGTAAACAGTATATACATAATATACAGTATATATATAAGTGTGTGTGTATATCTATCTATCTATCTATCTATAATGCTCAGGCTTACCACATTGTCCCTGTTATAACCCTTCTCCAGAATTTCAGAAGTAGCACTTTGAAATGATAATAGCAATAATTTACTACAATAAAATCAGACTGTCATGATGCACTTCTGTGTAAGCTTCTGTCACTATAAGTAAAACACTGTGATTGACTGCCCTGCCTAAGAATATGATCTGAATGAGCTCCCTCGTGTTGTTGCTCAGTCTAGTGTCTTGTACATGCAGATCAGGTATGTGGACTGAAGAGCAGCCTGAATGTTTTTCACAGATTTTTTATTTTATTTAACCTTTATTTAACCAGGAAAAAAAACTCACTGAGATTAAAAATCTTTTTTTCAAGAGTGTCCTGGCCAAGACAGCAGCACATTCAACAGATACTTTGGTCATCACCTCAGTTCAGAGACATTTAAGAAACAAATAAGTGCATAAAAACGTCTTATAAAGCAAGACCAAACCACTCAGAAACAACACTTATTCTTAAAGACATTTTTATGTCATCCACATTTACTTTCACCATGAACTACATGACTGATATGCTAGAATAAAAATAATTTTCAGCTTTAAATGTTCATGGTTTCAGATCACAGATGTGAAATTTAATGTTAGAGTGATCTTAAAACAAGAAAGTGTCAAAGTTAAAGTCAATGCTTTTTAATCTGTAAAGACCTGTTTTTATGAAGAATCAGTCATTAGAGTTGGTGTTGGTGAGAAAAGATGGTAAAATCATTCATTCTTAACACAATCATACCTTTTAGTTATTAAATTGAAAATGCATTGATTCATTACTCGATTATTTTGTGCATCTATCTGAAGCTGAGTGTACTCACCTCATGAATTCTCTGCTGCGACAGAAGCGTACCAACAAAACTGAAGCATAAAAGAGAGAAAGGGGCAGGGGAAGTAAAAACAGAGCGCTGGCAGTGTGCCTGACCAAACCTTCAACACAGTAATTAAACATGTTTGCAGAACAAAATGTATAAAATACAAATAACAAAATAATAAATAAGAAAAATTTCTGATACATAGATTCCCACAAGAACATTCCTATCATAGCAATAAAGCTGGAAAATATTTCGCAAATCTTATTGAACAAAATAAAGAAAAAAAAAACATTACCATCATAAAAAAACACTCACCTGAAGAAACAGACATTTTCAAGAATTTCTACGCCAACATTTACTCATCAGAAAAAGACCCCAACCAGGAAGAGATCAACACATTCCTCAACAGCATTACCTCACCACAGCTAACCGAAGACCAAGTTTCTACTTTTGATGCTGCAATAACCATGAAGAACTTTCCACTGCTAATAACAAATCACCAGGACCTGCTGGACCGGCCTGTCTGGATGAGTGATGACCGTGAACTTTATCTGTATATGACTTTTAAAAACAGAGGTGACGACTAAAATCTAAATATTGATTCTTAAGCTGACGGGATCCAGTGAAGGGAAGTGATGTGATGTCGTCTGTTAAAACCAAAGAGCAGTGGAAGAGCTGATGTCCAAACACTCGTCAACACTACCATTCAATTTCTAGCTGGCTGTAATGAGGAGGACCAGAGAAGAGGGCCGTACTGTACTGACAGGGGCCCCTAAAAACCTAAAATACCAAAGTCCTGTTTGCTGTCAACACCTTTCAACCAGTCATCTGTAACGCACACATAACACCTGTTTGCAGTAAACACTTCATGAATTTATCTGAGGTTTCATTTCTGCATTACCAGTGCAATTAGAGCTAACCCGTAGCTGTCTTATATTGATCTGTTTCCATTACAGGAGCAGCAGACAGTTAGATGTTGCTGCACCAGAGTAAGTGTAAAGCCTCTGAATGCTGTCACAGGGGAGGTTAACAAATAAAAGCACATCATTTGCACACTATCTAAAATAAAAAAAAATGTCCATTTGTGTTCATGTCCTACTTTATAAGAAAGTCTAATCGCACTTTGAAATACTGCCGCTGAGGATCATTTTTGTACTTTTTCTTTTTTTCTTTTGCTCAGCAATATTTGGATAAAGAAACACTTAAGTCAACATATTTTCCTCAAAATGAGTATAACCTTTCACATCGATTGGTTAATTCACGTCATGCACACAAAGTGCCCGAATCTCATGTTTTTAAAAGACACCAGAAAAAAAAGGTTTATCTGTGTATCTACTTTCTAGTGTTTAGAAATGCCAGGTAGCTGAAAATCGTAACACCTTTACTTCAACATCATGTTGCATAACAGAACCAAAAAACTGACGTCAAAAGCAGCTACAACTATTTTAAAGCATTAATACAGCTGTGTCTTAGATTTCTTGACAAGGTATGGAGACAATTCATATTTGCATACAAGTTTATGCCCATTTTCAGCCCAATATTCTATTTACAAACAAAACTGACACGACAGAAATAAATGTGTGTATATGAATATATACATAATGATAAACCAATAAAAATGTTTCCCTGAGGATGTACTTATTTGTCATAACAGTGTGGGCATCCGTGTGTGAAAGATTTTGCAGTTACAAGCTCGTTGTTAAGTCACGAGTCACTCGTCTTGTAGGTGTTTTAAGGGGAAATAGCGAAGCGTTAAAAAGGATTCACCGGCGGAGCTCATTTTTTGTACCTCGAGTTGCAAATGCCTTCCCAAGTCCCCCACGTGGCCATTGTTGTTGATCGATTACCACTAAAATGGCACACCTCAGTGACGGCATGTATCATCCCGTTAGGGGCCTCTCGGCGTCTGCGTTAATCCGGGCGGATTATGGTTAAGATTTAAGTTTTGTCACTGTTCTCTCGCTCTGCACCATCAGATGTACATTTTACTGGAAGTGTCGGCTAACTAGCTGTTCTAGCAGAGTTATAAAAGCTCAATAAAGACCACAAGAACTGCATAAAGGTCAACTTTTTTGTAACTCCAAAATGGACATATATCAAAAACAGGGTTTCTGCAGGTTTTAACAAATTTAAGGCTTTTAAAGAACTTTTAAAGACAATTATGAACTAAATTTAAGATCTACACAAAGTCAGAAAGAGGTAAGCTATGAAAAACTCTGCTGGACTGTTATTCACCCCCACATCACGCCTCAGTACCATGGGTGCCCGAGCCTTCAGCTGCTCAGCACCCAGACTCTGGAGCTCCCTCCCCCCTCACATCAGACAGTCAGACTCCATCACCTCATTCAGATCCCAACTCAAAACTCACCTGTTCACACTGGCATATTCCCTCTAACTGGACATTGTTCACCCCACTTGCTTTTATGTTGATGTTTTGTTTTTAAAATGTTTGCAATGGCTGATGCTCTTATGCTTTTACTCCTGTAAGGTGACCTTGGGTGACTTGAAAGGTGCCCCAAAATAAAATGTATTATTATTATTATTATTATTATTATTATTATTATTATTATTATTATTATTATTATTATTATTATTATTATCATTATTATTATTATTATTATTATTAAAAACTGCAGTCACAGAATTGCTTTCAAACTAATTAGATTTATTGCCACAGAACAGCCCATTAACAATCAAGAGCAAATGTATATACAATGGAGTCAGTGTGTGTGTGTCAGGGTTATTACTTTTTAAAATTTATTTTTTTTATTTTAATTTAGTTTTTCAGATTTTTTTTGTTAACAAGTAATTGAATAAAAAAGGGACAACAAAGGAAGCGGTAAATTTACATACATAATTTAAGACCAGACAAAAATATTATTTAAGCCTGAGTTTACAAAACATGGACAGATTTAAGACTTTTTAAAGCCTAAAACTGAGATTATCAAATTTATTATCCTGCAAAGTCTTTTGCATGGCCTAAGATAGTGTCACAGACCTAAAAAATAAATGCACCAATTTAATACAATATGGAGATAGCTATGAGTCAGCTTTCCAACATATTTGACTTTATAATATGTGTCAGGAAAATTACCCAAACTGCCCTGGGCTCGCAGCCCACGTGGAAAGAACGACAGGAGAAAGGAGTCTTTTATTTTGAAGGAGTTCGTTCAGTTTACAACAGAAGGAAATCTCCTCACGCACTGAAGTGTGCGTCTAAACCAGAGCATGTGAGCGTGGAGCGGGAGGAATTTGACTAAAAAAGATTTTAGACCTCATCGTCACTTTAAGCTGTTGCTTGCAACACATCTTTAACAGTTGTAGTTTGCAATTTAAAGATTTGGAAATATTTATATCTTTGTGTACTTTTTTAATTTTGTAATGTTTATTTTTTTATGGTTTTATTAATGTTTCTGTATGTGGCTTTATGTTTCAATTAAAAAAAATGACTGCACAAAAAAACAAGAAAAAACAAAACAAACAAACAAAAAAAAAAACATACGTGGGGGATCTAGCTCCAAGTGCGCCACCGACACATAACTGTAATAGTCGCAAGGAGGGAAAATAATATTCATGCATAGTTTTTAGAGTCAAAGCTTGAATACCAATAAAATTTAATACCTCATAAAATCGTGATTAAGACTTTTGAATAATTTTTAAGGGCCTTAATTTTCCCCTAATTAATTCATCAACTTTTAATACTTTTTAAGACCCCACGGACATCCTGCTTAGGAAATTCCCACTAAAGGAAGACATTTTGCCATATTGTTCCTTGATTTATACACCATCCACTAAGAAAAGGTCAAAACCCCAATTCTGGGCCTCCACCCACAGGTTGAGAACCGCTGCACTCGTAGACTGCATTTGAAGCTTGATCCTAAAGATCGTTCTTACAACACGGAGAATAAGTGATGCAGGTTACCTCAGGGTGAATTTATCATTTGGAAAAAAGTGAGTGAAGATAAAGGCCCAGAGCTGGACTGATTAATAATGTTTTAATGAACCAAAAGACCGACTCGTCATTTTATAAGTCTTTGTGTTCACTTAGACCACGTCATGAGCCAGCACTGAATTATAATAACAACACAAGTGATTGATGATTCCTCACTGCCCCCAGCGCCACACATCTTTACGCTCACCAGCACACGGAGGAGCGAGCCCATAAAGACGCTGAGAAAATTAGGGGTTATTAGACAAAATGTAGATACACTTTGGCTGAGCTGCAAAAGGACACAACTGACAGAAAAAAACGGTAACAGCAACAGTTGAAATGAAAATATGAGGTTTGTAGTCAACAGAGCGGATGGTGGCTGCATCACTTTGAATATGACGAGGATGATTTCCTTTCTTTCTCTACTTTGTGTGAAAGTGTTACTAAACAAAAATATAAAAACAGTTTTGTTTTTACTCCCATTTTTCATGAGCTGAACTCAAAGATCTTAGACTTTTTCTATGTACACAAAAGGTCTTTTTCTATTAAATATTGTTCACAAATTTGTCTAAATCTGTTAGTGAGCTCTTCTCCTTTGCAGAGATAATCCATCCATATCAAGATGCTGATTAGACAGATTACTGCACAGGTGTGCCTTAGGCTGGAATCAAGACAAGGTCACTCTAAACTCTGCAGTTTTACTGTAAGGGGGTCCAGAGGAGACATGATAAACACACTAAAGGACCTTCAGAACTCAAAAAGGCTAAATGAAGGTGGACTCTGACTGATTATGATTACTACCCTTATGTGTCCAGCATGTAGGTGAAAACAGAATCATAAGCAGTTAAGTTTTCATAGTTCAATTTGTTTAATTTAAATCAGAGCAACAGAAAACATTTTTTACATGACTGATTAAAATTTCCAGACACCATGAACAATAAAACACAGAACTAAAAATATCCTGAATAATGATTTCATTAATATTCCACACATTATGACAGAAAAGAAATGAAAAAACAGCGAATAGAAACACTGACAGACCAGTTTGGAGGTGACGTCACAATTCTGCCACAGTTGTGCCAACTGGTGGCAAAAAGATGGTGTTAGTATGTAAAGACAAATACAGAGATGCAGATTGTTTTCTGGTGAAAAGAAAAGAAAATGTCTAATTTCAGGACAGGCTATCAGAATGTGGAGAATAGGGATGTAATAATACATCCAATAATAGTCTGTGGTTCAGTGCTTCAATTTATTAGGACACCACCCAATGTAAGGCTTCTGCAACAGCTGCCTTCTTATATTTTTATTTTATTATTATTTATTTATAGTTTTGTTTAGATATATCTTCTTTATATATTTTAATCTGTAATACTGAACTGCTACTGAATCCGAATTTCCTGAGGAAAGTTTTCCAAGGGGATTAATAAAGTATTATCTACTCTAATCTAATCCCTAACATCAACAGCATTGATTACTAAAATGTGTTTATCTCTCTGTACCGGTATGTAGAAGCTCTTTACCTGAAGTAATTTTAATGCTTTTAATGCATTGTGACCCATGAAATTCACTGTTATACAAAAAAAAAACACAACAGAAATAATAATAATGCACATTATTATTTCTTGAGTATGATGTTAAATTATAGTTATATACTTTGTTCCTAAACAGAAAACTTTTACAAATAGTGTCTTACTGAGGGAGAAGAGAGGACTTTCTATTTCATCTCAGAGAAGATCTAGTGATTGATATTGGTGGTAATAAACAGTGAAGCACTTTACTTCACCTGTAAAGTACTATGTTTTAAGTCATTTTCATTTTAATGATATTTAATATATGACATACAGGTTCTGGTCTCATTTACATTCAAAATGACGAGATAAACTTTTGGAGCCACAGAGTTATATTAAATATGCAGCATTTATAAGCCTCAGTTACAGGCTGGAGCTCTGCAGAGACTAACTCTGTATCTTGTGATTCAGTTTAAGTGAGATGGATGTACTCAAAGTTTGTCTGGGGGTACGGTTTTAGCATCCAGTGAACCGATGCTTTATGAGCATACCCTCTATACAACAATAAAGGAAATGGGCAAAATCCTAAACTCGTCGTTTTTCCTATTATTGCACCATACAGTCCACTACATCTTGCTTACTACACAGGAAAAAAAGGACTAATTTGGGTTTAACCTGGAACTGTGGTGCACATGACAGGATAAAAAACTATGATTTGTTTGGATTCATCGTGCTCTAAAATAAAAGCCAAAAACAAAAAAAACACACATTTACAGTCAACATGTTTTGCCAGTTTTTCCTGCATTTATTGCAATATGATTTTTGTCCAGCAGATGTGGTTTAAATCCTTTAATAATGTCATTCCAAAATCTGAGTAAAATATGACACTCATTGCATAGTTTACTTTTTTAGGATGTGATTTCAGTCAGATTTGGATCCTAAATGAGAGTGGTCCAAATCTGACTTGAGATCAGCTTTAATCTGGACTATACTTCTCACACTGGTTTGAAAATAATTAGACCTAAAAACATCCATCAGATACGGTCACTTTGGTCAGTAAGTCGAACTGTAAATATAAATTAAAAGACGACGTCCACCCTCTGCACAGAGGCTTTGTTTCTGCTGCTGTCACTAAGCTGAATGTGCTGTTGTGACATTCACAAGTAAATATTTATTAATTTATTCAGATCTCAATTGTTTTCACCATGGTCTTATTCATGAAGTTGTTAACTTCTAATTGTTAATGATCAGTGATGATGATTAACAAATCTTTTTTGCCCAGATTTTTAGGACCTAAATGACTTTATCATTTTATAAATTCAGTGTTTTTATTTTTATAGCACTTTGCTCTTTTTTATTCTGTTTCACTCTAATATAATTTCCCCTCTGTTGATGTGCTGTGTTAGACTGGATTTCTAATTTGGAGTTTGTGATTTGATGTCTCTATGCCTAAATGTCTCATGGGGACCCCATGAACTACATCTCATAATATGTTACATATTTTCTTCTCTTTAGTGGAAATGTTTACTGTGACAAAATATTTGTTTTTTTTGTATTTCTTCTTGAAGTCATTGTCCTCCTCGGCTTTTTTCCGGGCCTCCTCCTGGTGGGTTTTCTTCAGTTCCTCAATTCTTCTCTTGTAGTCCTCCTCCATGGCTTTCCTCCTTCGTTCCTCCTCCTGCTGTCTGAGTTTGTCTTCCTCTTTTCTTTTCTTGTCATCGTTCTCTTTCGCTCTTTTATATTCTTCCTCAAGCTTCCTCAGTTTAGCTTGTTCTTCATGTCTTATCTGCTTGTTTTCTTGCAATCGGTCCTCCCAACAGTCTTTGAGCTGTTTCTTGTAGTTATCTCGTTCTCTTTGCAGTTCCTCTCTTGGTAGCTCTCTGTCTCTCGCTGTCATTTGTTTATCCTCTGATTCAACCTGAGTCCTTCTCGTCAGTCCCAACTTTTGTCTGTGCTTTTCATTCACTTCCTGTCTTCCTCCCTCTTCTTTTTCTCTCCTTTTATGGTCTTTCTCTTGCTCTTCTCTTTCTTTGTTGATCTTTACTTCCATGTCCTTGAGTTGTTTTTCTCTCAGCTTTCTTTGCTTTTCAGTTTCTGCTCTTTGCTCGTCCATTTTTCTTTTCATCGCCTTCATTTCCTCCTCATGTTTACTTTGAAGAGCCTCCATCCCTCTCCTCACCTCTTCCTGCTTCTCGTGGAGGATCTTCTCTGTTTCTTTCTTTATAGCTTCTTCAGCTTCTTGCAGCATCTCATTGGTGTAGTAGCTGCCTCTGTTCTCCTTCACCATCGCATCAATCTTGGTTATCAGCTCAATGACTTGTATTTGGTTTTTGCCATCATGGTTATCAAACAGGTGGTATCTCCCTCCACAGTCGGTGATCAGCTTCTTGAAGGAATCAGTGCATTTAGTTTTAATGTATTCATCAATGGTCATTCCCTCATGCTTCAGTCGATCTCCTCCAGTTAAAAGAACAATGGTGAACTTTTCTACATTCCCTCCAAATGCTTCCTCAATTCTTTCCAGAGTCATCCTCTCCTCCTCTGTGAATCTGCCAATGCTCAACACCAGCAGGAAGATGTGCGGTCCTGGAGCCAGCAGACTGATGCATTTAATCATTTCCTCATGAACCTCCTCATGAGACAAAGATGTGTCAAACAGACCAGGAGTGTCCACCACAGTGACAGGACGGCCATTCACCTCACTGTGTGATTTCTTACAATACCTGGTGACTGATTCTTGGCCTAGTTGTGATACAAACTCTTTTCTTCCCAGGATGGTGTTTCCTGAAGAGCTCTTTCCACAGCCGGTCTTTCCCAGCAGGACAATCCTGAGACTCTCTGTGCTCTGCTTCATGTCACCGTCTGGAAAATAAAAAAGCCTTGAGTTAATCTTGTTAGCACAGTGTCACAACAAGAGTAGAATTTGAGGAAAGGGTTTATTTGAATAGAGAAACTGATTCAACAAAAACCTACTCAAAGATTCAAACAAGTTCATTACATAAAGCCAGCAACATTTCTGAAAAAGGATTATGTCATAAAAAAATAATACAACCTGAGTTTAAATCTGAAACGCCCCAGTTATTGCAAATCACACAAGTTTTACTAACTAATCATTACACAGACTTCATGTAGGTTATCAAGGGTACTTTTTAGAACAATAGATTTAGTCATCAACTCCCTCACTGATATGTAAGGTCAGGTAAAGGAGTACATGGTGGTTGTCAACTAGGGCCTTGTATTCTTCTGGTCTCATGATAGCCATCCTGCAGGCCTGTGCCAGGCTCATGTTCCTGCTCTTCCTCTCCAGGTATCCTCCAAGCTGACCCCTTCACAATGTGCACTGTTGCCCCTGTGGTCTGGTTCAACCCACCGGGTCCTGGGCACCCAGCATGCAACGAGCTGGATCAGGTTCAGGGAAGCACGTAGGTGCCAGCAAAAGTGCAGCTCCCACCCTCTTTTCTACTTTTCCTGTCCTCCTGAGGGCATCAGCATTGGACATGTGGTCATGCCAACCATACCACATACCTAAACACTTAGACTTTCATCGACATGTTTAGATACCATGAGGGCCACACCACCTTGTCCAGGGATCTCATTGGTCCATAAAAGAGGCCAAGTCTGTGATTGACCTCAGCCTCACAGTCACCCTAAACGATGAATCATAATGCAGAGGTAAGTAAACTAGTTGGGGAGTCAAATCTGTAACCTTTGTTGTACATCAGTTCTTTGATGGTTAAAACACTGATTATTAGTGTCTTGTTATTAGACCTATCTTGAAAATATAAGTTATTCATGGATCTACTTACCAATTTTGCTTGTCTGTTTCAGGTCCATCAGCTCAGTCAGTAGTTTGATCTTCTCTATCTGGGCATGTGCAAATGTCTCTGTTGTGTAGCTGAGTGCCTCTTGTTCAGTCTCAGCTCTGTGTTTCTTCAGACTGTCCAGCAGCTCTGGGATCTGCTGCTTGTCTCTGATGTTGAGGACAAAATGTCTCCCACAGCTCTGAATAAGCTCCTGGATGTTGTTGTCTTTCTTCATATAGTTGACAACTGCTGGAGCTGAAGGATCTGCCTCCACAGTGAACAGAGTCATGGTGAAGGCCTTGACTTGAGAGCCAAATGTGTTCACGATGGTCTCAAACTCTTTCTTGTCTTCTTCAGTGAGTGGACCCACAGGTAGGACCAGGATGAAGGCATGGACACCCTCAGGGTCACAGAGGGAGACAGAGCTGAGTGAAACTTTCATCACAGTCTCCAGAGGTCTTCCATACAGATCAGGAAGCTCCACCAAGGAGACCTGACGTCCACAGACTTCTACCCGGTGTTTAACACACTCTGATGTGCCAGAGACTGGATGAAGATCAGTCCGACCTAAAATGGCCCCTGCTGCTGAGGTCTTCTCTGCTCTTCTGCTCCCACACAGGACAATGTTTAAAGGTGTCCTCATGAGCTCAGATTGGATGAACTCCCCATGAAGGGTAAGATAAGACTGACTGTTTTCACGAAAAATGCCCTTAACCTTTTTCATGAACAATGAAAGGTCATCATAAGTCATGTTGTAGAATTTTCTCCCACACTTTTCAAACACTTTGTACAAAGGAAATTTAGAGTCAATTCCTTTGTGTGTATTTATGATCATTAAGTGTTTGAAGGCATCCTGATTAAACAATCTTAAAATAAACTTCAGAGTTTGTCTGTTCTCTTCAGAGAAATCAGAAGGATTTGCTACCAGCAGTAGGACATGTGGTCCGGGTGGGCAGAGAGACACACAGCTTCTCATCTCTTGAATCACTGCATCCATTGGGAGTTGAAACATGTCTGGAGTTTTAACAACAATTAAAACGTTTTCTTTCCACTTCGTGGCAAATCTTGAGCAGTGTTTGACTGATTGATGATCCAGGAAATCCAAGTCTGTCTCTTTAATGAAGTTGATGAGTTTGTGTTTTTGGATTTCATCTTTTCCTAAGATCACAATCCTAAGTTCAGGTGCTGTAAGACAGAATCAGTGCACAGTGTTAGTGTAAGCATTGTGGGTGTGTGTGAAGAAAGATTCAGTCAAACACTTTCTGGGTTCTGTTCATAACTTTAAGTGAGCTCTTAACAGAATCCATTGGGTTCAGCACCAAGGTCTAAAATAAAGTTCATGAAAAAGTGCTCTTATCTCTCAATACAATACACACTTGCATAAGAAATGAGACAGAACAACTCAATCACAAGCTAATGTGAGCACCAAGCAATTTAAAAACAACAAAACATGAGAAATATGACTGTAACAGGGCCTAATCAAAGTTTCATTATCAGTAACAACTTACTGCTCTATCATTTAATTAATTAATAAACAGAAAGAATGTATTTAGATGTAATTATCAGCTATGGTGACATTTCAGTGAAATATACTGTCTAAAATTTCTCTTTCAACAGTTGATGGAAACACATACTTTCGTGCCTAAATAACATTTTCCCAAACTCTGTCAGATAAAAACTGAAACCTTTCCAATTTTGTTATGACTCTGATTATTAGCTGTTGAAATTCCTATGTTCAGATATTTTGTTTTGGCTGCTTAGCATTTGAAACTATGTAGCCTGATATGTGTATATATACATATGTAAATATATATACACACCCCTGGTCAAAAAAAAAAGTTGCCACCAAAAAAAACAGTCACACACTCTAATATTTTGTTGGACCGCCTTTAGCTTTGATTACAGCATGCATTCGCTGTGGCATTATTTCCATGACCTTCTGCAATGTCACAAGATTTATTTCCATGGAATTTGTGCTGAACCGTCATCAGTCCAACTTTGACCTTGGAAATTTGTTCAAGTTTTTTTTTTATGACAATCATTCAACTATTTTATGATATAACTGCTGCTGCTTTAATGCATACAACATCAGTACTTATTTCCAGCCTTTTTGGAATCCTATGGAACTAAACTCTGTGAGGAAAAAACAAAACAGTGTCTAAATACTGCAAAGAATAGGATGATTTAAAACCACTTCAATTATTTACTTACAGCTGGACAAGGAGATGCTTTTTGATGCCATCATAGATTTGAGCCCTACAGAAAAAAGAATAGATTAGACAGACAGATAGACACAGTAGACAGATAGATCCTAAACTGAACTCTAATGACATCAGGAATATCAATCCAGCTGCTTACTGCAAATGTTTAATTATCCAATTGCATGGCTGCATCATAATGCATTAAGGCATAAACACGGCCAAGATGAGCTGCTGTAGTTCAGATCGATCAGAATGTTGCATGGTTGTCTCTGCTGGATGAGCCAGTCTGAGTATTTCAGTAACTGCAGATCTACTTGGACTTTCAGACGGTTAGGGTTTCAGATGATGGTCAATAAAAGAGTAAGTATCTCATGAGAGGCAGTTCTCTGGGTGAATATGTCTTGTTGATGCCAAGGGTCAGAGGAGATCGGCTGGGGTGGCTCAAGATGACTGAAATGCACCAGTAACTCAAATAACTGGTTAAAACCAAGGTCAGCAGAAGACCAATGTTTCCTTGGCACACTTTGGGCCCCTTAGTATAAACTGCCATGGTATTGTTGCTGACCATGTCCCTCGCTTTATGACCACAGTGGACCATCTTCTGTTGGAGACTTCCAGCAGCTCCATGTCTAACAGCTCAGATCATCTCAAACTGGTTTCTTCAACATGACAATGGGTTCACTGTACTTCACCAGATCTCAATCCAATAGAGAAGCTTTGGGATGTGGTGTAACAGGAGATTCCATCCTGGATGTTCAGATGACAAAAGTGCATCATCATGGAGAACTGGACCAACATCTCTGAGGAATGTTTGCAGATATCCTTGTGGTTGTGTTGGTGCACAGATCATTGTATGTTGAGGCTCTTGTCTTGTGTGAGCTTTGATTTCAGCCTGAGGCCATTTTGAGCCGTGCTTCCCCAGCTCTCTCTTACCACCTTTCTGGTGCTATTCAGTTTCTCTCTACACTCTCACTTAAGGCAAAAGTCCAAAAATATATTTAAAAAATCTGGAGGGATGTGTCCAGTCCCATTGAAACTATACCACAAAGAATTAAGGCAGCTCTAAAGGCAAGAGAGAGTCCAACAATTATGCATATCAGGATACAAACATGTGGTGTCCTATTGTTACCACAAAATAGTACAGAACCAAATCATAACAGATGTTATCTCAAGACAGTTAACAAAAGAGCAGGTCAATGCCAAACTCTTCTTTTTTTATTTATTTATTTATCACCTTCACCAAGGAGGTTATGTTTTTGATAATGTTCACCCGTTTGTCTGTTTGACTTTTGGCAAAATAACAAAAAAAAAAAAAATCTCAAACAGGTTTAAAGACATTTTCAGAGAATGATGGTCATGGCACAATGAGGAAGTGATTGGAATTTGGTGGTGATCTGGTTTTGAATGACCTGGATTTTTTTAGTATTTTTAACAGTGCGAGAAAGGGCAGGATTCCATATTTTTGACAATAACACACACACTGTGCCGTAGTGGAGGTTTGTGCTCTCTGAGTACTTCTAGTTTACTACCATGTTTAATCCAAAGACAGATTTTAAAGTGCAAAACTGTGCATCAACAGTTACAGTTGTACTCATAAGTTTACATACCCTGGCAGAATTTGTGATTTTTTGGCCATTTTTCAGAGAATATGAATCATAAGAGAAAAACTTTCTTTCATTCATGGTTAGTGGTTGGGTGAAGCCATTTATTATTAACTGCTGCTACGTTTATGAAATTACTTATAATCTTTTATGCAGAGCTTAAAGTTGAAAGTGAATGGAATACAAATATGTATTATGTTTTTGATATGTATTAAAGCAAAAATAATAAAGCCATGCAGAATAATGATTTTATCCTCAGCCCCTAGAACTTTGTTAATAAAGTTGTGGATGAATCACAACTTTTTTTTAAATAGAAATCTAACACTTAACACTTAAAAATAGTTCAACATACTAAGTTAGTTCACATCACATCTTTAATAAGCATCAAAAACGTCTGATATTTGCCAACATCAAATGATGTAACCGGTTACATCATTTGACATTAAATTCATTAAATTCAAATTTAACAGGCATAACGATGGATACCTGTGTGAGCACATGGCCTTGATGTGACGATTTCAAACACATTTTTTAAAATAAATACTGAACTCATCACTACAGCACTCATCAGCCCGGAAGCTGCGCTTGGGTCCAACTTGGACGTCCCAACATGATCCAAACATGATCCAAAACACGTTACCAAGTGCACCTGTCACCGGCTACAGCAGAATAAAGAGAAGGTTCTGGAGCGGCCATCTCAGTCTCCTGACCTCAGTATCATTGAGCCACTCTGGGAGATCTCAAACATGCAGTTCATGCAACACAGCCCATGAATTTATAGGAACTGAAGGCTTTTTGCCAAGAAGAATGGGCAGCTTTACCCTCTGAGAAAAAAAGAGCCTCGTCCACAACGACCACCAAAGAGCTGTCACTGATGTGAAAGAGGGAACACACGGTGTGAGGAACTGGGGATGTAGTTTCTGTTGTCATTATGATATAAAAAGAGCAAACACAGTTGTTTGACAATAAATGGCTTCACCCAACCACTAACTATGGGTAAAGAAAAGTTTTTTATTTATCATTCCGATTTTCTGCAAAATGGCCAAGAAATCATAAATTCTGAGATAAAAGACTTAATGACACATTAACCTACTGTTTGCTGATGGAACAGGAATTATATTGTATATTATTCCACTTGCTTTCTGAGATTTAAGTTCCTTTTTGGCATATATGGCTCTAGGGCGCCCTCTCTTGGGTTTAGCCTATATATACAACAGGCAGCCGCAATGCATTGCCATTGTATGAGAGACGTGCCCGCGGTGAGTCCCAGAACGAAGCAGTTTGTACTATAACTATGTATAAACATAATTTTCTCCTCTTGTAGGCTTCTAAACATACAGGGAATTATGTAGAGGTTTATGAGATACATTATGCATTGTTTACCATAGTTTTTATGTACTTAACTGTCTGTATAATAACTTTGTGCACTTATTAACAAGGTAACTAGCATTTGTGCTAACTCGGCGGCATACAGACAGAGCAGCCTTCCGCTTCTTACTCTTCACACAAAGCAGAGTCAACAGGGTTTCTTTGAACCAGCCAGCTTCAGCAAAGTGCAACTGTGCACGGTTACACTCAGAAAAAGGGCCCTAATTTCCTGGCGCAACGCAGGGTGGTGCAACGCAGGGTGGCGCAGCCTGGCGCACCCCGCACAGTGGTAATTTTGTCTGGCGCATCACCGTGCGCAGCTAATTTGGCAATTTGGTAGACCGGCGCACCAGGGGGAGGTGTCGACAGATTCAGTTTGGCGCAGTGACAATTTCATGCCAAAAAAGCTCCAACCTGGTCTATTCTCGGCGCAGGCGAAGCGCATCCAGTGCAGTGGTAATTTGGCTGACAGGCGCACAGTGCGTACACATCACCAAAACTTCATAGGCCGGTATCCAGAGTGTCAGGCACATTTCAATGAAATAAACAATCACAGCAAACCACTATTTAATGTAACCGTCTGAACCAGCACATACATTTGTATCTTTATTAATTGTCCCGTCACATCTGATGTCAGATCAGAGACCTTTGTCATAATGGAAATTCAACCTGACGGCAGCTGGAAGAGTGACGCAAACTAACGAGTTCACATCTCTCAGCCAACCACAAACAGCCACATCATCCCATACAGAGTATCCGTATCGGATGATGTCACTGCACTAATTGTCACTGCGCCTCGCCTGCAGCGCATTTAAAGGTGAGGAGAGGCGTTCATTTGATTGGTGAAGATCACACTCGGCTGTGTCAAACCCACTCACGCCTCCTCTCCTCCCTCTTTGCAACTTGCGCTGGTTTGAAGGACAGAGGTGTGACTGCGCCTCCCTGTGCCAGACTGTGCCTGGTCTACGAAATTAGAGCCCCAAATGTGCAAGTTTGCAGTTTTAAACAAAAGCAGAAGAACAGTGGGTGTGATACCTCTCTGCTCCACAGATGTGTGCTGTTGAGGCTGAAGCAGGAAGGATCTGCTGAGTCTGTCCCTCTAACAGCGGAGCTGCTCCAGTCTGTTGGAGGGGTCGCTCTGTTGTCTGTCCAGCTGCTGCTTCAGGTGGTGGTGCAAACGAATGACAGTCAACTGTCAATTACAGATTAATCTTAGCCCCTTGTTTAAATCACACATTTTGACACTTACCAGAAGATGTGACAGATCACACGCCAGAAGGGGAAAATCCTCCACGCCGTAGACCTTGACTGTTGTAGGTGAATCACAGCTCTCACACTCTCCTTACTTTGCCTTTCAAATCTGTGATGGACTCACGTCTAGAAGAATATTTATTTCAATTAAGAATATTAAAATTAACAGACTTCAATAATACATCATTCAGCAATTTAAAGAGTCCATAGTTTGCCTCAACCCTTGCTCTTAATAGGGATGCACAACATTGTTGTTAAATAATCAGTAAAATGTAAATGTAAATGTTCTTTATTTATACAGCCCTTTACAACAACCCTTTCGGTGAACCAAAGTGCTTTACAATAGATAGTAAATAAAGAGGAATAAATAAAAACAATAAAAAGCAATAAAAAGCAATAAAAACAAAAAAACAATAAAAGCAATAAAAACAGTAAAAGCAATAAAATATAATAAAGTAAAATAAAGTAAAAGTGTCACCACACTACTGGGTATTAAAAGCCAACCTAAATAAATACGTTTTCAGTCTAGATTTAAAGAGGCCCAGGTCAGAAATGAGACGTATTTCGACGGGGAGCTTGTTCCAGAGCCTGGGGGCAGCAACGGAAAAGGCTTGGTCACCCCAGTGTTTGTACTTTGACCTGGGCACTTCCAGCAGAAGTTGGTTAGATGACCTCAGAGTTCGACCAAGCTCCCGCACAGTTAAAAGCTCAGTTAAATACAAAGGGGCGAGGCCATTAAGAGCTTTAAAAACAAACATTAAAAGTTTAAAATCAATCCTGTATTGGACGGGAAGCCAGTGAAGGGAATCAAGAACAGGAGTGATGTGCTGTCCTCTGTTGGTGCTGGTTAAAAGACGGGCAGCAGCGTTCTGCACAAGTTGGAGGCGACCAAGAGAAGCCTGGGAGACGCCAACATAAAGAGCGTTGCAGTAGTCCAATCTTGAACTTATAAGTGCATGAATGGCTTTCTCAAGGTCGTAACGGCTTAAAAACGTTTTAACTTTGGCAAGGAGACGTAGCTGAAAAAAACTATGTATGGCTTAAAAATTAAAACTAGTTTCTGCAGATATTTAATATCTAGATATTTACATCCAACCCCAATTAGAACAAAGAGAGTAACGTGTATGTTCAATCAAAAAAATACTGGTATCAGTGTCTGTAATAGAGTTCAGTCCTTTTAGGCAGACACTGGCCCTGTGAACAAGAGGAGGGAGAAGTGCTAATGCTGTGAACTGTCTGTCTAGTGCATAGAAGTGCCCTATCACATTACAGCATGTAAAACACACTAAAGACAACATTTAAATGATAAAAAAGCACAATAATGCCTTAAATTCATGCTTCTAAGAATAAAAAAATTAAACTAAATGTGCTCTGGTTCATAGAACAATGTTGTGATAGTAGGCATGAATTCTCTGCAATAGTTTTTGGTGTTTTTTTGGTAAAAAGTGGAAAATCAATGCAAATTTAGCCAAACTTTCCTAATTCTGCACAGCCTCAAAAATAGGTTCAACACACAAATATCTATACAGTACATAATATTTATAAAACTGATTATAAAATGAGCAAAAACCAGTTGACTGAAAACTGACAAATTAAAATGCAAAACAATATATAAACACACTATATCGTCAAAAGTATTGGCTCGTCTGCCTTCACACACATATGAACTTAAGTGACCTCCCATCCTTAATCCAGAGGGTTTAATATGATGTTGCTCTCTTGTCTGGGAAGGCTGTCCACAAGATTTAGGAGTGTTCATGGGAATTTTTGACCATTCTTCCAGAAGCACATTTGTGAGGTCACACACTGATGTTGGATGAGAAGGCCTGGCTCTCAGTCTCCGCTCTAAATCATCCCAAAGGTGGTCTATTGGGTTGAGGTCAGGACTCTGTGCAGGCCAGTCAAGTTCATCCACACCACACTCCCTCATCCAGGTCTTTGTGGACCTGCTTTGTGCACTGGTGTGCAATCAGTTGTGTGTTGGAACATATATATTTATATTTATATGGCACTTATATTTTCTTGTTTATCTTGAGGATACTTAAATATGTCAGTTAGAAAATGGCACTGCACTGTAAACTTAAAACAGGCACTCAGGCTCTAAGAGAAAAGTGAAAAGTCTTTGTTTTACTTGGTAAAAAAAATAATCAATCAGTTAATAATTTAACTGCACAGCATTATCTTTTACACCTCCACATGAACTTTGTCTAATTAGATCGTGTTGAATTGCTCTGTATCGTGATTTGGGTGTGAATCGTATCGTATTGCATCGTAAATGCCACACATGTATCTTTAATGTATCGGATCAGAGACATTGAGATGCGACATTATACTCTAGCTGCCCAACCCTAATGTCTGTGTGTGTGAGATAAATAATGTAAGTAAGAGGAGAGAGGAGACTGATCCTCTCAACGTTTGTCACAGTATCAAATATAATAAAAACAATGATGTAGTTTCATTCAATTAAAATATATACAGCTATAAACATTACTTTGTCTGATTGATGGAGAAACAACATTTGAAGTAAAAACAGAAAGAGGACTCAGGGAACAGTGTTAAAACAATCAAACTAAATGAATGAGCCTGACTCAGCTAATAATCAGAGGTTTGGGACAGTGACCTGTGGTGTCTTTAACGTCCTGGACAGACCTGTCCCTCAGTTTGTGGCAACAGAGCTGCTGAACAGACAGCTGTGCTGCTGTGAGGGGGTCCAAGTGAAGACCTTAAAAAGTGGGTGGGACTTTCACCTGCATACACTGGCTAACGCTGATTTCCTTCCTGAGGAGAAAGCAACACTGGATCTCTGCCACTGTGCCTAATGTTCAGGCCTATGTCATTTCTCTGTTATAACCCTGCCATCCCTTTAAAATGATAACAGTAAAAATGTACTGCAATAAAATCAGACTGTCATGATGCACTTGTGTGTAAGCTTATATCACTAAAAGAAAACAAATGTGATTGACTGCACAGCCTAAGAATATATGCTGAATAAGCTCTCTCGTGCTGTTGCTCGGTCTGTGTCTCCAAAATGCAAATCAGATATGCAGACATCCGCTCTGCAGCTTTTTTAGCAGCCTGAATGTTTTTCACACACTTCCGTAGATCACCACAGTTCAGAGACATTTTAGAAACAAAGAAATGCATAAAAACTTTTTGATAAAGCAAGACCAAAACACTCACAGAAACAACTGTTTTTTCCCAAGACATCTTTAAGTCATCTACATTTACTTTCCCCATGAACTCTCTGACCGAAACGTTAAAATAAAAAGAATTTTCAGCTCCAAACAATCACAGTTCTCAGATCATGGATCACTAATGTGAAATTCAATGTAAGAGTGATCTTAAAACAAGAATTTATCAAAACTAAAGTCAGTGCTTTGTGTCTGGAAAGATCTGTTTTTATGAGGGATCAGGCATTGGAGTTGGTATTGATAAGAAAAGACAATAAAAGGATTAATTTTTAACACAATCGTTCCTATTCGTTCATAAACTGAACAAGCATCCATTCATTTCTTGAATAAATGAATGAATGATACATTTATTTCAAACATATAACAAAAGGCAAAATAAACGTACAGATGGAAAAAACAAAGACAATTAGCTCTTGGATAAATGTTACATGTCTGAAAAGGAGTGAGAAGAAGTCAAAACTTATTTATTCCCACCTCCTCTCCATCAATGAATTATCAATTATTTAACTTCCCAGTCTATCTAAATACAGTTTTTAAGTCTAATTTTATCTGTCTGAAAAAGACAGACTTAATCATTTCTTCTCGATTATTTTCTCAGTCTAGCTGAAGCAGAGTGTACTCACCGTGTGAATTCTCTGCTGCGACACAAGTGGAGCAACAAAACTGAAAGTATAAAAGAGAAGAGGGCAGGTGAACAAACCAGAGCACTGCCTCACTTCCAAGGGAGGTCCAATTGAACGAAGGGCGTGGGACGTTTCGCCTTCCCACATTGACCCACACTGATTTCCTTCCTGAGGAAATTGCAACACTTGATCTCTGCCACTGTGCCAATGTTCTGACTTTGGACATTTTCTGTTATAACCCTGCTAAAGAAATCCAGAACTATCCCTGTGAAGTGACAACAATAATGGTAATAATTTACTTCAATACATGCAGACTATCACGATGTACTCATTGCACAAGCATAGATCACTAAAAGAAAAAAGACGTGATTTCTGCACAGTCCTAGAGTATGAGCTGAATTTATTTATTTGCACATGGCGAAGGAGAAGTCAAAGTAAAGTGAAGGAGATTCAGTCACATCTGCAGGTGAGGTAGAAACTCAGTGTAGGCTCATTTGCAAACCTCACCTTCAGACTACAGATTAAATCAAAATAAAACAAGTTCTCTCATGTTGCTTGGTCTGTGTCTCCAAAATGCAGATCAGATATGCAGACATCCGCTCTGCAGCTTTTTGAGCAGCCTGAATGTTTTTCACAGACACTTCCGTAGATCACCTCAGTTCAGAGACATTTTAGAAACAAAAAAATGCATAAAAACTTTTTGATAAAGCAAGACCGAAACACTCACAGAAACAACAGGTTTCTCCAAAACACATTTTGAAGTCACATTTACCTTCCCCAGGGACTCTCTGACTGTTAGTACAAAAGAAAAAGTTTTCAGATCATGGATCACTAATGTGGAATTTAATGTAAGAGTGATCTTAAAACCAGGACGTGTCAAAGGTAAAGTCAATGCTTTGTGTCTGGAAAGATCTGTTTTTTTAATGAGGGATTAATCAGATAAGAGTTGGTGTTGATAGGAAAAGACAATAAAATGATTAATTTTTAACACAGTCGTTCCTATTAGTTAAAAAACTGAACAAGCATTCATTCGTTTCTCAATAACTTCCTAAGTCTGGCTGAAGCAGAGTGTACTCACCTTAAGAATTCTCTGCTGCAGCACAAGAGGAGCAACAAAACTGAACGTATAAAAGAGAGAAGAGGGCAGGTGAACAAAACAGAACAAAACTTCAACAGTGTAAGAAAACGTGTCCTGGACCTGTGTGGGACTCGTGTCCCAGGGTTAAATATTAAAAATATGTTCTGGCCCATTTCAGGCTGTTTAATTTAAATGCTGAGAGTTTCTGAGAACACTGATGCATCTTTCTTTGTCCTTTTTCTAACACCAAATCCATTCCAAAGAATCCTCAACGCCCTGGAACATTTTATTTTTTACTTTATTCTCAAAGAGTTGTTTTTACTTCAGAGATGGCTGTTTGTGTGTTTGCATGATTGATATTTATGCCCCAAGTTCTCTGCACCTTTTTTCTTTACAGCCATGGAGGTGTTCAGAGAAATGGTACATATGATGGTCATTAAACCAGATAATTTTAATCACTGCTGTTAAAATAACTCACTGTTTACATCAATACAAGAGGTTTACAGACACTGAAAGAAAAAATGAAGAAGAACATACAAAAATAAAAAATAAATGTAAGTTTTGTTTTTTAGTGGCCTTTATCCTATTCAGCTAATGTAAGAGAAACAGGACTGATCAAAAAAATTGACATTAAACAAGCAAAAAACTAAGATTTAAAAAACAAGAAATGTATCAGAGAAATCATGTAAGAGGGAAGAAGGGACTGATCCTCTTAGCTTTTGTCACAGATTCATCAAATATAATAAAAAAAACAATGATGTTGTGTCATTATATTAAAGACAGTGCTCAGCATAAATGAGTACACCCCTTCAGATTTGTCAGAAAACCTTTAGTTTCCTTTCAAAATCAACATTTTCTATGGCATCCTATATCACAAAACACTCCTCCAAATGTGGGCCACTGATTGCAAACAAGATTTTTTAAGTTGCACACTGTCATAACCTGGCTCAGGGCCAGGACGAATTAGCTTTGCAGTAAATTATGTAATTTATTGACAAACAAAAAAACACAACCAAGGCTATTAAACTGCAGAAATGGAGTCAAATCAGTGATGTGAATGTGGGTGTGTGTCATGAAGTGTGGGGTGTTGTTAAGCAGAACAACAACTGTTAAACTCTATTATGAGGAAACCAAATGTTATTCATCCGTGTTTGGAGTTGTTTGTCCTAATAGCTCTTAGGAGACTAAGTGTTGTTTTGGCCTGATGGTGAGAACATCCAACTTGACCTGGCAAGTAAAGGTATGGTGGGCCTGGTGCTGAGGGAAGGTTCAGATAAACACCTAAAAATACTATTCCAGCAAAGGAGTTTTGGCATGGAGACGGGTTCGTGTCCTGGATGGAGATAGGAGAGTTTGGTGATTGATGGCCTTAACAGGAAATCTAATGACACACGAGCATGCTCTGAGAGGTCTGAGAAAAGAAGGTTTCAGATCCGTCTCAGGTTATTCAGGCTCTGTTCTGTACTTTCTCTTGTCTCTCATCCTGAATAAACTCTCCAGACTTCAATTGCTAAAGGCTGCCTCCACGTTGTTTTGCTCCTGGTCCTTGTGTTGCTTTTCTGCACTTTTTGATCGGGGCGATTCTTCAACAAAGTGGTGCCAAAACCCGGCCGGCCAGAGGTAGGAGAAGTTTTTTCTCATTTTTAAAGTTTGATCTCACTGAGCTGCAGGATTGAGCTTCGACCCCCCAAACAGGGAACCACGCTGTATGGAGCTTTAGCTTTGAAGCCTGGAGTCAGAAATATCAGTGACTGATATTTGATGAGCTGCACAATTAGTGAGGAAGCCCTAAACTGGGAGGGTGAGACGGTGATTAATGATTGGACTTGACTGCAGCTGGGGAGTTTGAAAAGTGAATCTGTGCAGAGGTCTACAAAGAAAAGTGTGTGCGTGAAGAAACTGAGAAAATAGGATCTGGCACCAGATCAAGTTTGTCTGTCCGATGAGACAAGGCTGAAGGGGAGAGATACAGTCAATGTCTGAGTAAGGCTTAAACTTACGGTGACTTGGCTCGTGACAAGCCTGTGAGAACTGGAGCTGTCCAACTGAGCTCGAAAGGCAGTGACCCAGTGATTGCAGCTTGTCTAATATGTTATACATGAAGAAATTCACTAAAGCTGGGAACAGTGAGATGCTGATTGACTGCAGGCAATAAAAGCCCTCCAGCCCTAGAGGGGCACCATTACTGTTGATACAACCTAGACTTGTATAGCTGGTTTTGATACACGTCTGATCAACAGGAGCCCTTTAGGGTGACTGAATCCTCTCTCTCTCCCTGAAGCTGTCTGTAGTCTGGAGTGAAACACTTTTTATTTCACTCAGGTGATCTGTCATATTTCTCTGTGCTCTCTCTGTACCCAGTCAGTGTGTGAGTCTCCATCCCAGTGTGTGCGTCTGTCACTGTCCTGTGAGATTGTTTTGGTATGATTCAGGTGTGACTGACGTGAGGTGGTTGCATTGGGTGGATGTGCATGCCCAACACTGAAACTAAAGCTTGTAGATTGTGTGAAATCACATGTGCATGTGTTATGTTAACGTGTGTTTAACATAACATAGGCCTATGAAAAATATGTCACTGGCAAATAGACTTATACACTGTGTCTGAATTCCATCATGTCAATGTGTGCAAGTTTCTTTTCTTGTAATTACACACTGTTTAAGCATTTATAATATAATAATGACAAATACTTGCCTGAATTGTTTACTTTTGTTTCTCATGAAAAAAAGGGTGAAAAAATAACTCAAAAGGACTTTCCTGACACATTCATTGACAAAAAGACCTGTTATAATGACAGCATTAAAGGGGTTAAATGATTTCAAGTGTGTGAAATTACATTTTGAACATTTTGAGCACAGTGCAACAATATCGTAATAATAATAACCGTGATGTGAAATTTTCATACCGTTACATCCCTACTCCTCAGTTACCTGTCTGTACAGAGGGTCTCGTCAGGGGGTCAGAGTTCGTCTGAAGGCCTGTAGTGAACAGGAAAAGGGTGAAGAGAGCAGGTAGATCAGCTGAAGTCTGTCAAGATATCTATGTGACTGATTTTACACCATCATAAACCTCAGACATGATTTCTTATGAAATGTTTATTTTCTTCAGCAGCTGACTTTAGCAAAAACGAGTCAACATGAGGGTGTGAATTTGCTGACTCAGTGGGTCAAAAACAAATATTTTACTCTAAACATGACTGAGATTTCTCACAGTCATATCGCCTAGAAAATAAGAGTGATCCTGTTCTGTTGGTAATCTGATAGACAGCTTACATTATCACAACACACTTTTAAGAGTGAAAACAAACCAATGGCAGCCGGCTTTTGTTTTTTTTTGGAGCTGACCAAGTGCTATGAAATTATTTTGTCTCTAGACATAATCATTTTTACAAACACAGCACAACTAATCTAACTTACAACTTGGAGAATCTGTTTTCAAATATTAACTACAGCAAAACATTAATGGCCCACCGGTAATTAGCAATCTTATCAGACAAACTTTAACTCCCACAATGCACTGCAACAGCTGCCCTGCAGCACCTGTGCACCCCCCCTCCTCTGCTTGGATATCTCTCTGATCAGTGGTCAGCGGTTTAATGCATCAGTCACTGACTTCACAGACTTCAGCTCATCTAAAATTAAATGCACAGCTCAAATTTACAACACTGTCAGTTTTAGACTCTTCAGTGAATGCTGATCCTGTTCTTAACCTGTACTTTAAGTTTTGGCCTCTCCTGTGATTGGGTAGAGGCTCGGCCTGCAGAGGGTGATGACCTACAGAAGCTCCAGCAGGTGGCGCTGTTTAGTCGAATGGAGGCAACATTAAGTTTAAAGCTCAAACCCATTCATAGGATTAAAATAATCAGATCAAATCAGTGAGAAAATGTCATAAAACTGGTTTATAGAGATTCAAAAGTGCACTCCAATCTGTAAATATGATCTCAGTGTTTAAACAATATCCCTCATTTACAAGGAAACAGTCAAATCCACTCCTTCATTATATCTGAGGTCTTTGGTAAAGTACAGAGTGTTGGAGGGTTTGTTCAGGGATGTTGTGTTTGGGAAAGCTCTTCTTCAGTTTTTCAGATAATCCAGACCTGTGTTAATTTGACAGCACTTTTAAGTTTAGTTTTAGTTATAATCTTTTGCCTAAATATCTTTTAGTTTTAGCCGTAATTTAGTCACCCAAATTGTTCAAATTTTAGTCTAGTTTTAGTTGATGAAATTTCACAACATTTTAGTCGATGAAATCTGCTGTAAATTTAGTCGACTAAAATATGAAGTGTAAAGGGTAAGGCATTTTTTATGTTTCCTTGAATTTCTGAAGTCATGTTTTACACTTGGATAAAATCAAACATCTAATAACCCTTTATTGAATGCTAGTAAAGTCTGAATGTATAAATGAACAGAAACAAATTGAACTTTTGTGTGAAATGCAGTCACCTTTATTTAGGCTACCTGGCAGAGCATCTCAGTTACAATACCAGAACTGACAACAAACAGTGAACCTGCTCTACATGAATATATCAATTCATAAAGAGAGGAGCTCTGATTGGATCGCTCCACAACTTATCCCACCACCACCAAGCTAAGGCAGCTGTGATTGGATGTCCCTCTTAACTCATCCAACCTTTCCACACAACCAAAGTAGCTGTGATTGGATATAGTCCTAACTTGTCTCTACTTTCTACATGACCAAATTAGGTCTGATTGGATTAAGTCTCTGTCAGACATTTTAGTCTAGTTTTTATTTGTTGAGGAAAATGTCAGTTAATTTAGTTTGAGTTTTTGTCCATGTGCACTCGTTTTTATTAGTTACTGTCTAGTTTTCATCAGGGGAAAAAAGGTTGTTGACGAAAACTATGATGAAAATAATAAGTCAACAAGATCAACATTGCTCAAAACGAGTTGGGACTTGCACTGTGATGCTTGGTGTCCTCGCTCTTCTAGTTTGATTATCTATTGGACTTTTAAAATAACTTAAAGATAAAATAATTAATTCAAGGTCATCATGTTATGTTTCTTGCATGATTTAAATGATTATTTTCAAGAAAAAAAAAATCTAAACTCACATCGAAGTAAAATGTGCCAGCCTCAATTTTAGATTAAAAAACAGATGACTTTTCATTATGGTTGCAGTTCAAAGAGAATGAGAGTAAATCAACATGACAGTGAATATGATCATTATTAATACTTGAACTTGATTGTGTGAGTGTATTAAGCTGCTTTTGTGTCCTGTGTTCAGCCAGAGGCAGATTATTTAATAATTCATTTATGCCATGAACAGATAATCCTCAAGTGCAGACCAGGGGAGTGAAGGACCCACAATAATCAAAAGTTTATTTAATAAAACAGAATATTCTGTATGTGATCTGCAGATGAAGCTGTCTCTGCTGTTGCTGTTGGCTCTGCTGGCTCTGTCTGCTGCCAACCTGCAGAACATCATGAAGAAGAGCTCGCGGCGCAGGAGAGGTAACATTAATTTATTTATCATGTGACACGGTGAACAGAAACTAAATGAAACGCACATTTACAACTGAAACAAACCTCCTCTTTTTAAATTGATCTACTCTGGGACCTTTTTTCAAAAATGTACGTTTCTGGGCTCCTGAATCATCATATCTGTGTTGGCGAAAAGTTGATGGGATTAAAAACTTAAAAACTCACCTCAATTTGTCCCCCTAGTGTGTGGTGTTCAGGAGGAAGATCTGCACATCACAAACTAACAGACTCATTCACCAGCAGATGGAGTCTCTGCTCTCAAAATCGAATTCTCCAACAGTCAGTCAGTTTTTCCTGCAGCCATCTCTGCTCTCAACACCAACCGTTAATGCTGCTATTCCTGCACTTTAACATGCACTAGCACTTTAGCAGTTAACAAGCTTCTCAATTGGTTCACCCATTTATCTGTTTATTATGCTGGCAACTTGTAACTCAGAAATTTCCCAGTTGAATCTCCGAGTTCTGACCTGAAAGCGTTCCAGGCAAATTACAACTTCGTTTTGAGTGCAAGGAATTCTGGAATGTAAACAAACCAACATGGCAGACATTATAAGATCTATGTTTAATCATTTCAATCACCAAAGGAGCCTGAAACTTCCTCATTTGAGTGAAACGGAGGAGGGGAAACGGCGCATAAGGTAACAGAAGCTTATACTTTACACTTTATGGTATTTGTCGTTATTTAGAGGCTGCCATGTTGTTTAGGCAGTGATGTGACATCACAAGTCGTAACTTGGAGTACATCGATCTGGTACGAGTTCACAGGTGGGAAGTTACGCGTTCGATTGCTGTTCCAGTGCACTTTCACGAGTTACAGGTGGGAAAAACTTGAGTCACGGGTTGCCTGGAGCACAGCATGATTGACTGATTTTTTTGTTAGCATATGTTTTAACTGTCGTCTGTCGTTTTTTTAGGTCTGTTTGTAGCACCAAGAGTAGCTACTTAAATTTCGTTGTTTGCTTGTCTTACAATGATAATAAAGGCTTTAAGTCAAGTTCATGACTTTGGTGTAAACGTGGCGACAACCACAGAGATAGTGGTACAGGAATAAGTCCTAAAACAAGGAAGTTTGAGATTTTAATGTTTTGTTTTGCAACATCAAATGCTCCTGAAAGTCTGAAGCAAGGGTACCCAACAAGGTGCCCACAGGGTCATTTGAAATATAACACAAGCTACCATCACAGGACTTAAAATAAATATATATCATTTTGATTTGTTGTAACATACAATGATGTAACATCAGTTGTATGTTTTGCTAATAAATCACCCTTAATAAATGAAAAAAATAACAAATGTAACATGTGCATCACATGTTAAAACCACCTATTTTTCTAAACTTTGACCTACACAGGGACAAATTTCACGTTGATGCTTACACAGAAAAATAAATAATTGAAGATGTATAGAGGTATAATGATCCCATATCATGAATCTGTGGTAAAAAATGATTTATAGTAATACTGAATTAATTAAAAGTGGAAAAGTAAAGATAAAATGTCATATGTAGCCTATCAAATGCAAAACATTTATTATTTTACATTAAATTATAACATTCTCATTACATAAGAACAATAAATCAAGCATCTCTCCATAATACCCCTGAGTTCACTTTTTGGCCTGGATTTCAAGATTCAAGTGTTTATTGTCATTTGCATATTAAGAAACTTGTTTCACTGCACAACGAAATTTCTACTCTGCTGTCCACAATGAATGCCAGGCAGATTCAGTGTCTGCTCACATTGGCAAAAAGTAGTTTATTCAAGTGTACTACAAGTATACTTATTTTATACAAAAACTAAGGCAGTATACTTGAAGTGTACTTTTTGTATGCTATATTTTATATACTTAAGAATAGTGCAGTGAAGTATACTTGGCTTAAACTGAAAAGTATAAAGAAAAACTAAGACTAAGTACATTAATACTAAGACTTACACTTATACTTAAATATTATAACTTGTACTTTAGTATACTTTTACTTCTTTCTGCCACAAAGTACTAATACTTAGTATATCTTGATCCAGGTACAGAATAAGGTCAAGTCATTGTACTTACATTTAATTTAGCAGAATTAAATGTTTTTCACTGCACACATTTGCTTTGAGGTATTACCCCTGTTATAAACTTACATGTTCAGGATCATATAGTTCTGGAGTTTAAAGGTTTACAGTGAATAGTACGTGTGCTTAATTGCATTACCTTAATGTATCTTAAAAACAAACAGAGAAACATTTGACTTGACTTTATTGATCAAGTTCTAGTCCCTTTCATAAGGGTTTGGCACTGGTGTTATGTACACAGTGTCTTCTGTTTCTACAAGAACACATTTTGCTTTAATCATATCAGGACAGACAGCATGAACACTTTGTTTTTAACCTCATATATGAAAGTACTTTGAACACTGATCTGTGAATCTTTACATACTTTTTCCTTTCATTTTTCAACAAAGAAGGGCCCGATTTCATAGAGGCTCTTTGTTTTTGCACATCTTTAATGATTTAAGCCGGTATTTGTAAATACAGTGTATGGCATGTTTTTTATATTGTTATATATATTAAATTTATTCTCATCATTCTGTCTGGTGATTTTGTAAATACATTGCTAGTGTACATACAGTATGAGTTAATGTTAAGAATACTTTAAAATATATTTCAGGTATATAAGTAGTATGCTACAAGTCATATGCTAAGCAAACTTACAAGTATACTTAAAGTATATCAACAAGTAAATTAGTAAAATATTTTTTTTTAAAAGTATTTTTATTTCACAAAAACATTCCTAAATTAAACTTAAATAAACTAAAATGTGAACTAGAGGTATATACATAGTACACTAGTAGTAAAGCTATAGATAAGTGTACTTGGATACTTGAAATTGTACTTTTTGTAAAGTTAAAATGACTTTAAGGTAGGCTATACTTCAATAGACTCCCCTGAGCTATGGGTAACCGTGTGGTCTGGGCCCCTCTGACCCCTGCAGACCTGGAGCAGCAGGACAGTCTTCCTTTCATCCACATGTTCGGCGATAACGTGAACCTGGAGTGGGTCACCTGGGGCGGCTCTCTGCCAAACGGAGCCGTGGCGATCTACAACAGCTATGCCAAGCGCAGAGACTACGTCTGCCAGGACGACTGTGAGGCCGGCTTCTACAACCCCAGCCTGGGCCCCTACTGCCGCTACCCGTTTAATGACAAGGAGTACCACGCCTCCAACTTCGAGATCCTGGCCAACAAGGACAACTTTGAGTTCCTGGAGTGGAAGGACGGCTCCTACGGTGAAGTTCCCTCACACTCGGTCAGGACCTGCGCAGGGGTCGGTATCTACGTGGGGAAGAACAAGTACGGCCTGGGGAAGGTCGTGCCCTTACATGAGGCCTTCTTCCTGCCATGGGAGGGAAAAGAGTACTGGTACAAGAGCTACCAGGTCCTGACCATCAACAAAGACGCCTACACCCAGCACATCTCCGACGTCAAGTACAACATCGACGAGGCCGCCATCTTCCAGAATCCTCCTGAGACCATGCGCATCTCTGGGGTCACCAACAACGAGTGCCAGACCGTGTCCAAGACCGTCACCATCTCAAAGACCACCGACGTGGAGACCACCTGGAACATCGGCCGGGCCACCATGCCAGGAATCAGTGGCAACATCACGGCTAAAATCCCCTTAATCGGCGAGGGCGGCGTTGAGATCGGCGGTGAGAAGACGCTGCAGTTCAACCGAGGAACCACGGTGGTGGAGTCTCTGAGCCACTCCGTGTCCGTGGAGCTCTCCGTCCCCCCAAACCACTACTGCAAAGTCCGCATGGAGGGGCGGAAATTCAAAGCCGACATCCCCTACACAGCTCGCCTCAGCCGCACCTACCGCAACGGCGAGACCCAGTGGACGTCCATCTCCGGGACGTACGACGGAGTCCAGATCGGAGAAGTCCGAGCCGTGGTGGACCGCTGTGAGCCGGTGGCCGATGCTCTGCCCTGTCCCTGAAAGACTGACGGACAAACAGACCAAGACATGTGTACGCCTGATGTCTGTGATGATGAAAACAAACCGTGTATCACAATAAAGATGAATAAGACCTGGTCTGTGTCCGAGGGTTCAGGAACACCTTTGAAAACCAGATCCAGGACTTTTAAAGACCTGAACTGGAAAATAAATACACACTGTGTCTATAATTCACAATAATGCTGATTTATTGGAGTGAGATTGTCATTTTAGAGAAATATAATAATAATCACATGTGGCTCATGACCACAACGCAAATTACTCTAATCATACCTCCAGAACAAACAGATAAACAATAAATAAACAATAAATAAAGCTGATTTCTTACAGACAACTAATACATTTAGAGTAGGGATGGATAACTACACTGTAACTGATTTTTGTTAACTTAACAGTATTTTACTGTAATATCTACACCTATCAACTGTAAAAAAAAAAAATCTTGCAGTAAATCACTGTACATGGCAAAAGATTGAAGGAAAAAAAATACAGATTTCTGTGATATTAACAGCATTTTACATTAAAATCTACAGTTAACTCATGCATATACTGCACATTTCTATATGTTGTACGTTAAATTAGTGAAAAGGGTAATGAAGAGAAAGAGAAATTGATTTTTTTTTACCAGGAAAACTGACCAATAGCAGGAAAGATTTATTGTACTAAATTTCTCAATTTCAAAGTCAGTGGATAATAAGTTATCTAAAAAATAAATAGGTCCTCAAAGGAATATTGTTAAAAATATTCTCGCTCTTTGTACAGAACTTGAGATTGACTGTTTTTGGTAAGTCCTCTTAGAGCTTCAGAGCCTTTTTAATAAATCATGAATAATAAGCTGGCAACATGGAGAGCATCCAGGCTGCAAGAATCCTAAATTTATACCCTGCTGTTGGGCCTTACATCATTTTAAAGCTAAGCTTCAGGATATTATGACATTTAGATTTGTTTTATCTCAGAACAATTAAATATTTATTAAACTATTGCTGTAATTATTAAGAAATGTGAGTTGATGTGTCTGTCATGTCTATAAATATAAATGACTTTCACCTTTTAAATAACGATTCCAAATAAAGGAAAGATAATTAAGCAGATCGAAGCCCTAGCATCGAGTCTGGGGACCTTGGTGCATGAGTTTTCAGACAACTGTAACGTTACAAAAACAGACGTCCATTTCTCCTGTGCTCCTGTTCACACTCCAGTCCAGTGGGTGGCGGTAATGCCCCTATTACCGCAGAAGAAGAAGAAGAGGAAGAGGAAAACGAGAAAATGGTTTAAGAAAAAAGAATATAAAGAAAGAAAACAAAAGGAAACTGCGGCTATTTTCATCCCAAAATATAGATGTTTTGAAAAAGGGCCAAAATGGGAATGGTGCTAAGTCCAGACACCGACTGGACATAGTTTGAGATTATGATTAATGACAAAGTGATGAGAAGGAGTTCAGAAATACTCATTAATCTTTTCAAAAAAGAAAGATGGATTAAACAGTATTTTTATGCAACTTTACACCCATGGGCCCGATCATATGCCCCATGAAAAGTGTTTTGGCTTGCAGCGCAGGTGTCTTTCATCTTTCATCTGACGCAGGTGTCATTTTTACACCTGGTGTCCACACTCACTAAAGATGAGGGAGGCAAACTGAAGTGTGATGTTGATGCACAGAGCTGGGATGGTGTGTGTGTGTGTGTGTGTGTGTGTGTGGAGGCTGAGGTAAGTTTGCCATGATTGCCTGAATTTATGTTAACTGTTGAGATTTCCTGAAGAGACTGATGAGATTGATGTGTTTTTTTTCTCAATGCAGGATTTTAATTGTCCCACGCAGCCGAGTGGGAAGTACAGTGAACTGTCCCGGAGCCTGATGATCATGCATCCAGGCCAGTGGGCAGGTTAAAATGTTGAGGCCTGGCTCCATCTAGTGAGCACGGAGGAAAATACTGCACAAACAGTGTGCATATGTTAATATGTTTGTCATCACTCTAAGCTGATCTGATGATGTCTGAAGCCCAGGAAACGGCAAACAATGGCTGAGTGCAGTTCAATAAGAGAGAAACGCCTGTAAAAGCAGAAACACGCTGCAAGTTAGAAACTAAATAAAGCCCAAACAATCCAAATCCAGAAAACCTGCCCGAGCAGAAACACAGCATAACCAAGTACAACAACTGGAGTGATCCAGGTCTGCAGAGGGTCTGTGGCAGGGAGAGCGGGTCGGGGGGCAGATGAGATACTGCGGTCAAGTCAGCTGCTCCTCCGTTTCTGTGGTGAAATCAGCTGCTCCTAAATTTGAGGTGCTCATGTGGTTGAAACTTTACAGTAAATGCTCCTAAATTTTCCTTTTACCATCAGAAGTGTAAAATATTGGAGTCTTTCATTAACGTTGGCTCTAAGATGCCTCCTTTCCAACATGACTGAAAAGAATCTGTAATAATATTATATCAAATAAAGGTTGATGATTGCATAGTGCGGTTATTTTTGATTTAAGACCTTTCACAAGATATTGAATAAAATGAGATAATTTTCTTTCATTTGTACCTGATCTCATTGTAAAGAGGACCCTCTGGATGATGTGTGTAGGCAGTACTGCAGAGATCCACTTTCAAAGCAAACAAAAATATTATTATAAACACACTTTTCAGCTAGTTCAATCAGTGAGAATATCTGAACATTGTAGTATTCCATGTACTTTGAAAGCATATTAATAAAAAAGTAAACTGTAAAAGCACTGCAGAAATAGTCCAGGAGGTCCTGTTTACAGTGACACCAGACTCAACAGGTACTAAGGGAAGAAAAATCTTTTATTGGACATCAAAGTTAGTCCTAATTTCTGGACATGTAAGTGTTTCATGTAAAAAGTACTCAGTAAAAGTACTGCATACTGCTTGCATATATAGTTTGGATTGTTTGGGGATCTGTTTTGTTTCTAACTTGCTGTGCATTTCTGCTCTTGTAGGTGTTTTCCTCTTATTGAACTGCATCAAGCTGTTGTAGGCTATTTGCCCTCCACAGCCAATGCAGGTGTGCAATGGTGACACCAAGCAGAAGTCTGGAGATATATAGTGAATTTTAAAATAAAAATCAGGGTGCATCATCTTATCCCAAGAAGGAAATACATAACACAATATCTTCAACTTTGACAACCAAAAGATCCTTGAAGGAGCTTCAAATCTGGATCCTATTAGGATGAAAAATGAAGAAAAATGAAATGTTTGTCCTGAGAAATTCAGACTTTATCAGTAAATGGGAAGGACTTTGTGAACAGACAAATAAACAGATACAGTATATGAAATATTATATGAACAATAGTAAATAATTTCAAATGAGAGAAAGAACCTGCCGCTGCATGGGTTACTCATTCAAGAAAGTACCTCATAAATCATGTTTGCCAATTCAGTCAAAATTCATATCTATATCAATAACTTTCAGGGAGTAACCCAGGATAATGTTGCAATGCAAAGAATATTTCAAAACTCAAAAGACCCGATATTGTGCTGATTCAGCACCCACAATTCCTCATGAAAAAGGTTTGTACATTTCAGTTCTCTGGAACTGTCAAATGTGGAAGTAGATAAAGGAAGGAAACACACATAAGCAAAAAAAACAAAAAACCAAATGAGGCAGAGAAAAATCAACAAGGTTGGCAAAAACTGACAAACCCTTTCCCCTGGCTGCACATTTATCTGGGCACAGAGTTCAAGGTAAGATCTGACAATGAAACTCTGAGACATTACAGAGATATTAATTATTAATGAACTACCTGAAGTGTTTGATGCTGCAAATGTAAAGATTACTGATTTATACTTTTTACACAGAAAAGTGACAGACCTCAAAACTCGAGGATTAATTGAAACGGTAACCTTTGATTGCACATTTTTGTCCCCGTGTTAGATGAAGTTTGTGCTTCTGGTCTGGATGCTGACACTATGTGCTGCAGCTCCTCAAGGTAAAATGAATCATTTTTTCTTAAAGAGAAAACTGATGTCAAATGTTAAGTACCACTCAAATACAGTGTGTATAAGAAAAAGAAAGGGGAAATATAATATTGTGAATCATGGAACAGAAATTGTCTGTGTTGAAATGGTCCAACTGTTCTGATTTACTCCGAACCTGCATCACCTGATGTTTGTTATGTTTTAACTTAGAGGCATTTTTAGGATCTGTCTTTAAGGGGGGCTCAGCTCCTTAATAATTATGATGTTAAAAACAGACTCTCTTGTGTTATTGCTGCAGAAATATGAATTTTGTACCACAACACATTTAGTGAATCATGCTCTTTTATTGCAAAAGTAATGAGGTGTTTTTATCATTAGATTTTTGTAATTCAGCTCAACAACAAGTCCACTTGTCGTTGAGATGTATTTATCAAACCTACCCTTTGCATTTAAAACATTTGGATATGTCTGCCATTTATGAAGCAAAAGGTGGATTTCCTCTGCACCCTGGCATAGTGTTATCCTTCATTTGGAGTTTTGCTTGTTATAATATCATTGAAATTTAACATATCACACAAAACCTAGTACTGCTATTATTTTAAGGGGGCTAAGATGAATTTAGGGGTGCTTCAGACACCCAAATAAAATCACTTGTTTCATGATACAAAGACTAAAGAGTAACAAACACTTTGGGGGTTAATTCTATTTAAGAACTGAAAAAGGCAAAATGGTGCAAATTCCCTTTAAAGGCACAATTTAGTATCTAAAGACAAAACAGGTTTAGTGTGTGAAAACAAAGAGAAGACAAGTGGATCCAGTCAGTACTAACCATCAGCTCCACATGTGTTGTGATTAGAAGAGTCTGTAATTTTCTTTAAAAATTTTGAATTTAATTTAATTGATTGTTAAAATGCTAAAGTGTCTTTGTGTAATCAAAATACACTTTGCTTATTTGTTCATGTTTATACCCATTTTAACTGTGATTTTGATCAAATGTCCCCAGCAGCATGAACAACTAATGTTTGTACATTTTTCTCCAGGCTGTTAAATGGCAGATAATAGTGATAATACTGATAAAAATGTATTAAGCCAATTTGCTGATATTCACTGATGAGTCCCAGACTGACAAGATTTGCCTTCTAGCATTTTGTTTCTGCTAGATCACTTCTTTTATTTGTTGTTTCCATTTAATTATTAGGTGCACAATATATGGAGAACGGATATAAAATGGGTTAAACAGCAGGAAAAAATAAATTATTCATTAACATGTATAAACAGGAGTGTATTTAGTTATAAAATATGTTTTATTATTGATATTTTATATCTTTATGGCACTTTTTCAGTGTGCCTATTGGGACTCAGCTGCTTTGTGTATTTTTTAAAACCTGAAAACACAAAAATAAATTAATAAAAAACACCAAAACCCAAATTTGCAGATTACCAATGAGGTTTTCCAAACTTTTAATCGCAAAAAGAGATTTTCCCATTAGTATACTGAATGAGGGTATTATTTCTGTTTTTTTATGTCAGCTCACCACATATTCAGATAGTCACATGAAGAGTTAAACCTGTGAAAAAAACATGAAAATGCACAATAAATACTGTAAATGTTGATTGATAATAATTTCACGGCACCTGTCTGGTGCATCCACGTCAGTGACGTGCTCTGACTTTCTCATCAGGACTTGAGGGTTTTTGTGACTTTTCCCAGCATTTATAGTGTCTGTGTTACATATTAGATATACCCTTGGCACTTTTTCTTTCTTAAAGCTTTAAGATTTTGAAATATATATGCAGATTCATTGCCATATATGGAGCAAACACAGTTGTCAATATGTACATAGATCTGTGATTAAACTTAAATTCCCTGTGCAATGACCAAGTATACAAAAGAATATATAGAAACAAGGTGGTTTATTGAATTTTTAAATGATTACTATCCTCATGACTATTGAAAACAAGTCATTTTTCTACACTCTTCCTTTCAGATCTGTCTGGTAAAATGTTTACCTTCCCTATTAAATCTTCAAGCTCCTATGTGAAGCTGACCACAGATGTGAGTGCATTAAAAGCTTTCACCGTCTGCCACAGGTACAACTAAACATTAAATAGTGTTTTATAAAAATCACCACTAAATCGCTGTTTGTAAAATAGCATTGCTCATGATTGGCACTTTCTTATGTCTACAGATCCTTCACTGACCTGAAGAGATCACGTTCTGTTCTCTTTGGCCACACCCGACAGTGCCAATGCTTTCCTGATTCTTTGGGTTTCAGTATCTCAAGAGATCGAAGCAATGATCAAGGACACACCAATAAGGCTGAGAGGGATGGACTACAAGCTAAATGTATGGCACTCAATTTGTTCCACATGGGACTCTGCATCAGGAGTGCTGCAGCTGTGGTTTGACGGACAACCTTTAGCCAGGAAATATACCTGGGCTGCAACAACAATCCAAGGGTCCTTGAGTATAATACTTGGACAGGTACAATAACGCCAAAAGGATAAAGTTGTGCTATTTCCCTTTTTTTTTTATCAGCTATTATGTTTGGCCTAATTGTAACAGCTCTTTTCTGTCTATCATTGCAGTCTTCTGTGGCCTAAATCTAATGCTGATGCCATGTTTTGATGATAATATAACATGTTCAGCTTTGACTCTGTATAAACCAGCTCTGAACAGCCTTTCACAAACGCACAGATCTGGGGTTTGTCTCTTTAAATGCTAATGAGTTCCCTCTGGCCCTCCTGTTTTTTGCTGGATGTACCAAAACAAAAGAATTGTGTCTCTCCATTGGTAGGGGTGGAGATTCACAGGTGAGAATTACTAGTTAAGGGGTGGGGCTTATTATAATACCTCACTTTGATGTCACATCAGCCCAAATTCTGAACAGATAAGATTTCATTTTTCAGACAAGACGGTCCACAAGCAAAGGACTGAGCTGTAGATACTGCAGATACAGTAACAACTGTCTAATGACATGTCCCCTTTAATATGAATAATTATACACAATTAAGATTTGATTTACTGAATGTCAACCTCTGTTATTCCCACAGGAGCAGGATTCTTATGGTGGGAGTTTTGACATCAACCAGTCGTTTGTTGGAATGATGACTGATGTCCACATGTGGGACTACACCCTCTCTGCATGTGAGATCTCCAACTACAAGGACTATCTGACATACACCCCAGGAAATGTGCTCAACTGGAGTGCTCTGGAGTTCCAGGTTTTCGATCGAGTTTTTGTGGAGAAAAAAGAAATGACATGTCAATAGACATTGAAAGATTGCTCTTCATATGTAAGAGGGATGTGGCTGTCAGAGGCCACAATCTGAAAACCAAAAGCTTAAGCAGAAAAACAAAAGGGCATGCACACACAAAAGATAGGAAGGAAAGTATATGCAAGTCTGGAGGTTAAAAAGTGTTGAAAAGTGTATTACTTCACATATTTCACTGAAAGATATCAGGATAACCTTTTGGTGCTGTTGAATGAAGTCTGATTTTTTTAATTGCTTTTTGATTGCTTAATGGTGATCTGTCCGTGTAATTAAACTCAGCAGTAAATTTGTTGCTAAAGCAATATGCTCCTGATACTTGATGTATAATGTAAATGAATTATCTCATGATCCCTAGAGATTAAATTGGGTTGGATCAATGAATTGATCTTTTTATTTCAATTTTGAATGTGTTACATTAAATGTGTAAATGGTCTTTTTTCCAGAGGAAGAATATCTCATAAGCTTTTTATGTCAAAACTAAAATCACTGTCAGGCCTTACTTTAAAACATCTACGATCTGTAATGTGGGCCTGGATGCAGAAAATGGCACACTTGTTCTTGGATTGGTAATGATATTTTATTGCAAGAAAAACCCAGTGAAAGATTGAAAATCATGATGTTCTGGATCTTTTAGAAAGAGGATGGCATGGCACTATTTTTTTATAACCAGGAGGTTCATCAGTCAAAGGGTGAATTTTAAATTATTGTCAAACCAGTCATCGTAATCAGACTTGTCTGGTTTTAGGTCTGCTTCAAGCACGAAAACTTGATGTCCTCAGAGCCTTGTCATTTAAGGTATTTATGTTTGATTTTATGAAAAAACTCGCAAAACACTAAAAACTAGAGAACAGAGACAATGATGCATGTATGATTGATGATATACCAGTTGCTGGTACATTACATTATTACAACACACTTTTAAGAGTGACAGCAAACTAATGGCAGCCATCTTTTGGAGCAGACTGCTATGAAATCATTTTGTCTCTAGACATAATCATTTTTATAAACACAGCACAACTCATTAAAGAAAAGTAGAAAACAATTGAATAGTTATTATAATAATGCTAATAATAATAATAATAATAATAGTAACAATAATAATAATAATAATTATAGGACCCCCATTAGCTTGTCCCACCCACTCTCTCAAAGCTTCTGTTCCAGTGAAGAGCTGGTAAAGTTGGTACCTTAAGATTTCTGTATAGGAAGTTCCCACAAATTTGGGCATCAGTGACATATCTAATTTACATCTTGGAGAATCTGGGTTCAAAGATCAACCACAGCAAAACATTAATGGCCCTCCACTAATTAGCAATGTAACCACACAAACTACAAATCCCACAATGCACTGCAACAGCTGCCCTGCAGCACCTGTGCACCCCCCCCCCCCCCCCCCCCCCGCTTGGATATCTCTCTGATCAGTGGTCAGCGGTTTAATGCATCAGTCACTGACTTCACAGACTTCAGCTCGTCTAAAATTAAATGTGCAGCTCAAATTTACAACACTGTCAGTTTTAGACTCTTCAGTGAATGCTGATCCTGTTTTTAACCTGTACTTTAAGTTTTGGCCTCTCCTGTGATTGGGCAGAGGCTCGGCCTGCAGAGGACGATGACCTACAGAAGCTCCAGCAGGTGGCGCTGTTTAGTCGAATGGAGGCAACATTAAGTTTAAAGCTCAAACCCATTCATACAATCAAAATAATCAGATCAAATCAGTGAGAAAATGTCATAAAACTGGTTTATAGAGATTCAAAAGTGCACTCCAGTCTGTAAATATGATCTCAGTGTTTAAACAATATCCCTCATTTACAAGGAAACAGTCAAATCCACTCCTTCATTATATCTGAGGTCTTTGGTAAAGTACAGAGTGTTGGAGGGTTTGTTCAGGGATGTTGTGTTTGGGAAAGCTCTTCTTCAGTTTTTCAGATAATTCAGACCCGTGTTAATTTGACAGCACTTTTAAGTTTAGTTTTAGTTATAATCTTTTGCCTAAAAATCTTCTAGTTTTAGCCATAATTTAGTCACCCAAATTGTTCAAATTTTAGTCTAATTTTCGTGGATGAAATTTCACAACATTTTAGTCGATGAAATCTGCTGTAAATTTAGTCGACTAAAATATGAAGCGTAAAGGGTAAGGCATTTTTATGTTTCCTTGAATTTCTGAAGTCATGTTTTACACTTGGATAAAATCAAACATCTAATAACCCTTTATTGAATGCTAGTAAAGTCTGAATGTATAAATGAACAGAAACAAATTGAACTTTTGTGTGAAACGCAGTCACCTTTATTTAGGCTACCTGGCAGAGCATCTCAGTTACAATACCAGAACTGACAACAAACAGTGAACCTGCTCTACATGAATATATCAATTCATAAAGAGAGGAGCTCTGATTGGATCGCTCCACAACTTATCCCACCACCACCAAGCTAAGGCAGCTGTGATTGGATATATTCCTAACTTGTCTCTACTTTCTACATGACCAAATTAGGTCTGATTGGATTAAGTCTCTGTCAGACATTTTAGTCTAGTTTTTATTTGTTGATGAAAATGTCAGTTAATTTAGTTTGAGTTTTTGTCCATGTGCACTTGTTTTTATTAGTTACTGTCTAGTTTTCATCAGGGGAAAAAGGTTGTTGACGAAGACTATGACAAAAATCATTAGTCAACAAAATGAACACTGGGCCAGATAAGTTGGGACTTGCACCGTGATGCTTGCTGTCCTCTTTTGTGCTCGTATGTCACGTCTCTGAGGCTTCTGTTTTCAGGCCGTGATGCCATGGAGGAGGAAGTGCTTCATTGTTGATTTATTTCTGCCCTTAAGGACTCACCACTGCCCCGCTCTGTTATTTAAGAGGTCAGTGAGCTGCTGATACCCTGAAGGTCAGAGTGATTGTTCTGAGGTCAGAGCTTCAGTCTTATCAGAGTGTTAATAATCCTGAATCTTATCCTGATTTATCTGCTCCTGCTGTCGGGAGGAAAACAGCAGGAGGCTGTAAACTGTAGAGGAACTGCCCTGCTCCTTCATGTTTCCCCTTCTTCACCTTTATCTCCACTTTATCGTGTTAAAAAAGCTCCTTGTTCTTAAAATGACTCAGCACCATCAGTGTGCAAGTGAGAGGAGTCGTCGATGTGACCTGTGGTGGTGTAAAAGCCCAGAGTAGTCCCAAAGACTGCTCCATGAGACTGTTTTATTTATTTGTCAATTTTTGATCGAGTTCTTGGTATGTTTCAGCTGTTCCCTGAGGCTGTGAGAGGCTTTACAACCTGTGGGCTTCATTTCTGTTGTTCTCTATTTGCACTACATTGCAATTTACACTGCACTAGAGTTCAATTCTACGACTTGAACATTTCAAACTACCTCATTGTACTTAAAAAAAAAATCTTCTTATGATGTAAACATTATTTATTCTTTCTAAGCGTCTTGAGCCTGGTGAAACATAGTTTTCTTCTACTGTGTGCTGTTGGTATAGTTTGTATGACTTCTTAAATTTAAATTTAAGTGATGTTAAACTTAGGGATACACCACAGTATTGGGATGACATTGGTATCAGCCGATTTTGAAATATTTGCAGATATTTACAATCAATGTGGTCATACATATCACCATATGTGGGCCGAAATATGTACCACATTGCTGTACCATCACTTCAATGGTACATGTAGTATCAAGAGTTTCATTGTTCAAGAGTTAAATGTTTTTTTGTGTCACTTCAGCTCCTCGCTCAAATGAAATTTTCACATTTAAGCAACAAGTAAGTTTTTGTAAAGTAAAGACTTTTTGCTCCTGTCAAAAATATAATTATCAGTACTGGTGATAATGAGTTCAGAAATATCTGCAAATTGGATATTGACAAAAATCAAATATCGTGCATCCCTAATATAAATGTTTCTACAACTTAGATGGGACGAAAGAAGTCAGGGATCTTAACTGAAACACTTATCAAACACTAAAGGCAGCTCTACTAGATTTAATTATAATTTGGACTTTTGAAATAATTTAAAGACATCGCGTTATGCCTGTTGCTTGATTTAAATGTTTATTTATTAGGGTAAAATCTAAACTGTTGTTGAAATAAAATGTGCCAGCCCCAGTTTCAGATAAAAAAAACAGCATGTTATTATTATGGTTTGAATGAAAAATCTTGAATCCTCTAAAGAGCCACAGGAGGGCGCCAGCGTGCCACGAGCACTCTCAGCCACAGGCTGTTGATTGTGTTTAATTGGTCTCTTTCTGAAATGTGTGTGTGGTCTGATAGACCGTAAATCTGAGCCGCTCTGTGGGTCAATCAAGTTGTTTAAATAAAATATTGAAAATGCAGAGTGTCAGAAATCAGCCTCAGTCCAGTGATACAAACCAGATCCCTGCACGGTTCAGAGACATCACCCTCTGAGATCCTGAGTGCAGGTTTACAGTCTGGTTTATGGTTCAGTCATAAAAACTGTGAGTATAAGAACCTGCAGCTTCACAGACCGTGGACTCAGGGAGGAGCGGCCATCAGGGTGAGTGCTGATCACTGATTTATTCCTTCAGATAATCGATAAACCACGACAGGGATCCTCATGTGTACAAGGGACATTTCTTTACCTGACATATGCCACAAAGGCCAGATATAAAATAATCTAAATATTAGAATATTTTGGCTTTTTTAACATATGATTTATGCATTTTTTTCCCAAGCTGTATACAGTTTTTAGCATTTGAAGGTGAGATCAGTCCCTATCAACCATGATGCTGCCAGCTACAGTTCTGATATCTTGGCTTTGCCCTCCCTGGATGTGACTCAGATAAACTCGTTCTCCTGGTTAAATGTGGCTAAAAATGCTGCCCAGTTGGTTTCCGTGAAACAGATTAAACTTTAGGTCATTCCTGATAAAACAACGCAAATTTAATAGTTTTTGTTGGTTGCATTGATGGTTGTATGATGAAATAAGACGTCCTTATAACCTTAACATATCTTTACGTCTCAAATTTTATGAATTTTCTAATATTCTTTGGGTCAGATGGGGAGCTTCAGTTTTGTTTTAACCAGAAAACTTCAATAACCATAAAGTCAGTTTTAAAAAAGATTCATTTGGCTGGTTTTATGCAGTGTATGAAGGAATAATCTAACATGTGTCTGGCTGTTGGTATTTTAATAAACTTAACCACACTTTATAATCTTTAAGTACTTGTGTTTTTTCTACATTTAGATTTAAATGATGTTAAAATTAGGGATGCACAGTATTATCCAGATGATATCATGATCAGATGACATTTACATTTTTGCAGATATTTATAATTAATATACTGGACCGTATGTCAGCTGACCACATTGATGTACCATCACTTCATTGGTTCATTGAGTATCAAGAGTTTCATTTTTCAAGAGTTAAATGTTGTTTTTCTTGTGTAACTTCAGTTCCTTGCACAAATAAAACTGTCAGATTAAAGCAATAAGTCAGTTTTTGTGAAGTAAAGACTTTTTGCTCCTGTCAAAAATATCATTATGAGTATCATTGATAATGATTTCAGAAATATCTGCAAATCGGATATCCACAAAAATCAATTATCCTCAATAAAAAGTTTCTACTCCTTAAAGGGGATGAAAGAAGTTTGGGATATGAATTGAAACACTAATCTAATAGGCAGCTCTTCTAGTTTTAATTATACTTATCGATTGGACTTTTGCAAGAACTTAAAGATAAAATAATAAATCAAAAGTCATTGTATTATGCCTCTTGCTTGATTTAAAATGATTATTTTCAAGAAAAAAAAAACTAAACTCAAGGTAAAGTAAAATGTGCCAGCCTCAATTTTAGATTAAAAAACAAATGACTTATTAGTTCAAAGAGAACGAGAGTAAATCAACATGACAGTGAATATGATCATTATTAATACTTGAACTTGATTGTGTGAGTGTATTAAGCTGCTTTTGTGTCTTGTGTTCAGCTAGAGGCAGATTACTGAAAAATTCATTTATGCCATGAACAGACCAGGGGAGTGAAGGACCCACAATAATCTTTCACGTGCCATAACAAAAGTTTATTTAATGAAAACAGAATATTCTGTATGTGATCTGCAGATGAAGCTGTCTCTGCTGTTGCTGTCGGCTCTGCTGGCTCTGTCTGCTGCCAGCCTGCAGAACATCGTGAAGAAGAGCTCGCGGCGCAGGAGAGGTAACATTAATTTATTTATCATGTGACACGGTGAACAGAAACTAAATGAAACGCACATTTACAACTGAAACAAACCTCCTCTTTTTAAATTGATCTACTCTGGGACCTGTTTTCAAAAATGTACGTTTCTGGGCTCCTGAATCATCGTATCTGTGTTGGCGAAAAGTTGATGGGATTAAAAACTTAAAAACTCGCCTGAATTCGTCCCCCTAGTGTGTGGTGTTCAGGAGGAAGATCAGCACATCACACACGAACAGACTCATTCACCAGCAGATGGAGTCTCTGCTCTCAAAATCAAACTCTCCAACAGTCAGTCAGTTTTTCCTGCAGCCATCTCTGCTCTTAACACCGTTAATGCTGCTATTCCTGCACTTGAAGCCCCAGTCACACACTCCCGTTTCTCATGGCGATTGTGCACAACTGTACACGATTAGCAAGGCTGGTTTGATCAGCATGATATGGGAAGAAATGACTGTCTCTCCCCCGGACATACATACACCGTCAGTAACACTTCTACAGCGCTTCAGGGACGTTTGTCCCACTTCAATTAGGTCAATACAACGATAGGACGAGGATTTCATGAATTTCCATCTCGCTGACATGACGTCAGCCCCGTTTGAGCCCAGTTTGCGTCACATAAGGCCAGATTGAGCCCCATTGCTTGCGTTTTTGTTGCGTTCACTTCCCGTACGAGATACGTAAGAACAACATTCAGAAAGGATCACATGACGCATTCCAGGGATCTATAAATATAAGTCATGAACACAGGCATTATCATTACAGTCGACGCAAAATTGGATACGTCCTTGTCAATCATCCTCAGAAAGCTTTCTGGATTGAGCCACGATCAGCCTGATTGAGCCCCGTACATGCCAAGCTAATACCGTTCGATTTAGGACTGCATTAGGCTTCCACCACCGCTATACTGAGAGCGGCGATTCTCCACGACAGTTTTGAACAGTTCAAAACAATCGGGACCCTTCCCCATTCGTCCACGACTATGCAACGCTGATCCAGATCAAGTAGTGCATGCAACACGACCAACGCACGTTTCATCAGGATTATGACGATCGTGCACAATCGCCATGAGAAACGAGAATGTGTGACCGGGGCATCACATTTAAAAACCCTCTGGTGTGTCGCCAGTCTAACGTTAACACACTTCCTCTCTCTCTGCTTCTTTCCCTCAGTCTCCTTACTCAACCCGGCCTTGCAGGGCCTGGTCCCTGAGCCGACGGGTAACCATGTGGTCTGGGCCCCTCTGACCCCTGCAGACCTGGAGCAGCAGGACAGTCTTCCTCACACCTACATGTTTGGCGATAACGTAAACCTGGAGTGGATCAGCTGGGGCGGCTCTCTGCCAAACGGAGCCGTGGCGATCTACAATGGCTACACGGAGCGCACCGACTACGTCTGCAAGTACAAGTGTGAAGCTGGCTTCTACAACCCCAGCCTGGGCCCCTACTGCCGCTACCCCTACGGAGACCGCGAGTACTACGCCCCTGAGTTTGAGATCCTGGCCAACAAGGACAACTTTGAGTTCCTGGAGTGGAAGGATGGCTCCTACGGTGAAGTTCCCTCACACTCGGTCAGAACCTGCCCGGGGGTCGGTATCTTCGTGGGGAAGAACAAGTATGGCCTGGGGAAGATCGTGTCCCAGTACGAGGCCTTCTTCCTGCCATGGGAGGGCGATGAGTACTGGTACAAGAGCTACCAGGTCCTGACCATCAACAAAGATGCCTACACCCAGCACATCTCCGATGTCAAGTACAACATCGACGAGGCCGCCATCTTCCAGTATCCTCCTGAGACCATGCGCATCTCTGGGGTCACCAACAACGAGTGCCAGACCGTGTCCAAGACCGTCACCATCTCAAAGACCACTGACGTGGAGACCACCTGGAACATCGGCCGGGCCACCATGCTGGGAATCAGCGGCAGCATCACGGCTAAAATCCCCTTCATCGGCGAGGGCGGCGTTGAGATCGGCGGTGAGAAGACGCTGCAGTTCAACCGAGGAACCACGGTGGTGGAGTCTCTGAGCCACTCCGTGTCCGTGGAGCTCTCCGTCCCCCCAAACCACTACTGCAAAGTCCGCATGGAGGGGCGGAAATTCAAAGCCGACATCCCCTACACAGCTCGCCTCAGCCGCACCTACCGCAACGGCGAGACCCAGTGGACGTCCATCTCCGGGACGTACGACGGAGTCCAGATCGGAGAAGTCCGAGCCGTGGTGGACCGCTGTGAGCCGGTGGCCGATGCTCTGCCCTGTCCCTGAAAGACTGACGGACAAACAGACCAAGACATGTGTACGCCTGATGTCTGTGATGATGAAAACAAACCGTGTATCACAATAAAGATGAATAAGACCTGGTCTGTGTCCGAGGGTTCAGGAACACCTTTGAAAACCAGATCCAGGACTTTTATAGACCTGAACTGGAAAATAAATACACACTGTGTCTATAATTCACAATAATGCTGATTTATTGGAGTGAGATTGTCATTTTAGAGAAATATAATAATAATCACATGTGGCTCATGACCACAACGCAAATTACTCTAATCATACCTCCAGAACAAACAGATAAACAATAAATAAACAATAAATAAAGCTGATTTCTTACAGACAACTAATACACTTAGAGTAGGGATGGATAACTACACTGTAACTGATTTTTGTTAACAGTATTTTACTGTAATATCTACACCTATCAACTGTAAAAAAAAAACTTGCAGTAAATCACTGTACATGGCAAAAGATTGAAGGAAAAAATACAGATTTCTGTGATATAATAATAAAAAAGCATTTTACCTTAAAATCTACAGTTAACTCATGCATATACTGCACAGTACAGTATATTAGTGAAAAGGGTAATGAAGAGAAAGAGAAATTGATTTTTTTCCCAGGAAAACTGAATAGCAGGAAAGATTTATTTGAGTAAATTTCTCAATTTTGGGTGAAACAAATGTTTGAGTAAATGTATGTAATGTTTGTTTTTTTCTTAACAAAATGATATTTTGCTTATAAATGACCAGAACTATCAAATCAGTTAAAGATATAATAATATAAACTAAAATACAGCAAGTTCATCATCATTTTAAATGCATTAAAAAGTTATTCTACTGTAAATAAAAAAACAGTAAGGATGCTTCCTCTGAAAATACATCGTACCATACATTGAAAAAACAGTAATGATACCTTGACGAAGAGACTGTAGAAAATACAATAATAATGCTGTTAATTTAAATAGAGTAATTCTACTGTATAGATATTTACAGTAACTTACTGGCACCTGTTACCACAGAATATAAAAACAAGGAAATTAAAACAAAGATCAACCTCAAGAAAGAGAGTGAAAACAGAAGCTGAAATAAAGAAAATGATCATTTTCTAAAATTAAAATATAAAAATCAAAACTAAATCACTTTAAAAGTTACAATGCAGTGTTGAAATTAAAATAGCAATTTAAATGTGTTTTTCAATTTAACAGTTCAATCTGTTGTGAATAAAGAAGTTATTTAAGCTCATTTTGTTTTTATTCTTAAATTAAGCCAACATCATTCACCCACGCTTTTTGTCAGAAATAAAATCAAATAAAGTAAAAAAAAAAAATATATATATATATATAATTAACAAACCTCTGGTCTTTTCTATGAGGTTGGGTCTGTTTTGTGTGATCATCATAGATAAATCATCATAGGTGTCACACTTTCACTGATCTACGCTGTGGAAAGGTAGCTGTAAATGTCTTTAAGGCAGCATAACTATTTTAATTTACAGCACAATTACTGGATTTTCAAAAGTAGTATCACTATTACTATAAATGACTATAACTTTTATTGTTTTACTGCTTATTTATTAGCAATTCATCATTATGTAAAAAAAAAAGAAAAAAAGGTCACATACATCAATTTTCATCCAATAAAATATATTTAATCTGGGAAAAACAGATTTTTTTTTAAACTTATATTAGTGCTGTAAAACTATTGAAATTTTTAATCAGATTAATCAGGGTTCCTGTGGTTCATATTTGGATAATCACGATTAAATATCTTTTTTTTAATCCATGTTAGTAGCATGAGGACGGTTTTTTGCAAGTTGGATGATGAGTTAGCCGAAGTGCTATAGGATCCCTGACTGAGCCATGCTTTGTGTTAATGTGGTACTTTCAGCTGGAAGTGCTTCGGTGGAAAGAAAACTCCTTCCTGCAGAGTGTGCATATCTCTGTCCGTCCACGGACTCGTCTTTTCTTTGTATTGAAATTTCCCACCGACGGAGCCACCATGTTGTTTAATGTCTTCCAATCTGAGCGGCAGCATGTGTGACGGCAAGCCTACTGGGACAAACTGCCTGAAACGATTTACCAAAGATATTCAAGGGAATTTTGAGTCATTCTACACTGCAGATTGGTTAATTGCATTAAAATTTTGATGAATGAATCATTATGATGGATTAATTTGCTTTAACGTGCTAATTTTCACGGCTCTAATTTATATACAGATGTGGACAAAATTGTTGGTACCCCTCCGTCAAAGGAAGAAAAACCCACATAGTCACTGAAATAACTTAACTGAAACTGTCAAAAGTAATAATAAATAAAAATTTACTGGAAATTAATTAATGAAAATCAGACATTGCTCTTGAATTGTGGTTCAACCGAATCATTTTAAAAAATGAAGTAATGAAACTGGCCTGGACAAAAATGATGGTACCCTTAACTTCATGTTTTGTTGCACAACCTTTTAAGGCAATCACTGCAATCAGGTGATTTCTGTAACTCTCAGTGAGACTTCTGCACCTGTCCACAGGTATTTTGGTCCACTCCTCATGAGCAAACTGCTCCAGCTGTCTCAGGTTTGCAGGGTGTCTTCTCCAGACTGCATGTTTCAGTTCCTTCCACAAATGTTCAATAGGATTTAGATCAGGGCTCATAGAAGGACACTTCAGAATAGTCCAATGTTTTGTTCTGAGCCATTCTTGGGTGTTTTTATCTGTGTGTTTTGGGTCATTATCCTGTTGGAGGACCCATGACCTGTGACTGAGACCAAGCTTTCTGACACTGGGCAGCTCATTTGGCTCCAGAATGCCTTGATAGTCTTGAGATTTCATTGTACCCTGCACAGATTCAAGACACCCTGTGCCAGATGCAGCAAAGCAGCCCCAGAACATAACTGAGCCTCCTCCATGTTTCACAGTAGGTACAGTGCTCTTTTCTTTGTATGCTTCATTTTTGTCTCTGTGAACATAGAGCTGATGTGACTTACCAAAAAGCTCCAGTTTTGTCTCATCTGTCCAAAGGACATTCTCCCAGAAGCTTTGTGGCTTGTCAATATGCATTTTGGCAAATTCCAGTCTCACTTTTTTATGATTTGCTTTCAACAGTGGTGTCCTCCATTAAGTCCACTTTGGCTCAAACAGTGACGGATGGTGTGATCTGACACTGATGAACCTTGACCTTGGAGTTCACCTCTAATCTCTTTGGAAGTTGTTCTGGGCTCTTTGGTTACCATTTGTATTATCCGTCTCTTCAGTTTATCATCAATTTTCCTCTTGCAGCCTCATCCAGGGAGGTTGGCTACAGTCCAGTGGACCTTAAACTTCTGAATAATATGTGCAGCTGTAGTCACAGGAACATCAAGCTGCTTGGAGATGGTCTTATAGCCTTTACCTTTAACATGCTTGTCTATAATTTTCTTTCTTATCTCCTGAGACAACTCTCTCCTTAGCTTTCTGTGGTCCATGTTCAGTGTGGTACACACCACCATACCAAACAGCACAGTGACTACTTTTCAGCCTTTAAATAGGCAGACTGACTGATTACAAGCTTGAAGACACCTGTGATGATAATTACAGGACACACCTTAGTTTAACATGTCCCTATGGTCAAATCATTTTCAATCTTTTCTAGGGGTACCATCATTTTTGTCCAGGCCAGTTTCATTATTTTATTTTTTAAATGATTCTGTTGAACCACAATTCAAAAGCAATGTCTGATTTTCATTAGTTAATGTTCAGTAGATTTTTATGTATTACTTTTGTCAGTTTCAAGTTATTTCAGTGACCATTGTGGGTTTTTCTTTAACAGAAGGGTACCAACAATTTTGTCCATGTACACATATATACAGGAGCTAACTGTAGATTTTATGGTAAAATGCTGCTAATACTACAGACCTGTATGTTTCCCTACAGTCTTTTGCCGTGTACAGGGATTTACTGTATGAATTTTACAGTAGGTAGCTGTAGATATTACAGTAAAAGACTGTTAAGTTTACAAAACTCGGTCACAGTGCATCAGTCTGTTCAGACCTCCTCAGCAGAAGAACAAACTCTCTGACACAGAGAGCATCCTCAGTGAGCCGAGGGCCGTGACAGAGCACTCCTCTGTCTATAGGCGACCTTTATACTCCGTCCTCTTTCAGACCTAAATAAATAAAACGATAATCACGTTCAGTCTCAAGGACACACAGAGACGGCCGTGACATCAGCGATCCTCCATGATAGGCCTGTGTGAGCAGAGCGATGTCCCTCTGCTTTGGCAGCCGGTGGGCGACGTTAGGTAACAGAGACCTTCCTGATCGATGCCCCAGCGCTCCTGCAGATCTGATCGTCCTGTCCCAGCCGCTCTTATCTGAACCTACAGTATCTGAGCATTAATGGAGGCAGGGCGCCGCGGCACTTTGGACATCATGCAATCCTCAATCAGGCTGCTGATACAGGGGACGTGAAATCCACACAAATGGATTTATGAAGCACTTTTAACAGACTCATCAAAGAGGGGGGGCGCCGGGATCGATAAACAATCCTGTTTGCTTTATCAGCATTAAAAAAAACTCTTGTTCTCCTACAAGGCTGCAGGTAGATCCTCCTCCAGTCAAGGACGAGGCATGCTAACAGCATGATGACCCCGACCCAGCTATCACGCACTGACTCTGGTTTATCACACTAATACAGGACAAGACTCAAAGATTAGCCTTCATTAGACAAACAGTCAAGGACAAGTGCATGTTAGCCTTCTGTACTCCTCAAAAAAGTTTTGAAGCAGTGTTAATTTTGTTGACTAATTATTTTCGTCATAGTTTTCATCAACAACCTTTTTCCCCCTGATGAAAACTAGACAGTAACTCATAAAAACAAGTGCACATGGACAAAAACTCAAACTAAATGAACTGACATTTTCATCAACAAAATAAAAACTAGACTAAAATGTTTGACAGAGACTTAATCCAATCAGACCTAATTTGGTCATGTAGAAAGTAGAGACAAGTTAGGAATATATCCAATCACAGCTACTTTGGTTGTGTGGAAAGGTTGGATGAGTTAAGAGGGACATCCAGTCACAGCTGCCTTAGCTTGGTGGTGGTGGGATAAGTTGTGGAGCGATCCAATCAGAGCTCCTCTCTTTATGAATTGATATATTCATGTAGAGCAGGTTCACTGTTTGTTGTCAGTTCTGGTATTGTAACTGAGATGCTCTGCCAGGTAGCCTAAATAAAGGTGACTGCATTTCACACAAAAGTTCAATTTGTTTCTGTTCATTTATACATTCAGACTTTACTAGCATTGAATAAAGGGTTATTAGATGTTTGATTTTATCCAAGTGTAAAACATGACTTCAGAAATTCAAGGAAACATAAAAATGCCTTACCCTTTACACTTCATATTTTAGTCCACTACATTTACAGCAGATTTCATCGACTAAAACTAGACTAAAATTAGGTAAGCAGGTAGTGCTCGTTCTCTCTAGGCACTCCAGCTTCCTCCCAAAGACCAAAAACATGCCGTTAGGTTAACTGGTGACTAAACTGCCCGTGGGTGTGAGTGTGAATGGTTGGTCTCTTTCTCCATGTGGCCCTGTGATTGGCTGGTGACTGGTTTAGGGTGTGGTCCACCTCTCGCCCAATGTCAATACCCTGAAATGGATAACGGTGTAGATGATGGATGGATGATTGTGATCATCCCTCAGCAGTCATCAAAAATGAACACAGGAAACTGATTTAAGGCAAAACCAGTTAACCTGATGAGCTTGTTTTAGATTAGATTAGATTAGATTAGATTAGATTAGATAGTGTTTTATTAATCCCTTTGGAAAACTCCTCAGGGAAATTAGAATTCCAATTGCAGTTACAAAAAGTAGATAAAAAGACTCATAAAAAGACAGATATAAACAAAATACTCAGCCTCTTGTTCTTGTTCTTAGCCTAACGTCCACTACTTTAGACTGTGTGTGTTTGTGCGTGAGTGAAATGTAGCATCCATGAGTGTGGGTAAGTGTCTCTGTAAAATAGGGGTGGGCAGGTAGGTTTGAGGGAATGTTTTTATTTTCCTATGTAAAGCACTTTGAGCTACATTCTATGTATGAAAAGTGCTTTATAAATAAAGTTTGATTGATTGATTGAAAAATATAAATAAAAACAAATACAAACAAAACAAAATAAAATATTATTAATAATAATAGAATGAAATAAAACAAAATAAAATAAATAAATAAAAATATGTTAAAAAAAATAACAAAATTTTAGTCCATGGGAGGAAGTCAGAGTGCTTTTCTCTCTCTCTCTCTCTCTCTCTCTCTCTCTCTCTCTCTTTTCTCTCTCTCCCTCTCTCTCTTTTCTCTCCCCCCCCCCCCCCCCCCCCCCCCCCCCCGGGTTTATTACAGGTAATAACTGATCAGAGGTTTTAAAGGTGAGCTCTGACAGCAGACAGCGTCACTGCAGGAGGAACCTGTCGAGGTAAAAACACTTCTCTGTCTCTCAACACTGCGATTTGACTTTTGATGATTAATAAAACAACTTTGCAGAATAAATGCATTTTTAATTCCAAATGAGAAAATATAAGATTCATGATTGATAACGGCAGTGTTCAAATATTTCTGACCTGTAGATTCATTCAGTGAGGATATTTTAAGGCTACTGTCGCTATAAAAAAATATGAAACATGAAACTTCTGTCACATAATCACAATAAGATTTATTTATGACTATCTATTGTAGTTACTGTAACATATTTTCCATCCATTTCTTGATTCATTTGTTGGTAATCAGAGTAAATCAAACTGCTTTCCTGAAATAATTCTGCAACTTTTGTGGTTAATTAACTGCAAAAAAATTTGGATTTTCACAGAGCATGATCAAAACAGCTTCAACTCCACATTAAATAAAGCAAACCCCATTTTTCTCTTCTGCTGTTATGTGAGATCAGTGGCAGAATTACGTTCTTGTTCCTGCTGCAGTTTAGTGGTTTCAACACATGAAATAAAGTTAACTTTTATAAGAGAGCTTTTCAAACATTTCCTTTAGGAAAAAGGTACCTCCAGTTCAGAAAAAGCAGCAGTCACTGAATAATGTTATAAAAAGTAAAATAAAAGGTGCCTCCATTCTGCCCTTAATGCCATCATCACATTTTATTTTAATATTCACTAATGAGAATTTGGTGCCATCTTTCAACAGAGATCTGTGTTAGTTCAGTTTATACTGGGTTTCCAGAATCCATAAATTTTTATTTTACACAAGTTAGGAGGGATGGATGGAGAAAGAAAGATGGACAGTTAGACACTGAGATAGACAGACAGACAGATACTGATTGTACAGGAACCCTCTGAGGAAACATTATCAGAGTTTATTGATCAGTCTTAAATCTCTCTGCTCTGTTTTGTCTCCGTCTCTGTCCCTGACCTGTCGCCCTCGTCCCTGTGCTCAGATGAGGTGTGTGGTGGTCGTCCTGCTGCTGCAGCTCTGCAGCCTGACGCTGCAGTCTGACCCTCTGCTGTACATCACTGAGCTGCAGGACGGGCAGGAGAAACACAGTGAGTAACATCGTCAGTCATGAATTAATTTGAGTGAAGTATTTATGTTTTAAGAACTTTTTTTTAACGCCTCTTAAAGCGTCTAAAGCAGGATCTTCTTCATATGCAGATACTTAACCAGCGCTACAGGGTTTAAAGCATGGAAAGCCCTTTGGACATAAATTTGATATCAGTGATATCAACCATCGCTCAGCTCTACGAATACTCAACTTTGGAGTATATGTACTCAATTTTGGTCAACTAATGCTCGAGTAGACTTTACTAGTGATGTGTCACTGGCACTACTAGTAAGCCTTAAATGGTGGGGGTGGGTAAAGCAAATTCAGCCTTCCCTTTGACTCTTGAAAATGTTACAACCAATCGGTGTGCTGGATTTGGCTATAATCCGTCCTACTTTATCTGCATTATGTCTACTAGTACTACTAGTGAATCCTTTGGCTTTGCTAGTACAAGTAGTAGACTAAAAACATTCAATTTCTACTACTTGAGAGGTATTTTGAATTTACTAATAGAAATAGTAAACGAAAATTTTATTTTACTAGTTAAGGTTTTTGGCACACTAGTGCTCGTGTAGCCCTTACTAGTAAAGCAAAAATGTCTACTAGTATACAATTTTGTGTTACTATTACTACTAGTAAAGCTTTAAGGTTTTACTAGTAACATGTTTTAAGCCTGCTAGTACTACTAGTAACACAAAATTGTCTACTGGTAGATGATTTTGCTTTACTAGTAAAGTCTACTAGCACACTTCACCAACAACCTTTACTAGTAAAAGTACATTTTTGTTTACAGTCCTATTTGTAAGTACAAAATATCTCACTGGTAGTCATCTGTCATTAGTCTACTCATAGTACTAGTGACACCTTTTGCTTCACTAGTAAAGTCTATTCTCACACTAATTAACCAAAATTCAGCACATGCTCTCCAGATTTGAGGGCTAGTAGAGCGGATATATCAGTGGGGCACTACGGCAGAGCTGCAGCACAGATTCGACACATCACTCACGCTCTGCCTCCTGAAAAGTTTGTCAGGAGTAAAAGTTTGTCTCATCAGATGAAGCACAGCAACAGCTGTTTTGAGAGGAAGCTCAACAAGGCTCGTTCAAGAGCACACAGTGTGGCGTGATGACCTTTAACCTTGTTCATGCTTGTCTAACCTCAGAATATTCTGGTGTTGTCCCGCAGAGACATGGCTGAACCCCGCTCTGGAAGACGTGGTCCCGTCTCGTGAAGTCTCAAAATCAGCAAAAGTCCGTGACCTCCCAGAGACTGAGCCGGCCTCACTCTCCTTCCCCATGTTCAGCGAGTACACCAACCTGAAGTGGGTCACATGGGACGGCTCTCTTCCAAACGGCGCCGTCGCCATCTTCAACGGCTACACCGAACGCACAGACTATGTGTGCAAAGTCAACTGCGAGGCCGGCTTCTACACGCCCAGCAAAGGGAAGTTCTGCCAGTACCCGTACGCCGACAGCGAGTACAAGTCATCCAAGTTCGAGGTGTTGGTCAACGAGGACCACTTTGAGTTCCTGGAGTGGGTGGAGGATTCGTACGGGTCGGCCCCTCGCTTCGCCATCAAAACCTGCGCTGACTCAGACATATACGTGGGCAAGAACAAGTACGGCCTCGGGAAGGTGGTGGCCCGACACGAGGCCTTCTTCCTCCCGTACGAGGGGGAGGAGTACTGGTACAAGGACTACCAAGTCCTCGCCATCAACACCGAGAGCTACAGCCAGCACATCTCCCACGTCCAGTACGGGATCGACCAGATGGAGCTCTTCCACTACCCCCCCGAGGCCCTGCAGCTCGCCAAGGTCACCAACCTGGAGTGCAAGAGCGTGGAGAAGACGGTGACTCTGGAGAAGACCAGCTCGGTGGCCAAGACCTGGGACATCGGCAGGGAGACCCGAAACGGCTCCGTCTCCACCATGAAGGCCTCGATTCCCATCCTCGGCCCGGGCAACGTGGACTTCACCAAGGAGCAGACGGTGAGCTTCTCCGAGGGGACCACCATGCTGGAGTCCATGAGCCACGCCGTCTCCGTGCAGCTGCTGGTCCCGCCGAACCACTCCTGCTCCGTGAGGATGGAGGGGAGGAAGATGACGGCGGACATCCCCTTCACCGGCCGGCTGAGCAGGACCAATCACAACGGAGAGACACACTGGACGTACGTCACCGGGAACTACGACGGCGTGAACGTCGGGGAGATCAACGCCGTGGTGGAGAGGTGTCAGCCGGTGGAGGACGCCGACCCCTGCCCACCTGAAGACTTCTGATGACCGGGACTCAGAGTTTAAAAGTCACAAATAAATATTTACAAAAATAAAATACAATGAAAACTTTTATAGTTTTTTTTGGGGTGTTTGTGAGTTTGTTTGAAAGATTTTATGCTGGTTGTTGCTCCCAAATTGTCCAATAAAAAAAGAACCTACTGCAAAGTGTAGTGAAACACTAGATATATAAATGTTTTTTATAATTTTATAAATAAGTATAAATGTGTTTCTTCCGATTCAGATTGTGATGGAGTGTTTTTTAAAAATGAAGAAACAATGGAAAAAATAGCTGTCAAGTTTAATATATTTAGTAAAAAGATTTACAGAAAGCACTACTGACAATAATACAAGAAATAAGAAAGTTGATCTAATTTTATATTTTAATAAATCAAATACATTTTAGTAAATTAAATAGGTTAATGACCAGAACTCAGAGTTTAAAAGTCACGAATAAATATTCAAAATAAAATGCAATAAAAACTATAATAGAGTTTTTTTTTTTTTTTCATGATTGTGCCTTGTTAGAATTCGATATGTAACAATGACTCAAAATGTTATTTAAAAAAATGTAATAAAACCCTAAATGTAATAATTGGTCAATAATGTAACAAAAGTGTTGAGCCGATAAACTCTATGATGTAATAAAATTATTACACTATTAGGAGAAAAATATTTTGCCTGCCCCATAATGTAAAGACCGACCAAAAATGAACCAAGCTGTTATATTTTGGGACAAAAGTTGTTATGTTTTGGGTTTTATTACATTTTTTAATGACATTTTGGGTCATTGTTGCATATTAGGCTCTAACATGCTTTTGTTTGAGAGATTTTATGCTTTTTGTTGCTCCCAAATTGTCCAATAAAAAAAAAAAAAAAAAAAAATGCTGCTAAATTTTGGGCTGCACAGTGTAGTGAAATACTGGATATATAAATATTTTTAGAACTGTATAAATGTATAGGTATAAATGTGTTTCTTCTGATTCAGATTGTGATGGAGTGTTTTTAAAACTGATGAAACAATGAAAAATATAGCTGTCAAGTTTAATATTCAGTAAATAGATTTACAGAAAGCAATACTGACAATAATACAAGAAACAAAGTTTATCTAATTTGATATGTTAAAAAATGATCAGAGCCTGGAGATTTCTTACGTACTATCACACTCTTGGATTTGTCAAAGATTAGTGAAAACACTGACTTTGGAGCATTTATTATTTTTTGTGAAGCATCAGATTTAAAATTTTACTCCCCATTGACTCCCATTATAACCTTGTGGCCATGACACGGCAGTGAAATCACCTATGAAATTGGCCTTAAAAGGTTAAAAAAAACAATTAAGACGACTAAATTATGACTTAAACTAAAAGATATTTCAGGCAAAAAACTATAACAAACTAAATTAAAAAGTGTTGTCAAAATTAACACTGTTACACGAACATCATAGGTGTGTAGGAAAGTGTGCACCAGTCACATCAATTTACCAAATTTTGCCAGCGTATGTGCAGCTTAGAGCGTATTTCCTTTCTTCCTTAAACAGTTCATTCAGTCCTGGATTTTTTGATAGTTTGCTTTTGCTATTTGCTTATATATCTTATCATATTGATATTTTTTAAATTTATCTTTTTACACTCAATCATTTTAGATTCAATTTTAATAATTTAACATGTTTTTTGCTTAATCATTTTTTTTAGCTCACTGTTAAACACTTTGAGCTGCAATTGAATCTGTATGAACTGTGAACTATAAATATATGAAAAAATATAAAAAATCTTATTAATTTTTGATTGATAATGACCACAGAGAGAGTGGAGTTGTTTTCATGTTGAAGTGCAGGAAAGTGGATCAACTCTTGTCGGGGAAGATATTTTTAATAAGAGTATATAGAACATTTTCAACATTGGCATATGCGCATGTTGACATTTTTTGTTCACTTTAGATATTCCAAATGCCTTTTACTAAATTTCCATGAATGAAAATAAAAGACGAACAAATAATGGCTGTCTTGGATATTTGTTATTCTTTCAGAGAAACACAGAGAAGAATTGAGTCAACACTGGTAAACTACACAATAATATGATGTAACATTTAGCATTTTACCACATATAAATATATAATTTAATAGACATGTTGCTGTTTTATTTGATAAAACAGCAACATGTCTTTACATCGAGGTTTGCGCTAGATGGCGCTGCAGCTTTAAGGAGGTAAAAGCCTTTTCACTCTTTTTTACACTCTTTGGCTGCTGCGCCATGTTTCTACTGTAACCTTTAACAGCACACTGGATTATTTCTATTATTCTTATGGCATAATTACTTTATTTATCCAGTTCTCGATCATTTAAAGCCTCCATAGTTTCCTCTTGTTCTGTTGTTCTAAGTCAAACTGCTGGACAGATGCTGTTCTCTCAGGTTACAGCAAGGTACAGTAAGCGATGCTAACATTAGCATGCTAACAGTTTGTCGCCTTGCTGATGAAAATGTCTGAAATCTGATTCAGTGATTAATGCTTAAAGTATTTCTATGAGCCGATCTGAAGACGTCAACATTTTCAGTCAGCTGGGTCGATATTTGTCCCTCCTTCTGAGTAAGTTGTTGAACTTTGGCACCATGCGAAGACTTTTGACACGAATCATAAACCGGGTTTTGCTGACGGAGCCGTTCACACCGAAGATGGGGATTGAAGCAGAAATACACACACAAGGCAAACGGAGACTGGTGAGTTTTTATCATTTTAACAAGAACACAATGTCTGTCTCACTGTATTCACATTAACAGATGTTTTATCTTATAAACATCAGTTTGTAAAGTAGCACATTATCGCAGACATTAGTGCAGTGTACCCGAACACCACCAAACCTCATTTAAAAATATAATATTTTATAATCGTTTGAATTACTGGGCGAAATACCTTTAATAAAATAGACATTTTAATAATTCATCTAAACCAGCTTTTACCTCTTATTTATTCGGCATCAACTTAATCAAATAAATTTGACATTCTGGTTTGGCTGGCTAGTCATACACTGATCTGCACTTAATTGAATGTGGTTATGTTTAATTAAGGTTTAATTTGATAAAACGGAGCAGGACTCTGAATCTCATATTTAAGACTCAAATACTGAACTCAACTAAAAGTAAGGATGGGCTACAAAAACCAAAGTATATTAATATAATGTTAAACTGAATGATAGTGCAGATGGATCCAGTCCACTTTACACAGCAGGTTATAATTCCAATAAAGTCAAGTTAAACGCAAGACAGCTGAAATAAAATGAAATGAAATGGATTAAAGCACCATCAAGTCATTTTTGAAAAATCATAAAAATCTATAATCCACAAAAAAATACGATATAACACAAGGGTAATGTAAACTGAAAATGCAAACCAGAACATGATTTGTCACCTTACAGAGTTACAACACCAGAGTAAGTGTCATTTAACGGTTGATAAGTTTATAGCAATCAGCATAATTTTTCTTAAAGCTTTGTTATAATAACGGGATTAAGCTACTGTAAATTATTATTCAACTTTGACGGGATACTTACGTAAAGCAGCAAAATGATAAAGAATCACTGAAAACCCCCTTAAACAGCTAAAAAAAGAAGTTCACCTCAGAGAAATCCACTGTAAGCATGAATTTTAATTCAAGGTCGAGAACTCAATCTGCACAAATTCTCCCATTTGCCATTTCCCCAACACTACTTTTCCAGTCCCTAATTTAGATCCCCAACATAACTTTTCCCACTCCTAACTAAAATTCCCAACATGAATTCAGTACGTTTGGTAAATGAAAACCTGCTTCACCAACAAAACACAATCAAACAATTCTCCTCCAAATTGTTTGGTTCTTCATTTAATGTCTGAGTTCAGTTTAAGAAGATGGTAAAAACCCAAAGAAAGCGTTCACAATCCAAACAAAAGCCCAAAAAGTATTTCTCAATAGTCCAGCAAAACTGAATCTAAGGCAACGCACTGCAAAGAAAGAAAGATACAAAAATAAACCAACTGTGGGAGACTCACCGGTCCTGGGAACACTTCCTCTGAGTCCAATCGTCTCAGCTCCGACACTTTCAGCCGACCTTTGACCAGAGATAAAGTTCCTGCACAGAGGAGGGATCACCACAGCTTTACAGGAAGATTTGGTCGCCTCTTTTTGAAGCAGAGGCCATGCAGCGTTACAGAGTTCCTGTCAGGATCACCAAACATTTCCTCTTCTCCTCTCCTTTGTTCTGCCTCAGCCCCTCCCCCTCTTCACACCTGAGTCCACCTGGCTGCAGCAGGTCACCTGACCAGGCAGACTGCAGCTGAACAGACCTCACCTGAAATAAAAACCACCAGTAAGATCAGGCAAGAGGGGATAAAACCTCCAAGGGTTTGGTTAACTATATAATATAATAAATAATTATATCCCCAAATAAAACAAATAACCAACCCCACACTTTGTGGCTATGTCTCATACTCTTCAACTAAGCTCCATTAAACAAGCTGCATCAATGTGTTAGCTTGATGCTAACACATAATGGAAAATCCCATATACATGCTAACAGAAATTAGCATTGCTATTGAAGATATATTTTTTATCTAGAAATATGGTTAATCTAAGGGGGTTGCCTGCAGCGAAGTGGTTTAAGTTAGTTTACCCCTCATGTTTTGAGACTCATGCAGGTTGCCTGGTTTTGAAAAAATGGCTTCACTTTCTGTGTTTTCTTTTTTTTAGTCTCCTTTTTTCAGTAGTTGTAAAGTTTGGTATAGTTACATGTTAGCTTGAGGCTAACCTGGAAGTTTGCAGAGCTCAACAGCGAGCCTTGTTTTCATTTTTCCATGCCAAGCCCCCAATTTCAATCAAAATAATCAAAATTTTGAATTAAATAAAATTTTAATTTTTCCCAAACGTTCAGCCTTAGTCTGAGCGTGATGTCAACAGCTCTGCCTCAGTCCAGCTCAAACACACACTTTAGACATATAAATAGCTAATGCTGAAGACGACTGACTTTAACTAGGTTAACTGTTATGCCCTCAGGTGTGAATGACGCTCGCAGACGTTGTGAATATATATATATGTGTATAGTGGGTATATTTTGTCAGCACTGAGGCACTCTTGATGACGACTGTGGGTCATCTGTGTTTCTCTTACTCTCTCTCAGCTGATCTGTTTGTTCGAGTGTCTCTGAGCCTCGTCCTGGTACAAACATGAAGCTCAGTCAGTGTGCAGAGCTGTAGTCGTCTATTCATGGAGCTCCCATGTGTCAGTACCATCAGTACGAGGCTGTGAGTTTGACTGAAGATCTGCTCTAATAAAGGCTCCTTCAGCACTTTCAGAAAGTCTTTATGTTGGACGTGTCACAGTCCGTTCATTAACTTTAACCTAATAAAGGACCTCTGTTTGGAAGGTTTTATGATTGATTTTAACAATAATTTGAAGGCAGATTTATACACTCAGAAAAGACACAATAACTCAGAAGATGCTTTAACAAAAAAGAATTAAACTCTGGTGACGCTCGGTGTGTCTCCAGACTGTGACCACAGTACCATACTTACAGACATTTCATGATTATTTATTGATTTATTTACACATTCATGGAAACACAATGCACATAAAAACATGTTTAACCCTTTAATGCCTGAAAACACAAACTATAGCCAGACAATTCTTTGATGTTTTTTCAGTAGTTTGTCAATCATATTGATTAGATAGATGTATCATAAAAACGGTGACAGCTTATTTGTAGGGAGGCACAGTTTTATGGGAACTGTATCTTACATCTTAATTTTACAAAAGGGGCACAAACATCTTGTGTATTGGCTGTAATATTCACAAAATATAAAAATGTACCACAGTGGTTTACCTATTCATCACTGAGTGTCCAAGTTATAAATCAAAAGTAGAATTTATTAAAGAATAAATGATATTTTTCTTTCTTCACATCTATTTCACTTTAAGAGGAACAGATCAGTTTTAGTAAAGTAAAGGCTTTGTGCTCTTGACTTAAATATCAATATCAATATCAGTGATAATAAGTTTGGAAATATCGGCATATTGATACCGGCAATAATCCAATAATGTGTACATATCTAGCTTGTATCAGAAACAGCTTTGAAAAAAGACAACTTTTATTAGGGATGCACAATATTTAAGATTTGAAAAGGCAGTATTTGATCAGTCTTTTAAGTCTGTCTGTATATATGTCTGTATTTATTTATTTGGGCTGGGAAATATATTGATTAAATTGATTAATTTGAATTATTTTTAGCAAAAGATTTAAAACTAGAAAATCAAGATTTTTTTTCTTGACTCTGATTGTACGTTGTTGCAATGTTTGAAAATACAAAAACTAAAAGTTTACAGTTTTCATTGTGGTATGTCCTGTCAGGCTTTAAACAAGCAGATGTTTAGGCTTAAGTTTGTTTTTTTAAATGAGATTAAATACTGATCAGAGAGTGCCCTGCCAATGTAATGTGACAACAGCTCAGAATTCAGTTTTCATGTAGACAAACCTGCCTATGTTCAAACTACATTATCAATATTTTATGAAATGATACCAGCTCGCAACTCAACTATACGAGGGGAATTCTGTTGAGATTCAGAATATTTTTTATAACATAAAAGCCAAACTTTATTCTCACATTTTAATGTCACTTGAAGGTTCATTCCTGAAAAGGAAAAAAATCAATTAAAATTTGTGTTTTGTGAAAAAAATTAGGGATTTTATTTATTTATTTTAAGATGTGGGATTAAATGGGTATTACTTTTCCCACTCCTTTTGGATTTTTCAATAATAGTTTTCATTTTCATGTTCTGTCAGTTTTGTGTAACTATTTTTATGTGTCAGAATAAAAAAACTACTACTACTAAGCTGATAGTGACATCAGTACTAATATATGAACTTAAGGACAGTAAATGTGTTTTACAGTAAAATCTGAGCCTGTTGGTTATGAAACAGTGACATATCGTGGACACATTCTGATTCTATCATCCTTAAATATTGATTCAATACTCACAGTAGGTGATGGAAAAGTCCTGAGGTCTGAATGTGAGTCTGATGTTGTAAACCTTTCTAAAAATGTCTCTGCAGCTCAAATCTGTTTTTTTACAGTGCTGTACCAATAAACTTTTTCTTCTTATTATTATATTTACTCTGATTTGTGGCCTGATATGTTCATCCGTGTGTGTGTGGCAGGTGGTGGGTCTGGGGAACCCGGGGATGGAGGGTACCAGACACAGTGTGGGCACGGCGGTGCTCGGCGCCCTCGCCGCCCGGCTCGGCGCGGCTGACCGTTGGCGCGGCGACAAGCACGTGTCCGGTGAGGTCATCGTGTCGGAGGTGCAGCAGATGCATGTGGTGCTGCTCCGTCCCAGGCTGCTGATGAACGTCAGCGGGGTGTGCGTGGCCAAAGCAGGTGAGGTCACGGCCACAGTGCAGCTTTTTATCTGAGGGTCCGTCTCAGGGGGTCTGCCCTGTTTTTATTCTCAGCTGGGCTTTTATGTGAAGACCAAGCTGCTTTAATGCCCCGGGGACGTGCCTTTATATTTATTCTTTTTAATTATTAAAAACACTTTATTACAACAGTTTCTCATCTGGATGTTCTTTATAAACTGCTGCTTGATCATCATAGCTGTGATGCTCTGTGAAAGTGACAAATGATGAAATAATAATCTTATAACCTCCGCACAGCTCAATTTGCACAGATAAAACTGTTCTTGCTCTTTATGTCAGATCTTTGCACAATGAACATGTTTACAGAAATCAGTAGCTTTAATAGTTCCATTCCTTAACAGTGATAATATCTTCATACACGTATGTAGTCAGAATCCATCTTCATCTTGTTTATATTTGGACAGTATTTTGTGATGACAGTATTTAGTATTATTTAGTATTTTTTGTGCTGCTATTTAAATCTATTATTATTTTTATAACTGGCATTTGTTGTGGACAGCAGAGTAGGAATTTCATTGTGCAGGGAAACATGTTTCTCAATGTGCAAATGACAATAAAGACTTTGAATCTTGAATCTTGAATCTAGGGCTGGATGATATTACCTTAAAATAAAATCCCTGACTTTTTCCACAGAACTCTATTTATGATTTTAATCTATTTATTCTCTCTCTCTCTCTCTCTCTCTGTCTCTCAAAAAAAACCTCCAAGTGACACAAAAATTACATGAATCAAGTTTTGCCTTTATGTTACCAAAATATGTCCCAAAACTAAACAGACCTTCCCTCTTTTAGTTAAAATGCATGCTTTAATTTTGCATTAAATGTTGATTATGTAGTTCAAATGTAGAAATGCTGAATGATGAGCTATTTTCACAGTAAATTAACATGGAAACATCTGATCAATATTTAATCTCATTAAAAAAAACAAATGCAAATCTAGATGTGCTTGTGCAAAACGTGACCGTCTTTCCATCATGAAAACTGTACATTTTCAGTATTTATATTTTTAAACATTGTAACAGCTGATGATTGGAGTAAGTCAAGAAAATAATCTCTATTTCTAATTTTAAATCTCCTGCAGAAAATGATCCGAATTAATTGATTTAATATATTTCCCAGCCCTATAATAACCTCTTTTTGTGTTCTCCTTCCACAGTTTCCTCTCGTATTTAAACTTGGAAACAGCTCAGAGTTTTTCTAACTGATATCTGTTTGTCCCTCATTCATTTGCCAATGGCAGAAGATAAAATAGTAAACATTAGAGTGCAGACTGTGTGGGTCACTATAAAAACTAATCTGTTCAATCTGTCTTTATTTTCTCATCTACTCTCTAACTGTTTCAAATGCTGTCAAGGTTTTAGATATTTTTGTGTTGGTGCCAGGGTTTGGACGTCCATGTTGGGCTGAATGACAAACTTTATTTTATCGAGTGGTTCTCGTCTGATCTTCATCGGTCTGAGATCATGATACATGCTTCTTAAAGCTTTATTTGTCTTGGTTTCCTCTGTTTTTGCCTGCAGTTGTTTTATGCAAAAACTACCAGAGAAAAGAAATATTTGTAAATTAAAAATTAGAAATCTCTAGAACTTAAATTCTAACCAAAAGCTAAAGCTTCAGTCAGAACCTCAGTGTCAGTTTTTGTGACCAGTGCTCTCAAACTCAGATAAGATAAGATATTCCTTTATAAGTCCCACTGGGGGAAATTCCAGGTTTACAGCAGAAAGAATACAAAGAAAAAATATAAAGAAACTTATGAATGAAATAACATAAAATATAAATATATAAAAGTGGTATTTACAGCTTTTTTTTGTACATGTATGATATATTACAGTTGGAAAATTGAGCTATTATACATATAAATATGGTTTATTTCACGCAAGAGAGGTTTTTGTTGTGGAGTCTAACGGTAAAGGGTCAAAGGATTCAGAGGATTCAACCCTTTACTGGAAATTAAAGTCTCCTTCCATTTTCATCAGCCTTTAATCCAGTGGAATACATTAGATTTCAGTTAATTAAATATAAATACAGAGATAATCAATACCCCTCTGATGGTTTTGTCTGCATCAGCTTGAACTTCAGTTTGTTTCCTCAGCAGATAAAAACTTTCAGACCCTGAATGTTCATGTTAAACTTTCCTCAAATAACAAAATGTTTTTGAAGACATGTTCACAGTAGTTGTTTTAACAGGAGAGAGGGGCTTTATTTAACTTCTGTTGATTGAAAAGCTGATTTTAAAACACTTTTAAGGCAGGAAAGAAAATTAAATCTTTATGCTGTTGATGCTGACTTCTTGTTTGTCGCTGATGAACAGATTGTTCTTCAGTTGATTTTGTATTTTTGTTCACGTTGTGCTGTAACAGTCTCCCCTCTTGTTTTCTTGGTCCAGCTGGTAAATATGGAATCAGGCCTGAGGACATCCTGCTGGTCCACGACGACCTGGACAAACCTCTGGGAAAAATGGTCATCAAACACGGAGGGAGTGCCCGGTGGGTTTGTGAGGACTTCACTTCATACCTTTTTTCAAGTGACAGGTTGTGGATGGAAAAGTTTAAAAAAAACAATTTTTAAAGACTCATGTTGTGGAAATACTGTCTCAGCTCTTAAACCAGCAGATCAACTTAGAAAAAGAAATATTCCTGATTTTGTGGTCTGACTGACCAAATTATTTGTGAAAGAAATGGCTCTGATCATAAGAGCAATTAAAGATTCTTTAGATTGTGAAATGCTTTTTCTGTGAGTAAAGTATAGTGATATTGATTTTGTGTTTCCAGAGGTCACAACGGTGTTCGCTCCTGTATCGACTGTCTGCAGACTGATGTAAGTGTCCACACAACAGCTTGAATCATTTATGTTTGTCTATAATCTCAAAATACTCCAGTTTATTGTTTTAGGATTCTCTGTTATTTGATTTGTGTCTTTAATCGTATTTATTTAAAAAGAAGACCTGCAAATAATACAGATGAAAACAGCGCAGATATTAGAGATTCACTTACAACAATTTCCAGGACTGTTCCCTCAATTCAGTATTATCATTTAATAAGGAATAATGATGATAACTAGAAAGCACATTTTTTCTTCTTTTTGTTTTGTTTTGTTTTATTTTATCAAGTTTTTCACTGAATCTGGGGTGTGTGCCACTTTGGTTACTTTTTGGGCGTGTTTAGGAGGTCAAATAAAGGTTTATAGATCCATAAGTATAATAATAATAATAAAGATAATAATGTTAATAATAATAATAATAATAAGAAAGAAACAGAGAAGGTCTCCTCTAGCGGTGCCAGTGGAGACCTTGCCTTTTGGGCAAGGTTCTGAATAATAATAACTTTATTTATGCGTCACATTTTAAAACAGATGTTTACAAAGTGCTTTAATAGGAAAAAAAAGGCAGAAAAGGGCAGGACTCTGGAGACAATAAATCAACAACCATGTCAAACAGAGACCAGGAGACAATAAGACAATAAATAGATTAAAGACACAAAGAAAGATGATGGCTGAAAACAGTTGACGCTTTCATAATGAGCTTTGTTGGCTCTTAATTTGCTTAAATTACAATTTTTTCGAGTTCTATATCAGGTCAAGACCTGTAACGATGAAGAGAGAAGTCTGGATCTTCTCAATTATTGAAGACAAAGGTTGAATTTGAATATTAAAAAACAGAAGTTCTTTGTGAAAAAAATCACTGTTATTGAAAATCTGAAGCTCTCAGAGGTAAGTAAACATCATTTATTTATGTGACACTTCCTCCTTAAATTCAGGACTTTAACTTCATCAGAGAGCCTCAGATTTCAACTTTTGTCTGTTTAGAACTCGGACCATCATTTGCTTTTTTAAGGTCTGTGCAAAATTACATTTTAAAAATAAATGTGCATGACATTGCTGATCAGAATCAAAAACACTTTATTAATCCCTGAGGGGAAATTCGGTTATTTCAGTTGCTCCTATACACAGTATAGCAGTAAGAATATCAAATAAAGACATTAAAATAGATGAGAGCATAAGAAATTTAGTAAAAAAAACAAGTAAGCAGGCTGCAACGTGCAGAATCTTCACACTTTATCAACTATCTTATAAAGAAAATAAATAAAATAAATAAAGTGAGACTATGAACAAGACCAAGTAATTTACACTATTAACATTAACAATATTTATAATATGAATATAATAGACAGCAAGGTGTTACAGAAGGAGCACATTTGACCTTACATAAAGTTTGGCAGTAAGGATGCTGCACTGACATTACATTTGCTTATTAACTTAAGAACAATGTTAACTAATTAACAATTAACCAAATGATACCCCAAATATCAGAAGCTACTGAATCATAACATTTGTTGGATTTTCGTCAACATGCAGATTTAGAGTGAAACTGGATAAAGTAAATGTTGCTCCCAAAATGTAAGTATGCACTACCAACTGAATATGTTTAGGAATTTTAATGGACACGGAGCAAAAGATGGAAGGAATATGAATAAAGAAGACCAGAGAGAGTATGAAGTGAGTGTGTGACTGCAGGTTGTGATCACAGACCAGATCTTATTTATTTAACTTTAATCTCATTTAATATTCACAAAAGCTAAGAAGAGAGAAACACGAGACATGGATGGAAACCTGAGAGCATCAGGCAGGAAACACTTGACTAACACCTCGTCTCTCCTGCAGGTGATGCTCAGACTCCGAGTCGGGATCGGCCGACCTTCAGAGAAAAGCTCAGTGGAGCGTTACGTTCTGGGTCGGTTCTCCTCGGAGGAAAAGAAGGTCCTGGACTCTGTTCTGGTCCAAAGCGTGGACCTCCTCCTCTCCCAGCTCTCACAGGAGCCGCCGTCCCCCTCCTCGCCTGCAGGGGGCAGACAAACAGCAGGGAAGAGGGAGCACCTGGACTCTGCAGCCACTCAGAGCTGATGACAGGGCAGGTATCTTCACCCAGACTGGTTCATCCTTCTCTCCATGAGTCTGAGGTCAAGAGAAGGTGAACCTGCAGGAAACAGATCAGCAGCTGTGCTGAAACTCCAAGACTGAAGATTACAGATGTGTCTTCATCTGTCACCTATTTATTGATCCAATAAAGAAGACTGAACAGCATAAGTGTAATTCTGCAATATTTCTTTCAGTTTCTTATTTTTGGGAACATTTGGGTGCCTTTTACGTGTTAACAGTTGGGTTTTCACAGAAAAAAAAGAAAAAGGATTCATTATCACATCTGTGTGTCTGACATGTCTCCTCTGAAAAGATCTTCTTTCAGTATTTCCTTGTATTTTCTTTGAGTCTTTTCAGTTTGTAACTATATACAGTCTTTACAGAGGAGTGTGTTATCATGTTAACATTTAAATATTGAGATGGCTCAAGTTTTCCTTTTTCCAAATTGTGAGACTGAAAATCAAAAACAATTGGTGTACAAGAAAAATACAGTATACAGTTCACTATGTATGTACATTCTGTAGGCATTTGTATATTTTTATGGGATAAACATCAAGGTTACATCTCTAAATTAACCATCTTATTAGTTTACTGAAGTCCAGAAAAGTTACAGTCTCTGATTTTTGCATGTTGTCCATTTTGACCAGAGCTGTGTAAACTTATCCATTTGTAATCGAAGGGAGGAAGTCATTTTCTCCATGACGTAGACTCCATGAACTATATATAACTATGCCACTCTTCAGTTCAGGATGCAGCCAATGTCTGGTTATGGTTTTTTTTTTTTACCAGCCATTATTAGAATGCTAAATAAACTAATCCTGCATTTTAAATCTGAGATATTGTTCTTGAGGGATGGAGGCTGAAGACCAGGGGGTTCAATTCAGCTTCATCAAAACGCTCAATGTTTGACACGTTTTGGGTTTCGGCTTCTACGACAGGATCAGAGGCTGCATGAGAATAAGCAACAACTGAACGTTAACTTTTAGAGAACGTCTGACACACAAGATTTCTGAAGTAGCTGTGATTGGATATATTCCTAACTTGTCTCTACTTTCTACATGACCAGATTAGGTCTGATTGGATTAAGTCTCTGTCAAACATTTTAGTCTAGTTTTTATTTGTTGATGAAAATGTCAGTTAATTAAGTTTGAGTTTTTGTCCATGTGCACTTGTTTTTATGAGTTACTGTCTAGTTTTCATCAGGGGAAAAAGGTTGTTGATGATGACCAAAATAATTAGTCAACAAAATCAACCCTTTAACTACCAGCTCAACTGTTTGTCAGAGTTCATCAGTAAATCCAGGGATACGTTTTAAAAAACAGAACAAATCAAATCATTGTTTGATTCCGTTAACATTTAAGGGAACAGAGAAAACTACAAACAAACCAAAAACCAGATATTTTCTTGGTGTGGGATTTAAAGGTTTAAAAAGCTAACAGCTGATTACATGATGATGTGAAAATGCACAAATATTTGGGACAAAATCCATTAGAAAAGGCAGAAATGTTTGTAAATAAAGTATCAGTATCTTATCAGTACATGGTCTGTATTTAAAATAATAATAATGATGGTAATAATAATAATAACTTTTAGCTTTTTACTTTTTAAACATTTAAATACAGAGAAACACAGAGAAAAATATCCTTTCTTTTGGCTTGTTTGCCATTTTTTCTGTAACACTGACAGTAACAAACAGTGATGTGTTGTGTTTTTTTAACACATTAAATATTCCTGAATTTCTTGACCTCTGCCAAACAGTCGAGCTAGGAGTTAAAAGGTTAACACTGGACTCAATGTCAGTTCTGGTATTGTAACTGAGATGCTCTGCCAGGTAGCCTAAATAAAGGTGACTGCATTTCACACAAAAGTTCAATTTGTTTCTGTTCATTTATACATTCAGACTTTACTAGCATTCAATAAAGGGTTATTAGATGTTTGATTTTATCCAAGTGTAAAACATGACTTCAGAAATTCAAGGAAACATAAAAAATGCCTTACCCTTTACACTTCATATTTTAGTCGACTACATTTACAGCAGATTTCATCAACTAAAACTAGACTAACATTAAAACAATTTCGAAGATATTTCAGGCTCAAATGTTCTCTCTGATTTGATGAATTGTTAAAGTCTTTGTGGTCTAAGGTCAGAGGCCAGGTGCTTTCTCTCTCTGGTGATGTCTGTTATTGTAGTTACAACGTGAGATTCACCAAAGTGCTAAAAATAAGTGATTAGGCTCCTGCTTTGAATGCATCTGTCACTGATGCTCCTCTCTTCTGCATATATGTGCATATATTACAGAGGCTCCTCTCCCAGACGATACTGTTTTAACGAGAACTGAAGAAGACAAAACCGAACCCTCTTTTTATCCCCGATGTGTAATTTGTCGTCTTTTGTATCTGCCCCGCTGTCATCAAAACATACGGTCCTCCTCACACTCTGCTTTCCTCCATCTTGTCCTGGCTGTTGTGCCTCTTTTAGCTAAAAACATATTGATTTCCCTTCCGATTGTCACACTAATTACACTCTTCATCAATTAGCTGTCTTTAATGAGTTGCATCCAGTCAAGAGGCGCGCTGCGTTCTCACACTGCAGAGAAAGCCAGAGGGTGGGGGGAGGTGCTGCACAAAAAAGCCAGAAAAGAGCATAAAACACAGCGGAAAGAGGCCGAGGAGCTGCTGAAAGAGGGAGATCAATACAAAGGAGGCCCGTAGATTGCGATGGAGGGCTGGAGAAGAAAGGCCGGCGAGAAACAAAAGGGGCCAAACATTGTTTAGGCCGGTTTGTTTGAGGCCTTCTGTCCTGCTGTAGCTCACACTCACAATAGCTGTGGGGACACACTTGTGGACACGAGGAGGAGGAGGGGGGGTCCTCAAAGGAAACTTCTTCACTCCATGACACCCCCCCCCACATCGTGAACACCCTCCTAACCCCCCCGCCCTCCTCTTGTGACCCCGTCGAGCCACCCCTCGCCTCCACCAGACCACTTTCCCAGCCTCTGCTGCACGGTCAGCTTCAGGAGCCTCAGCAGCACCTTCAATAACTTTTCTTCTGCAGGGGTCAGAGGTCAGCAGCAGGGCTGGACAACCGGGTCTTTAGAAGAGACCCTAAATTTATTCAGGAATGGACCCCCAACCTTCCCCACAATGCTCCACGGCCGGGCGTATCGGGGCTGAACAGTGGCCCGGTGGGGGGTCTTCCCACAGATGTGCTAACTCTGCAGGCCCCCCGACTCCAGGCCAGCTGGGAGAGCTCATCAGTCCACAGTCCACTGTAGTGAGGGCCACTGTAGTGAGGGCCACCGTAGTGAGGGCCGCTGTAGTTAGGGCCACCGTAGTGAGGGCCGCTGTAGTGAGGGCCACTGTAGTGAGGGCCACCTTAGTGAGGGCCACCGTAGTGAGGCTCCAATCAATATTTTACACAAGCAGGGGAAGCATCAAGTACTTGAGACCCTGTATACACGACAATGCTTTCACCAGAAACAGAAAGGTTTTTCCTTTGGGTTTTCAGAAACGATCTGAGTCCACATTGAGACGCAAGGACGACTGAAAACGCTGTAGCCTGCATGCCAGGCCAGTAGATGGCAATGTAGGTTTGTCGAGAAACACCAGTGTTGCAACACAAGTACGAAGAAGAAAAACTTTTCATGAACAACAATGGCGAGTGGACGCATGAAGACGCAGGAGTCTAGACAACAAATCTGTCTGGATAGTTTTGTCTGGATAACAAACCGAGCACAGCTAACAGCACACATGTTGCTCAGTAGACGGCTGAAGCCGTTGTTGTTCCTGGTATGCAAGGTTTGTCCGACTTTGTAACTGGAACGCTGATAACTCGGATATGACGTCAGTCCCACTCCCCTCTTCACAGTTCTGATGTAAACTGGACTCATTAGGGCCCAAAGCCATGGAGAGGCCCATGAGGGTTAGTAAAGACATGGTCCATCCTAGGGCCCGTTAACACGATAATGAAAACGTAAGAAAACAGAGTTTTTGTTACGTTTGCACCTTCAGTTTACACGAGAGAGCTGTGTTCACACCAAAAGCAAATTTCAGTTTGTCCCACAATCGAAATACAGTTGGCCCCTTTGCTCAAGCTGAAAATCTCCAACAAATCTGAAGCCGTGACCCGACATCCAATCAGCATCGAGAGTGAGCAGTAACGAGGAGGAAGTAAACATCAGAGCTCCTCTACACGGTTATTTTAGTGTTCAGAGACTGGACCACAGAGAGGAGACACGGGGAGAAAGTCTGTGTACGTTCAGCTCAAACACTTTTCATGGACTGGACTGTGAACCAATCAGACAGCACAACAGAGAGCTGATACTGGACTGTTTTCAGACTGATTAGGGGTGATTTAATGAGTTTTTCAGCAGAGAAAAAAATGAAGAACCTCACAGAAGACCTACAGGAGCCCCCGCGAGAGAAAGGAGTGGGTCTGCAGCCTATCAGGGCCCGGACATCGTGCTGAAGCTCTCTGAAGGATGTTATGGATCTTCAAATGGATGTGTTCCTATTTTTCTTGGACATTTAGCTTCTGGTTTTTGAGAACAGAAAGAAGACACGATTGTAGAAACATCCACCATGTTGATTATGGATCAAGAAGGTCAGGAGACAAGCCCACCTGGAGAGGTTTATTTGTCAGGGACCACGTACAGAAAAAACATTAAACTCATCAAAGTAGAGATGCTCTGCTCTAGATTACTGCTTTCTAGCTAATTTCCATCTGCAGTCCCTGTGGCAGGCAAGAGAGAAATGAAGGTATAAATCTAAAGTGCACTTACAGTACAAGTGCATAAGAAAACATTTTAGGTCGTAGAAAGTGCATGCATTCAATTACTTTGCAAAGACGCAGATTTAAAACAGAAAAATACACTCACTTACACTCAAAGGCATAGAAATACAAGTATTAAAAGAAATCATGTTAAAAGACTAGTCAATGCTGACAGGCTGGTTGAAGGACCTGATTGTGAAATATAGAATAGTATTGAATGCCCTTTATTGTTATTTTACTTTATGTACAATAAGACTGGAGGGCTTCTCCTGCTTCAGTGCAAACAGATAAAATCCAACTTTATATACAATATAGAATAGTAAAAAATGATAAATATTAAGAATGTAAGATATAAAATAGAAAACAAACAAAAGATATTGGAATGTGTTGTATTGCACAGGATGATTGAATATTTGAAGAATATTTTTTTTTGCTCAGGATGGATGGATGGATGGATGAATGATGGATCATATTGAAGGCTAATGTGCAGCACGTTTCAGCAACAGTGTAAACATTGAATTCTCTCATGATGAATCCTTTTTCCAAAAGGGATGGACACAGTCATCAACAATCCTCAGGTAGGCTGTGGGGTTTGAGCCATGCTCAGGTGGGACTGAGGGACCCAAAGTGCAGCCTGAACCGCTGATCCAAGGCAGATGGATCCAGAGTTGTAGGCTCAACTCTGAGCCTACAACTGAATGTGGAGCAGAAATCCAGACTCACCAGACCAGGAGACTCTTTGACAGTCTTCTGTGGTCCAGTTTGGTGAGTCCACGAGTCCACCTGGTTTGGTCTCCTGCTGCTGTAGCTTCTAGGGCTGGGCATCTGAAGTATAATGCTGATACAATACGCACCTCGATACAATGTCTACGATCCGATATAATTAAGATATGTGTGGCATTAACGATGCAATATGATACAATTCACACCCAAATCACGATACAGAGTGATTCAGCACGATCTCATTAAACAAAGTTCATGTGGAGATGCATTCAGTGAGTTTGATTATTTATTTACCAAGTAAAACCAACACTTTTCACAAACTGGCTTTTCTCCTAGAGCCTGAGTGCCTGTTTTAAGTTTACAGTGCAGTGCCATTTTCAAACACATGACACATGTTTAAGTATCCTCAAGATAAACAGGAAAATATAAGTGATATATATAAAAACTATTTGCTCTCATTTAGCAGAAAGAAGGCTCACCAGAGCAGCTGAAAGTGATTTCTTCATGACCACTTCTGGAGCTCGCAGCTGCAGGCGAATCCGAGCTGGAAAAGGAGGAGACAGAGGCGCCTCCACGACAACACCGTGGCACCGCTTCAAGTGCGTTATCAGATTAGTCGAACTGCTCGTGTGTTTTTCAACAGCGTGGCACATTTTGCAAATTGCATCTGTCTTGTCAAGTCGTTCGTCTCTCTTGTAAAATCCGTAGTGTTGCCAAACTTTAGATTTAAAATTCGCTCAGCGTATAGTTAGTTTGTAGTGTACACATCCGCAAGTCCGTTGCTTACGTTATGTGGGTCGAATCAATAATGCACCCAAAATGTGTTGGTAACCCTTTTTAATAAATGTAGAAATACAAATTATGTAGTAAATGAATCGCATTGTATTGAGAAAAATGTGTAATAACCTCTGCATCTTGATATGCTTCCAAAATTGCATATATTCTCAGCTGCTCGACCGGTGCACTCACATCGTGAACGCGCATGACTGAGTATCGATACGTATTGGTTAATCTTCTCCTCCTGAGTAGCTTCACATTGTTTTTTATCACCGTTGGTCTTCGGCTGCTCCTCGTTACGTCTTTGTGTCGCAGGTTAAAGTGGCTCTGGTGTGCTCTTCTCTCTCTGATGCTCCAGCAGAGACCTGCAGACGCTCCTCCATCATCGCCACAGTTTCTCTTTCACACGGTGTCGGTGTGTGTGGTGTGCGTCGGTGTGTGGTGTGTGTGGTGTGCGTCGGTGTGTGGTGTGCGTGGTGTGCGTCGGTGTGTGTGGTGTGCGTCGGTGTGTGTGGTGTGCCGGTGTGTGTGGTGTGTGTGGTGTGCGTCGGTGTGTGTGGTGTGCCGGTGTGTGTGGTGTGTGTTTCCCATGGCACAGTGTGTTACAGTGAATCCGGCCCGTCAGGGATCCTTTTCTCCTGGCTCCTTTCTGATGAGTAAGCATTAATAACGCGTCCTCCCTCCTTTCATGGCCATAATCTCGGTGATCTCGGGCCTCCCGCACTAAATTATTCTTACAGGGCCGTGAAAAGGCAGCAGCGGGGCCCTTTAAGAGGCAAATGAGCGTCCAAACGTGCAGGGATGTTCCCAGAGACGGAAACATTCCCTCAGCCCGCAGAGCACGAGGGAATCACTGACATGTCCACCGTCGCCCTGAAGGCAAAGCCTGCTGGGTAATTTATCCTTTAACCCCTTGTCTAACTGTTTACACTCGGCTTTAGGCTCACAAGGAACAAAGCGGGAAAAAATGTAGGATTATCACCCTGAGAACCACGGCGGAGGTCTCACAGGCAAACACGGGCACTAATCTGGGCTGAATCTGGATCTATAAGTGTATTTATATGTCACTTTAACTCTTTCATGCACAGGATGTGACATTTTTATCTCAAAACCATGCTCTTTTAAGGGTTTGCACGGTTAGTTCTGATCATCTCACAAAAATTCACGGCACAAGTTTATGACAGCAGCTCTTACGTGAGGTTAAAGAAAACTAATAATATTGTGGTTATACTGTTTATTAAGGATGCACGATATTATCAGATCAACATCTGTATCTGCAGGTAAATGCCTTAAAAACTGAATATCTGTATCAGCAGATATAAACATTTTTGATGATATTAAAAACCAATATTTTGGCCACACAAGTTGGACATCTATTTCCTTGCTGTCTGGCACAAACCCTTCAAAATCTCCAAAGTTGCAGCTTTTCAGAGTAGAATAAAATGACCTTTACTGTCATTATACTTGGTGAGATCGGTGAGCTTCTCCTTTTTCATTGCAAACAGATAGTTATACTTTATAACTAGTTTATACTTTTTACAAGAAAAAATCCTACAGGCAGTGCAGTTGAAAATCTCTATATACAAATACAGGATTAGAAAAAAGAAAAATAAATCATGAATTAATGCAAAATCTAAATGACTGAATGACTATATAATGTGTTGTCTTATTAAAAATGATCTTTGTACTTTTAATTAGTTAAAAATGTCATAAAATCTGCTCACCATCATGGAAGCTGACCATTAATACTGTTTTATGAAAAATAAATTCACCAAAAAAGGAAATAAGAGTTTGTTTTGCCCCACAGTAGCCATAAACTGGTTGTTATGTTCACAGAATCAACGTGTGATTTTTTTGTTTATTACCTCCAGCAAGGAGGTTATGTTTTTGCATGTTTGTCTGTGTGTGATCGCAGGATTACGGAAAAACTGCTGGATGGATTTACATGAAAATTTATACCAGAGGTGTGATTTGGTCTAAGGAGGAAGCCATTAACTTTGGTGCTCATACGTATATTCGTCTGGATGCAGAAAAATCTCAATCTTTCGAGAATTACATTAGTTAACATAGAACAGAATTAAAAAAAATATAACACCTCTGCCATTGTTTAAATGGACTTGCTTCCAGTTTTACAGGATAATATGGGGTCCATGTCTCTATCATCAGGGTAAATTTCATCTGGATCTGATCCAGACTGACGTCACAAAAAACATTGAACTTTATAACAGGGAATCCCATTGATGACATTCAATAATCCATATAAAATCAAATTATCAGGTGATGTTCCCAAAACTTGTTGTGTTCATACAGAACAACAACCTCCACGTTTGTGCTGAGTTTGGTCTGGATCCTGGCTCTGTTCTGGATCTGGTGATCCAGACTTGTATCTTTTACGGGGGTTGTGGAGGCCTGAACTCTGAGTGCTTTTCCAGTTTTATATTTCTATCTCTATAAATTCAATTTATTTTGTATTTAATGAGTACTTTTGTAAAGCACTTTGTTAAGAGAAGTGCTGTATGAATAAAAAAAGTATTATTTAATGTAAAAACAAAAGCAGCGGGACAAGGAATTTCAGAAGTGAGTAAAACTTGGGCCGTGCTCGTAATGACTGATAAAACTCCAGGAGTATTTTATAGATGCTGTCACAGGGGCAAAGACCAGATAACAATAAACTGAATATTGATCTTTTCAGCACAGGCCTTGTTCATTCTGTATGCAGCAGATATCACACTTCACACTCTTAACCGAGGTGCATGGTGGTGAGTCAAAACACAACCCTCCAGGATCAGCTTTGCACTCATTAAGGGGAGCTTAGGCGACATTACAACATTCAACACTGCGCATACAGAGAGGCTGTTGGCCGTGGTGTTTTAGTGCAAAGAATAACAATCACAGAAGAAGAATAAAGAAGTGACAGGGTTCAGCTCTGTTGTTACTGTCTCTAGAATGATATAAGACCATCTGGGAGCCTGTGGCATTGCTCTCTACATCCTGATATTAAACATTTCTTAAAGTTTTAACTCGAGGCTCCTCACTCTGAATTAAGATTTAATCATTTTGAATCAGCTCATGATGAACATGCAGGTCTCATATTTGTGCATATCTGTCTTAACAGGACTGACGATGACAAACTTTAGTTAAAATGAGGTGATGACCAGGAGAAAATCAGAAATACTTCAATCTTAACTGGAAATGTGATTGTTTTTCTTGTACATGATAAAGCAGCAGGAATATTAAGATGTAGTAGGGCTGGGTGATACGGCCTAAAAATAAAATCCCTGATATTTGTTTCCACAACACTTGATTTATGATTCTAATCGATTTTTCCCTCTCACAAAACTCCATGACATAAAAATGACATGAATCAAGTTTTGCCTTTGTGTTGTCTTAATATTTTCCCAAACCGAACAGAATTTCCCTTTTAAAGTTAAAGTGTGTGTCATAAAATGATGATTATGTAGTTCAAATGCAGGCAGGTTTGTCTACGTAAACTCTGAAGGCCGAGGTATTTTCACAGCTCATTAATATGAAACTCTGATTAATATTAACTCTCATTTAAAAAACAAATACAAGCCAATAAAAAAAAGTGCTGACAGGGCCTACCATCATGAAAACTGTACATTTTTAGTATTTATGTTTTCAAAAATTCAACAACTTACAATTGGAGTAAGTCAAGAAAAAATTCTTAACTTTTCATTTTTAAATCTTCTGCAGATAATAATCTGAATTAATCTGTTTAATTAAAATATTGCACAGCCCTAAGATGCAGATATTAAAATAAGATAGAAGAATAAATAAGAATAGAAATATGCAAAATATGATACATAAACTTTTGGTTGCATGAATGTTTTTCAAAATGTTTTCCTTTTTTTGTCAAAGAAGGTAAAAATAAACCCTTGAGCTCTTCTTTTCACATCCACACCCTCAGAGTCATAATTTACAAACAGATTAACGCTGTGATCAGTATTGACTGAAAGAGTTAATCTGTAAAAGGTTTTGTCTTTGACCCTGCTTTCACCTCGAGCACAGAGCCAATCAGAGCAGACCAGGGTGTAGGTGGACCTGCGAGGTCCTGAGAGACTCACGCCAACATGGGCAACAATGAGCTTCAATGAGCCACAATATCAGGGCTCCCCAGAAAAGGTAACGGATCAGTTACCTGATGATACGGCAGTGATGACCTGTGGACACATCTGGACTCCTGGAAAATTCAACAATCTGGATATATGAGTATGAAATCCTCTGCTGCTTCATGATGTTCCAATTTCCATCATGATATTCAAAAAAAGATGATTTCCAAGGGAAAAAACAAGGGGAGTGAGGTTAACTTTTCATGATACACTTCAAGAAAAATGTAAATATGCTGAGATTTGACAAGAAATATCAATCATAACTTTGTAACACAAATTTCAGGCCAACTTTGGACTATCTTCTCTTTTTTTGCATCATCTAAAATCTTTCCACATTTCATGCTTTTTCTTGACATTTAAATTTCTTTTTCTGAAGACCTCAGAGAACAAAAACCTCTGATTTTTCTTTCACATGTTCCTCAGTCTCTTCTGTATTTATTACTCATTTTTAGATGAAAACATCCAGGTTCAAATCTTTTAGGCTCAGGAAATAAAAGTCACATCACTTAACAGAAGTGCCCGAGAGCACAAACCTGCTCCAGTGCATTTCTGTAACATCTATAAACATCTATAAGCAATAGCTCCATGATAAAGTTACCATCGTAACATGATTCATGACCCTGAAAACACACACCTAGCACTCAGAATCATGTTGATGTCATTATTAGTTAGACAGCTATTGAGCAAAAACCATCGCTCGCTGTTGGCAGTTATCTGGATCACCACCAAAATCTAATCGGAGGTAAATATAAACATACACAGTGGAAGACAAAACAGAAAGATATAACAGATCAAGATCAGGACAGAATATTCACAACAAGTTCTTTTTGAGAATGAAGTACAGAACTTATCTAGTCCTACCCCTTATTTCAAAAAATGAACTCAAATAATTTCAGGCATTCAAAATATCACCAAATCATACAGCCTTATACAGCTAACAACAGAAATCTAAACATTCGCCACAGTACGAATCAATCTTATTTGATCTACACACTATTTCAAGGCACGCCTTCGTCTTTTACTTCATACTGTCGTAGTCTGGTGCTTTTGAATATCTTCCTCTGCAGGTGTGTAGGTGTGCACAGGTGGCAGGTAACCAGGCAGAGGCAGACTGTGAAACGGGCTCGATGGCAACAGGACGGGCCAGGCCTGGTGCCACCCAAAGACCGTGCTACAGTGAAGTACAGGGCCGAAGAAATCTGCTTCAGAGGGACGAGCCACACAGATTCAAATTCTTGGGCTGGTCGATGGTGACGTCCTCCACAGCCCATCAAATCAGTGTCCCTGGGGCCAGAGGAGGGGTTCATCGGGCATATCCTCAGCTGATGCTTGAAGGAAAAGGGAGAGGGACGAACTGTGCAGCAAAAATTACAATGAGCTGCATCTTTAAGACATAACGACACAAATGTAAAGGCATAGAAGGGCAGTAAGGGTGTTCCCCATTCCAGTGGCGGTTCTAGGGGTGGGGCCATAGGGGCATAGGCCCCATCTCAAATCTAATTGGCCCCCTGAAGTGCCCCTGTCCTGACACTCATCTGTTGTCTTGCTAGAGAATGACAATCAGATTATAGGTGAATGCAATTCCATGTCCAACCATTGGTGGCAGTAGTGCGCCAAATAGGCAGGCCCACCGTCAATAAAGCTGAATGAACAGAAAGTGTAAGACAAAAAGTGCATGTTTTTGAATATGAAACTGTGAAACATGTTTTGAACACTATTTTATTTCCTCTGAAGTTGCTCACATCCTCCAATGTGAAATTGAAAATAAGTTTTACTGTCTACACTTTTTTAATTCAGATGTTTGACTGGGTGTGTCTTATCATACATTTGACTGCCTGCATGTCGGGCAAACACTTGGCCCCTTTGTGAGAAATGTGGACCCTTACTTAGAAAAATCCGAGATCTGCCACTGCTGCGTTCACAAGGAGACGATGTGATAACGATGTGTGTTTACATGGATCCGCAAGAACGGCTGAAAACGCTGTAGCGTGCATGCCAGGCCAGTAGTTGGCGATGTAAGTTTGTAGTGAAACAGTGGTCTACAACACGCGTTTGCGCACTGACGCTTTCCAGTGAAGACAAACTTTAATACAACAAATGCGTCTCTGCTGGTCTGAGTATTGATGCAGCAAATTCACATTTTGTTGGAGGAGTAACAAGAAACTGAACACAGTTAGCAGCATTGTTAGTGTTGACAGCACTTTGTAATTTAGTTTTAGTTATAGACTTTTGCCTAAAATATCTTTAGTTTTAGTCATAATTGAGTCATCTAAACTGTTTTAATTTTAGTCTAGTTTTAGTTGATGAAATTTCACAACATTTTAGTCGATGAAATCTGCTGTAAATTTAGTTGACGCAAACTTTTGTGATCAGGGTCCAGAGTGAAAAGTTTCTAAAACCTTTTCGTCTCCGTGTAAACAGGGATCAGCGTTGTCAGGGAAAACAGTGTTGCGCCGCGCATGCACCTACAAACAACAACAGCAGGTATTTGTGCTGCAAGTTGCTCGGTTTGTTATTGCTCCTCCAACAAAATGTGGATTTATTGTGTCAGTACTCTGACCATCAGAGACGCATTTGTTATATTCACCAAGGACACTACAAACCTACATCGCCACCTACTGGCCTGGCATGCATGCTACTTAGGTTTCAGTCGTTCTTGATCCTGTGAACGTGGAGCACTTTTGAAACACAAAGGAAAAACCTTTCTGTTTCTGGTGACAAAAATGTTGTGTACTGTAAAAAGGTTGATGTAAATGTCTTTACAGAATCATAACACTATTTTAATTCAGAGCATTATTAATGTATTTTTTTTTATAATAGTTTTACTTCTGTATTTTTATTCATGGTATCATTACTGTCCTTCAGTTTGCAGAATACTGTATTTTCAAAAACATCTTCCTCACTGTTTTTTCTTTTATAGTATGATAACATATGTTATTCTACAACTTTATAAGTCATTTAAAATTACAGTTACATTATTATATCTTCAAATATTTTACTGGTCATTTATAGGCAAGATATCATTTTGTGAAAAAAAATCACGTACATCAATTTTTATCCCATAAAATACATCAATTACTCAAACAACTGAGAATTTACCAAAAGAAATCATGCAACCTATTGGTCAGTTTTCCTGGGATTTTTTTTCTCTCTTGATCCATTACCATTTTAAGTAATGTACTGTACAGCATATAGGAATATACAATATATGAAGTTAATTTTACAAAAATCAGCGTTTTCCCTCAATCTTTTGACATTTACGGTAATTTACTGTATAAATTGTTTTTACTGTAGGCGGCTGTAGATATTGCTGTAAAATGCTGTTAAGTTTACAGAAATCAGTCACAGTGTGTAAACAGGCCCTGCATGTGTGGGTGTTTTCGAGGATGTGGTGCAGCTTAGACAGCATCCTCCTCTTGTGGATCAGTTTGTTCTTGCTGGAGTCAGAACCTGCGGCCCCGGGACACAACAGAACACAGGACAGACCCGCAGAACATCCTCAGCATCGTCCTGCAGATGTTGAAGGACCAAATCAGAACTCACAGACTTAAAGAAATGTCGACCTCCAGAACTGTTTTTTGTTCCGTGGCCCTGGTGTAAAGTAGGAAGATTAAAAACACACCTCTTGATTCTTTGAGGCTAAAATGATTTTCTGAGTTCATGTTCAGGGCATTTTTGTTAATTGTATTGTTTCAGCATCACATCATCAATGAGGGAAGCCTCTGACTCCACAGCTGGAGAGGAAACGTCATCTCAGTGAGTGTGTGTGTGTGTGTGTGTGTGTGTGTGCGCGCGCGCTGACAGTGTTTTGATTGTGACTGAAAACGAAGAAAAGAAGAGCAGAGAGAAGAGGAAAAATGAGACTGTTGTTTCTTTAAGAGTCTCTCTGTCAGTGTGCGTGTGCGCGCGTGTGTGTGCGTGTGTGCAAATTCATTACTTCTCCTCCTCCTCCTCCTCGGGGCACAATGGGCATTTATCATCCTCCCCGCCGTGTGAGTGTGTGTGTGTGTGTGTGTGTGTGTGAGTGTGTGTGTTTATTCAAATCTCAGTACCATGAGCAGCCCGGCCCCACTCCCGAGCTCTCTCCCGGTGACACGGACGCACCGCGCGGGGCTCATTGTTGGAGGAGCCCCAGAAAAAGCCCCCAGCAGCGGGACGGAGGAGCAGAAGGAGCGGCAGGAGGAAGGAGGATGGAGCGGAGGAGGAGGAGGAGGAGGTGGTGGTCGTAGCTGTCCTCCGTCCTCCATGCGACCATCCTCGGGGAGCGTGCAGCCTCCCTCCCTCCATCCCGAGCCCGAGCTCTCTTCCCCGGCCGGAGCAGCAGCCTCCCCCCGCTGCATGGATCTATGTGCGGAGCGTCGACCTGCAGCTCGCTCCGTTTTTAATCTCTGCAGGTTTGTGCGGCGCTAAAGACGTTCATGTGCGCCCTTTTGGAGCTTTTTCAGGGGGAGGAGGGGGTGAGGAAGGATGGAGGAGAGAGATGCGACTGAACAGGTGCAGATATGGCGGACAGGAGTTTGGATCCCCGGGATTTCCCCTCCGTTATCGGCTCCGTTGTCCTCTTCAGCGGGATCGTTTCTGATAAATTGGAGAGCAGCTCATTAGCTGCAGTAATTGGATGATCTGGCTGATGATGTGTAACGAGCGTGTGTGAGTGTGAGCACGCTGCTGCTCACTTCACTTTCAGCTCTCATTGATGATCACACGAAGGACTTCGCTTCTTCTCAGGCCTTTTCAGATCGTCTGTTTCCCCGCTTTTCCTTCATCTCTGCGGTAAAAGTTGGTTTGGTTTGTGTCCACGAGCTCTAGCTGCTGATTGTCCAAACGCAATTCTTGTAAAATTTCAAACCCAAACCGAGAATTGTGCCTGGACATCTGTTGCTGGAAGCTCTTGCACTTCTTCTTGGATAAAACCGCATGATCCTCACTTGATTCGAATTTTACGCACATGTTTGTTTCAGTTTGATGTCTCAGGGCCTGAAACAGCCTCACACTGCTGCTTTGATTTAACTCTTATCAGTTCTTTAGAGAGCCTCGAGTCTAGTGACTGCTCATTTGCTGTTCTTCAACCAGAAAACATCACCTCTTGTTTTTTCTCTTGTTTCCAAACCCATCCGTAATTTTACGCACAAGCTCGTCTCATTCACGTGCCTCTTAGTTCACATTATTTTGGCCATTATGACTTTTCTAAGAAGTCACAATCCTCTCTAATGCTCTAAATTTGAGTTGTGTTCATTTCTTCCCTTTTGTTCAATGAATTGCGCTTCTTCAAGGATAACAGACTTTCTCCATCTGCTTGCTCACTAGATTCAATTTTACGCACATGCTTATTCCAATCAGATGTTTCAGGGCCTTTTCGAGGCCAAAATACTTCTAATGCTAGGTTGTTTTTTTATTTTGTTTAGTTCCTTAAAGAACCTCAAGTCTCAAAAGTCCGTATTTCACTTCCTACACCCAGTATACTTCACCTCCTCAAGGAACAAGTATGCTTTTTCCTCGCATGTTTCCAAATCGATCCTAACTTTAAGCACTTGCTCGTCTCTTCCTTGTTCCATAAAGTTCACTTTATTTTGGTCATTGTGGCCTTCTGGTGGGTCCTACTCTCTTAGATTGACTCCACTCCGTGTTTATTTCATCTCTTTTTGTCAATGGACTGCGCTTCGCCAAGGATAAAACTGACTTTTCTCCATCTGCATGCTCCCTCGATCCACATTTACGCGCATGTTGGTCTCATCCATGTTCCTTTAACTTCACATTCTGGGGGGTCACAATCTCATCCTACTCTCTCAGTTTAACTCCAGTTGTGACCAGGTTATCCCTTTTATTCACTGAGCTATACGTATACGTCTAAAAACGGCCTTTTTCTCCGTCTGCATGCTCGCACGGTTCTTTTATCATCTCTATCTACTTCAGGGCCTTTTGGAGGGTGTACCATCTCCTCCTCCCACTTTAACTTGAATCAGAGCCTTAAGCCTTCAGATTGGCTCACTTTATCTTGTTCATCCTTTAAAATGCACCTCTCTAAAAAAATCTGATCCTATTCAATGCAGGCTCCAAAATTCGATCATTCATTTTACGTACGTGCTTGTCTCTCCCACACTTTATGAGGTCTAAGCTCTTTTTTAACGCACATGTTCTTCTTTATCATGTTTCAGGGCTTTTAGGAAGCCAATAGCCTCCTCTTGTCCCCTTAATTTGACTCCAATTAGATTTTTAAAGAGCTTTAAGTCTCCAAAAGTGCTCCTACCACCACCTCTTTCAGCCTTTAAGATGCACCTCTCCAAAGATAAAACCCTCTGTTTCCAGATCATTCGTCTTCCCGCACGAACGTCTCATTCGTGTTCTTTAAGTTCACATTATTCTCGTCATAATGGGACTCACAGCCTGCCTCTGCTCTCTTGATTTGACTCTACTGTAGCTGATGAGTTACACCTCTCTTAGGATAAGACCTGCTGTTTCTTCGGATGTATCCAAATCAGTTCCGTCTTTACGCACAAATTCCTCTCATTCGTGTGTTTCTGGGCCTTTTTAACCCTCTCCTGCTCCCTTAACATGACCCCAGTTAGTTTTTAAAGAGCTTTAAGTCTGCAAAAGCTTGATTTTATTAATTTTACTTAAAGGATGCACCTCTCCGGGGGTAGATACTGCTCATTTCCTCGCATGTTTCCAAACCGATTCTCTCCTTACGCATGCGCGTCTCATTCAAGTTCCCACCATTTCTGGTCACTGTGGCCTGCTTGAAGAATCACAACCCTCTCCTGGTTTCATCATTCGATCTGAAGTGTGCTCATTTATCTGCTTTAGTCAATGTACTGTTCCCCTTGAAGGATAAACCCGGCTATTCTCCTGTGCATGCTCCACATTTGCTCTCCATTTTACGCATGTGTTCGTCTCTGCCTGGTGTCTTTAAATGCACGTTACTGTGTGTTTTAAGGCCCTTTACAGGCCCTGAATGTTCATCATATCCCTTATTTGACCCCTAAAACTTATCTCTGAGGCACATCTGTATTTCTCACTGCTTTTCTCTTCAGCATGTTCCCAACTTCAGTCTCCATTTATGCACGTATCCGTTTCTTCCACATTACGTTATGTAACGGTGGCTTTTTTAGTTTGCTCCTTCTCTCTTAGATCCTCAGTGAGCTTCAACTCTCTGAAGCCATTTTAGTCCCCTGTGGTCCGAGTACTGCACCTGTGCTCGGATATAATCTGCCTCTCTGCTTTGCATGGGTTCATTTAGTTCTTAATCCACAAGTTCGTCTCAAGCATATGTCTTTAAATTTATGTTCTTTTGGCCTTTTGGAGGGCCATGGTTTCACTAATTGGACTCCAACTTGTTCTTTGGCAAGTCTCAGTCCTCCATTAATCCATCCCCTGATTAATTTGTCTTTCTTTTGTTTTACATGCTCCTCATTCACTCTCACATCCATGTGTGGTGTAAGTTTTTTTTGTGGGTGTTGGGATCTTCTAGAGAGACACAGTCTTCAGCTGCTCCCCCAATTCGACTCCAGTTAGTTCTTTGATTAAATCTGATTCTCCAAAAGCGCGTTTCTCTCTCAAATCGGGCCAACTCTTCCTTTTTTGCCCCATGTTTCATCACTGTGGGGTTCCTCGTGTTAAAGAGGTCTTTTAAATGGCCACTCCTGCTCTCTCCACTCGACTCCATTTACTTCTTTCATTTAGGATTTTCTCTCCTTTGACGCGAGAGCTGAGATCCTTGTTTTAAGCACAAGTTCACCTCCTTTCCAATTCTTCATGTTTCTTTTTGGGTTTTTTTTTTTTTCTGTTTTAGGGCCTTTTGGAGGTTCTGTTCTGTTCATGTTCTGTTCCTGCTCCCTTAATTTGACTGCAGTTAGATAACTGCTCTTCAAAAGTGCTCACGTTGTCTCCTCCATTTCATTATTTGCGCTGTTTTCTGGTAGAGTCTGCTTTCCTCTTACGCATGGATCCATTTAGACTTTTAATTTTACGCACATGTTCATCTCATCTCTGTCCTAAAGTTTCTGTTTCTGATGGCCTTTGGAGACACAGTCTTCACCTGACTCTGGTTAGATGTACATATGCTTTAGTTTTCAAAAAGTACTCGTTTTATATCGTTTATCTGACCAGAAACTGATAAAAAAACTGCTGTTCAATTCAAATCTTCATTTTACGCACATGTTCGTCTGATCCATGTGACTTCAGGTGTTTGTTTGTGGCATTTAGAGCCTTTGGGACTCTGTTCCTTCTCCCATAGTTTGTCTAACATTTTTGCTCTGATGAGTTTTTATTCTCTGGTTTTTCCCTGTATTTGATAATCTTTTATTATTATTGGAAGAAGCATTTTTCCTGGCTCGTTTCCAATTGGAATCTTTTATTTTACGCACATATTCGTCTCATCAGCTGCTTTGAATTTCAAATGACTTTTATTTTGGAGACTTTAAGAGGAAATAGTCGGTTCCTAATGTCTTGAATTGATTCCAGTTGGATCTTTAATGAATTTTGATTTTCAAAAAAGTCAGTTTCCCCTTTTTGATGAACTGCAGAATTTAGAGCTTCTTGATTTTACGCACGTGTTTCTGATCCATGCGTCTTAAGTTGATGTTTTTGTTGGATTGAGGGCCTTTTGGGGAGCCAGACTCTGTTCCTACTCCCATAGTTTGACTGAAATTATTGTTTTATACGCTTTTATTCTCTAATTTATTCCCTGTATTTGATAGTCTTTTATCATAATTGGGAGAGATTTCCAGCACGTTACAAATTTAAATCTTTTATTTAACGCAGGTTTGTCTGATAAGCTGCTTTAAATTTCAAATATTTTAGATTTTAGGGATTTTAAGAGGCCATAGTCTGTAATTAATGCCTTAATTTGACTCCAGTTGGATCTTTAATGAACGTCAGGTCTCAAAAAAGCTCATTTCATCTTCTTTTTTTGATTACTTGCGTCATTTCTTGATTCTGACTCGTTTATCTGATCCATGCGTCGTAAGTTCATGTTTTAGGGCCTTTTGGAGGGTCTACTGCTTCTTTAGTTTGAGTTAAACTATTTTAAATTAACTTAACTCCTCCATGTTACCCCCTTTAATCGATAACTTAAACCTAGATTTGAGTAAATTCTGACGTTTCTTGCGCGTGTTTCTGATTTAGTTCTCACATCTTCGTCTCATTCATGTCTCTTTAAATACAGATTATTGAGGATATTTCCCATTTCAGGACCTCTACCGCCCCCATCTCTCTTAATTTGACTCCAATTAATTCTTTAATGAGCTTTAATTCTCCTAAAGCGCGTTTTTATCCCCTCTAAGTGGAGCAGAAAAGCCCAAACTGTCTCTTTTCCTGCTCCGCTTGGACGCAGGCCTGCAGGAGAAGGAGGCCAACCCGAAAAGGGAGGAGTGATAATGAAGTTTCTTACAAGCTGGGCCGCTTTTTCTAACCTGTTGGAGTGAAACTAATATTTCTCTCCCTCCCTCTCTCTCCCTCTCTCTCTCCCTGAATAAAAAAAAATCTCTGAAGGTTTATTGTCGCTGCTCCGCGGAGCCTTTGTGCTCGCCTTCTGTTGCCGTTTTGGGGATTATGATTTGCATAATTCTTCAGGAATGTATCATTTTAATTTTGTTGAACAAACCGTGACCTTCTCAGAGGCCTTTATCCTTTTAGACAGGATGCCATTACAAGCCAATAAAGAGGAGTCCGTTGTTCTCTGTCTGCTGTTTGATGAAGAATAAAGAATTCACTCCTCTGCTCTGGAAGCATCACATTATTTCTCTGTCACCCTCACACGCGTCCTCGTTTTTACTCCAACATTTCATCTGATTTCATTGAAACAAAGTGAATCAAAAAACAGAGAAAACAAAAGTGCATTTTGGATTTAATCGGTTTTGGTAAAATGTCCAAAAGGCCTCAAGTTTGAGCTTAGATTTCTTTTATATTATATTCCCTCTTTATTAAGGATTTTTATTCAAAGTTTGACTCTCTGGAATCAGAATATATTCATTAAATCATTTAATAAGTTTATGATAAGATGTAGGTTCAAATATCTCCCAAAATCCACTTTAAGACATTTCTTTGTCAAATCTTTGGCATTTTTGTTTAATATTAACCTCTACAGTCTCTTTGAAAATATTTAATGTCTCTAAAACTTCCTTAAAATTAAATTGATGTCCATAAAATCGAGTTATTGTCAATAATTCATTTGAATTTAACTTGATGCTTGCTTTGATTATTTTTATATTATATTTTATTAATGCAGTCCATGCAGATCTCTTTGAACATGCATACATAACAACAACAATATTTTTTATTATTCCCATCATGCTAAGTTAGTTTAATTTTATTAATTGTTTTGACAGTACATAACTTATCTTCCATCAGAAACTCCTGTGATTTAAAGAAATTAAAATTAATAGATTAGCATTAATATCCTGATGCAGCTGAATATTTTAATTAAAATCTATTTTTAATAAGGGGAAACCAGCTGATATTGTCTGAGATAACATAGTGAAAGTAGAAAATAAAATAATAAATTAATGTATAAATCAATGGATAAATAAATGGAAGGGGAAAATTAAAAAAAAAAAAACAGATGTATGAATAACTAAATCCATACACAAATCCATCACAAATTCCATTACCACAGAACTGTTTTCATGTTTGTCCACTTCAGGCTTCGGGCAGTCATTTCTGAGACTGTACCTTTTTCAAAATTCTAAAGTGTCTCCTCAGAATATTTAAAAAAATGATTTAAATGGTTTTACTGGTCTGAGTTATTATTATTATTATTATTATTATTATTGTTGTTTATCATCATTGTCTTAAAGGTCATGTTTATAACAACAAAAATGTTCATACATGCACCAAAAGAGAATTAAAGTTAAGTAGAAAAATAAAATAAACTGTTTAATCAAAAGGAGACTTTCTTGTGCAGACATAAAGATGAAGAGTTTATTTTTATTTTCCAAAAAAAGTCCTGTTTAATGTCATGATTTTGAGAGAGCAAAAGCCAATTCTCTTGTAAGACTGAGTGGAAGAAATTAAAGGTAGTTAGTCGTTAAGCATCATGTGATGAAGAATAATTAAGCCAAAAATGTTTTATTAGAGGGAAACCAGCAGTTATTTCATGAGATAACTTTGTCAGAACAGCACAAAACATCTGCTGTTATTCTCGAAAAATATGATTCAGTAAATAAAGGAATATATAAATGGTTTGAGAAAAGCAAATAAAAGACAGAAACAAAGATTTGCATGTTTGTCCACTTTGGGCTCATAATTAGTCTATTTCATTAAATGTTGGTTTAACTCATCTCTTAAAATGTATTTTAATGTTTTTACGTATGTCAGAATATTTCAAGAATGAGATTTAAATGGGTGTTACTTTAAATATGTTTATGTTAAAAAGCAGACTTTATCATTTATTGATTTTCAGTTTCACTCTGGACTGTTAAAAGAACAGAAGATTGTTGTAACTGAAAAAAACAGCATTTTTATTCTAAAGTCTGGAGAAAACAAGCAAAAATAATTACCAATTATTTATTGGTCTAAAAAAATCTTCAGAAAGTTTGAAATCACTGCAATATGTCACTTTTTAATGAAAAATCCAAAGAGCAATTAAAAAAGATATTCAGACATGTGGGCCTGAATCTTGTCCAGTTGTTTATTATTATTATTGTTTTCACCATTATTATTATTATTATTGTTGTTGTTGTTATTGTTATTATTATTATAACTATTATTATTATCATCATTATTATTACCGTGTTGAATGTTTTTTTTATAATAAATGTGTGTGTGGAAGAGCAAAAATATTGCAGAAAATTTTACTTTGGCGTTCACTGATTAGAAAGAGATATGTGCTGTGGAGTCCTCAATAACTGACATGTCATAAATGTAATTTTATTTCATTTTTCAAAGGTAACAAGTAGGAAAATATTAATCGTTTTCTTAGGATCCTAACTTGTAAATCTTGCTAATTTTAGATCATAAAGCTTTTTTAATAATGGGTGAATATAAATTATATTATTTAGATTTAAAAGAAGAGTGGGGGAAAGTTGTGCAAAAAAAAATCAAAATTTTATTATATGTTAAAATCTGGAACAAATAATCAGAATGTGGACATCAGTTCACAGAAGAGCATCAAAAAGAACTAAACAAACATGTTTCTCCATTTAAGGTGCTCAATCTATAAACATTTATTATACTTTTATTTTATTTTTTCTTGTCCAAATAATCATCAGAAAGTTAAAATCCTAACAGTGTCTCATATTTTCAAGAACTTTAAATAGATAATTTAAAAAAAGAGGTTTAAATGTGTGAGTAAAGGAGTTTCATTTATGTCTTCTATTTCTTTTTTTTGTCTTCTGTCAATCAAATCTTATTTATTGGTACAAAAGACAGAAAAAAATGACATAAATACTCAATTAAAGAAAAAAATCAAATAGGCTCCACACGTGATAAAAATAAATAAAAATATTTCTGATTTAAAGCAACGAGAGGAAGTATAAAAAATCTTTATTGAGTCTTTTTCAAGAAACTCTGAGATTATATTTTTGAAACATATATCTAAATACTTATTGTCTGACTCATTTCGGAAGGTGTTTTATTATTGTTTTTATTATTTATTTCTGTATTTATTCATTTCAAATATCCAGAAGGCCTCATGCATGTTTGGAGTTTTCCTCTAAATGTTCACTTTTGGTCTGAAGTTTGATTTTCTGAAATCTTAAACATGCTTCGAATCAGTCAAACTTTATTTTCTTATTTGACTGAATGGAGCAGAATGAAAATAAAGTCTCATCTCTTATAGGGAAACTGTGTTTGAGTCCAAAAATATTCAAGAATTTGATAAAAGACTGATATATGCTGAAGAAGGTGACCAAACCAAACGCCCTCTCTGACTTTGGCTGCTCTGGTTTGGGGTCCAGGGGTTTGTTTGATTTTAACACTGCTGCGTCACGGCGGCCCGGGTGGGTCCGTTTCTCCTCAGACTAATTTTGTGCTGTAATCTCCTCACAGCGAAGAGCCGAGCTGCTCTGAGGGAGCAGGATTAAAATACTCTGAGGGAGAGAGCAGGGGCGGGATCACGCATTATGAGGCCCTGGGCACAGGCCAGCATGAGGCCCCCCATGTCACATTCAGCCAAAAGAAATCAGAGCACAAGAAAAAATGTTTAAAGCTTCAGAAAAGTGAAAACTGAAGATCCTAATTCATGATTTTCACCATGAGAGAGAAGAGAGGACATCTGAGCTGCATCTGCAAAAGTTCTGAACAAATCTGAGAAATTAGGAAAACTGCTCCAAATATTAAAAACTCCTTTAATGATGAAATAATCCTCCCCCATTTTATTTTGTTTTTACATTAATTTGCTTTAATTCAGTGCATCCAACATGTTTGTGCATCTTAAACTGAGCTTCTCTTCTTTTATTGCTGAAAATATTGATTAAAAATAAATAAATAAATAAATAAATAAATAAATAAAACTCCGCTCACTGGCTGTAAAAATCAGGTTGGAAAAATATATGGAAGCTTCACTCACTTTTCCAAATGCAGCAGGCATATTTATTCATCTTCTTTAAAGCAAAAGCAAAAAAACAATCTGAGGGATTTGGACGGTATTGAAATTTTTTTTTAAATAATGTTTGTAATAAAATAAAAAAAATTCTAAACTAATGGTAAATCTGGGTTAGATTTTAAATAATAAAAGTATAAAGAAGAATTTTAATTAATCCACTAACTGCAGAAAATCTGCTTCTGGAACGACTCAGTACTCAGTGAAACTTCATATTTTCACATTTAGTTATTTATTTAGTCGCTGTTATGGTTTTTTAAAGATGATAAAGAACCACCTTAATGAAACTTTATGTTATTATTTAGAATATTTGAGCTTTTATTTGGGTTTTTAATTTGATAGGAAGCAGGAAGCAGAGCACAAAAACACAAATTAATTTGTACAAAAGAATTGTTGAATAAAAACAAAAGAAACTGATTTTTCAGTAATCTGTTGACATTTTTGATCTGGTGTAAGATCCACTTTCAACAAGCAGGTGATTTTTTTTTAGGTTACAGTTGTTTGTTAATTGAAGAGTAGGGAAGCACGATATCGGATTTTTAATGATATATGATATGCCATTTTTCCAAACTTATCATCGCTGATATCGATAATTATCTGATCATTGTGACGGTGGATTTGTGCTTGAAACTGAAGGAGACCGAGGAAAACAACATTTCAGTCTGTAACAGAAGAAACAGAAAGTTAAACATTCAAATGAGATTTATGTGGATAATATGTACATATATATTGTCAAAATGTCTAAATGACATGTTAATATCTGCTGATATCGTACCAATAACATCGGGCATCCCCAAAAAGAACAAAATGCACAGCAGCGCTCTCTGGATGAAGTCGAAGTGAAAGAAGAGTCCAGCAGGAAAAAGGAGAAAATATTTCTGATCATGAGCTAAAAAAAAACAGCCAAAATGTTTGGAGTAAATTTGACCCACAACTTTGAAAATGAAGCTGAAATAATGAGAAAGAAAAGTTTTGACTCAGTTCTCATGAATCCAGCTTAATTTTTAGGTTCATAGTAAAACATGAAGTCCTCTGGTTATTATTTTTCTGTATTAATTTTTGATCCTGATCAACGGGGATGTGCTACAGAGCCAAAAAATGTCTGAAAATGAGTTCCAATCTGTTTTTGTTAAATTTAACTTAAACCTGAAAGAAAAATAAAAGGTTATGAACAGAGAAGACATGAGGCACCACTGTCTGCAATGTCACAGTTTGTTATCAAGTAGCTGCCAAGATACAGAAAAAATAATTAAATATAAAATATAAAGATCAAATTAAAGCCATGAACAAAAGTGAATGATAAATTTAAAAGGTTAGGTAATGGTGTTTAATTCACAGTCCTAATATTTTGTCAAATAAAAACAAAAAGGATGTTTGACTTTATTAAAAGTCTGAGTTTCAGACATTTACGTCTTTATTTTTGAGAATTTTCAGGAACTTACGTAATTAGTGATTTTTTTAAAAAAAGGAAAGTAGCAAAATTATTTTAAAAATCAAATTTTTTATGTGACCTTCATGTCCTTGGCCTAAAGGATTTGATCATTTCTTTTTTTTTCCATTTAAAAAAATTAGGGATTAAATTCAGAAGAGATTTCAGGATATTCAGGAGAAAGATACATTTTTGTTCATTAAGAACATCAGGAAAAAATGTGGAAATGTCAAGGAAAGAAATGAGAAGTGGAGAAAAAATTTGAGTAAAAAATACAAAATATAAACAAAACAATTGAAGACCAAAGTCGACTCGATGTTTTTAACTTTTTTTTAAAATCAAATTGTGTTTTAAATTTATTTTTAAACATATCAACACTTTTTCTCAGAGTGTATAATTAAAAATGAACCTCAGTTTAGAAATATAACAATACTGTGCGTCCGTCATCCTGTGAGTCTGTCCAGGGACCACAAACCTCAGGCTGGGAAACAGTATTTTTTATTTAGTTTTAATTATTGACATTAAACACAAAAGTTTTCATCATGATAACATTAACATAAAATATCAGATTATTTTATTTGAAAAACATTAAATCAACAAAAAGCAATTTGATCAGAAATCATCTATCGTCCTGAATCAAAAATCAAATCTTACTGAATCCTGACGCAGAGCAGAGACGACATTTCTGCTGCAAACGTCACTGTTTTCTGTGTAAAACCACTTCTTTCTCGTGGATTAAACATAAAAACAAACAGAAAAAGAATATTAGAGTCTCGGCTTCAGAGGCCACAGGAGCGTAAACTTGGCTTTTACAGCCATCGTGTTCGTGGTGAAGGGTCTGGAGAAATAAAAAATTATTAAATATTTGAAGTTCGAATAACAAAAATAAATTGTTTCAGCTCAGAAAGATTAAACTCTGACACCAAACATGTTTAATTATTTAGAACATTTAAGACATCAGGAGCATTTATCTGTACTTACAGGACCATCAAGAAGAAGAAGAATCACAGAAATTCAACTTCATATATTTAGTTATTCATATTTTACCTGAAAGGCTCCTCAGAGGAAAGTTTCTCCTGATTTTCCTGCCTGATGTTCTGCTGAGCTGCTCCTTGAGCCTGAGAGAAGAATTGATCAGGATCGACAGATTTATTGATGATGCAAATATCTTTAGGAAACAATTAGCCGAGCAGAGATCACAGACATCATTACGGACATTTAACCTCGCAGATGAAACACAGACGGGCTGACTGGAGAACCAGGAACACCAGAGCCATCTCAAATATACCGTAAAACTTCCAAGAAAGGCTCAACACAATTTACTGTCCCGTCTTCAATCTGCTGTGGCCGCAGGTTTGGAAAGGTCTCAATCAGAAGACGAATAAGTGGTAAAACAGTTGGTCAGAAATAACTGATGATTAAAAACAAATAAAAACTAAATATGTGGCGTCTTTTCTGATGCAAACAGACATTAATTAATTAATTTAAATAACGTGTGTCCTGGTGGAGTGCCGGCTTCACCATCGTTCTGTCTAAAGTTCTGGTGCTAAGTCCACAGTAGAGTCTACATTTAAGCTACTTAAGCTCTAACATAAGTCGTCTTAGGGCTCTTCCACACTGAGATTTTATCCTGGAGGTGTTTCACCCATACAGATCTTGAAAACACACATTTTTGAAACAAGGCTCCAGAGTGAATGAATCTCAAAGCTTCATCATATGGAAATACCATTGGACATAAAATTCCTGTCAGTGATATCAACCATAGTTCAGCTCTACTAGAACTCAAATTTGGTCAACAAGTAGACTTAACTAGTGAAGCAAAAAGTGTCACTAGTACTACTAGTACACTATTTTGTGTTACTACTAGTACTAGTAAAGCTTTTAGTTTTAAGTAGTAACATTTTTAAGTCTACTGGTACTATTAGTGACAGAAAATTGTCTACTAGATGATTTTGCTTTACTGGTAAGGTCTACTCGTGCACTAGCGCACCAAAAACATTAACTAGTAAAACAAAATTTTTGTTTACTGATACTACAAATAAACTCAGAATATCCCACTAGTAGTGCTAGTAAAGCCAAAAGATTTACTAGTAGTACTAGAAGACCGAATGAAAATGAAGTAGGAGGAATTATAACCAAATCCAGCACCCCCAGCGGCCCTAAGTGTTCACCTAAATGAATGATGTTTACTTACCTCTGAGAGCTTCAGATTTTCAATAACAGTGATTTTTTTCACAAAGAACTTCTGTCTTTAAATATTCAGAGTTCAACCTTTGTCTTTTATCCTTGAGAAGACTCAGACTTCTCTCTTCATCGTTACAGGTCTTAACCCGATAAAGATCTCGAAAAAATGGTAATTTAAGTAAATTAAGAGCCAACAAAGCTCACTATGAAGGCGTCAACTGTTGTCAACTATCATCTTTCTTTCTATCTTTAATCTATTTATTGTCTTATTGTCCCCTTATTATTAAACACACAAAGGAAACCTCTGTATCCTCTCATTTGACTCCTCTGGTCTCTGTCTGAACTGATTATTGATTTATTGTCTCCAGAGTCCTGCCCTTTTCTGCCTTTTCTTTGTCTGTTAAAGCACTTTGTAAACATCTGTTTTAAAATGTGATATATAAATAAAGTTATTAATATTAGGGACCTCGCCCGTTTTTTTCTTCTTCTTCTTCTTATTACTATCATTATTATTATTATACTTATGGATCTATAAACCTTAATTTGACCCCCTAAACACGCTCAAAAACTAACCAAAATTGGCACACACCCCAGATTCACTGAAAAACTTGATAAAATAAAATAAAAAAAAACAACTTTTATCCTTGAGAAGCACCTGACTTCTCTCTTCATCATTACAGGTCTTGACCCGATATAGAGCTCGAAAAAATGGTAATTTAAGTAAATTAAGAGCCAACAAAGCTCATTATGAAGGCGTCAACTGTTGTCAACCATATTCATCAACCATCGTCTTTATTTGATATTCCTGCTGCTTTACTGTGTCTAAGATCAACTGGAACAGCCGAATCTCCCCTTTGGATTAATAGAATATTTCTGATTCTGGTTCTGAAAACAAAAATCAGGGAAGAGATCAGATTAAGATGGTGATCTGACATGATACCAAAGGATCTGTTAACATTCCCAGCACCGATAACTCGGCACAGTGAACTCTGTATCCCATCTTCATTGGAAATGGGGTTTGTGTGTGGATTTGGGGCTTCGAGAAAACGATCATGGACGGTTCGTCTGCCTGAATCAAATGTTTTTACGTGTTTCAGGGGCAGAGAATCTCAAACGAAGGGCCCTACATCCGCTCTATTTGTCTGTCCTGGGGCATATTGGAGGGTCTGCGGGTGGGCGGGGTTAAAATGACCAAGATGGGAGACAAGAATCGCTTCCTCTTCCTCCTCTTCCTCCTCTTCCTCCTCTTCCTGTCTCGGCCTCCATGTTTGGACGGCGTCGAGTGCTGCTGCTCCGGGTCATTCACTTCCTCCTCCGTGATCCCCTCCTCCACCTCCACGGTCACATGACTGGATCCTCACACACACTCGGCGCTGCGGGAGGAAGGAGAGGAGGACCAAGGGAGGGGACCGGATGTGGGCGGGGGAGGAGGATCAGGGGGTGACGTCACATCACGACCTCCTCCCCAGCATCCCTCCTCCCCCCCGTACACGCTCGTCTGGACCTCACGAGCGTCCGAGGAGAACACTGACGGTCTCAGGAGTCCTGAGGATGGGAGCGAGGGGCGTGTGCATGTGCAGGGTTCATGAGTGATGGCGCCCCTCATCAGCTGCTTTGAACGTCTGCAGATGTCCACATAAAGAAGCCCCGCCCCCTCTCCTCCCCCCCACACACATATACATACATATGGACATGCACGCCCCCGAATTACATCATCACCTCCTGCAAAATGTCAGCGCCGTCTGCTCCAACGGCTTGTTCCTCCTCCATATTTGTCAGCCGAGGTGACAAATTTCTCCTTCGAATGACGTCGAAGTCCATACGTGATTAAAAAATGGAGCTAAAGTGCGTTCGGCAGCCATTTTTGCGACCCTGTTTACTGCGAGCGAACAGCTGCCCCACAAACACACACACACTGCAGCACTGTCAGGGCGCCGTGACATCACGACTCCCCCTCCAATCATCTGCTCTGTTTATTTTAAGCCTCACTTTCTGCCTGGTCAGAGGAGGACAGGAGAGGTTTTATGACTGCTCGGTTTTTATGTAACGAGGAACAGGAACGCTTCGACGGGTGGAAAAAAGGAGAACATGACGGCGAGAAGATTCCAGTGAGAATCTGAAGGTCCTAAACATCCAGACTCTGCTCTCTTCTCCTCTCTGACTAACGAAGCTCACACATCCCCTCTCACACCATCTTAACTGCTCAGTTATGAAGATGTCTGCCTGCTCCGGTTGGCTGTCGTTGGTATTACACCATAGGCAGCCCAGGCTGCAGCAGCTGTCTTCAAATCTCATCCAGTTTGATCTTTTTCTACCTGCAGCAGTTTGTTGGGTGGTGACCAATGGCTGCTCGCTTTGTGGTTGAAACAGTCGTTAAAATCAACAGAAGCACCCACCAGTGTTAATGCTGACAGCACTTTTTAATTAAGTTTAAGTCATAATTTAGTCTCTAAATTGTTTTAAGTTTAGTCTAGTTTTGGTTGATGAAATTTCACAACATTTCAGTCGATGAAATCTACTGTAAATTTAGTCGACTAAAATATGAAGTGTAAAGGGTAAGGCATTTTTTATGTTTCCTTGAATTTCTGAAGTCATGTTTTACACTTGGATAAAATCAAACATCTAATAACCCTTTATTGAATGCTAGTAAAGTCTGAATGTATAAATGAACAGAAACAAATTGAACTTTTGTGTGAAATGCAGTCACCTTTATTTAGGCTACCTGGCAGAGCATCTCAGTTACAATACCAGAACTGACAACAAACAGTGAACCTGCTCTACATGAATATATCAATTCATAAAGAGAGGAGCTCTGATTGGATCGCTCCACAACTTATCCCACCACCACCAAGCTAAGGCAGCTGTGATTGGATGTCCCTCTTAACTCATCCAACCTTTCCACACAACCAAAGTAGCTGTGATTGGATATATTCCTAACTTGTCTCTGCTTTCTACATGACCAAATTAGGTCTGATTGGATTAAGTCTCTGTCAAACATTTTAGTTTTTATTTGTTGATGAAAATGTCAGTTAATTTAGTTTGAGTTTTTGTCCATGTGCACTTGTTTTTATTAGTTACTGTCTAGTTTTCATCAGGGGAGAAAAGGCTGTTGACGAAAACTATGACAACAGTAATAACTCAACAAAATGAACACTGGCACCCACAAAAGTGTTTAATCACAGGATGTGATCGGGATTATCAGATATGCCTGGAGCTGAAATATAAAGACAGAAGTATTGACTGGCTTTCACCAGTTAACACAGACATGTCAAACCTTAAAGTCAGGGTTGGTAATTTGATTTAGATACACTTTTTGTTATAGTGGTTAAAACGATCATTATGTCCCGATGGCAGTCAATGCATGATGTGTTCTTAAAAGAGAGTGAAAAATAGCCGCTGTCTACAGCAGGAGTGAAGCAGGGAAAGCACCATCCAATCAGACCGAATTCATTAAACCAATAAATTAAACTACCTACACCACGATTACCGCTCCTCCTGCTAAACAGAGCAAGAAAAGAAAGATGGAGGCAGAGAAGGCCAAAACAAAACAGAATTTGGACAAAGCCAGGGCAAAAAGCAGAGTCAACATGAGGTTGTGAGTACTTACTAACCTGCCGTGTTTGCTTGTTTTGTTTTTTAACTTTACTGTGATAATGTTTTGGTGTTTTCTTACCGCTGAGTGAGACATGACTTGGCGTAGTGCAAAACAAACACGATGTGCTGAGGACCGGTTTGGAGGTGAATCAGTCATATTGTTGCGAATCAGCGGCGCTCGTGCATGTGGGTGGGGGCGTTGTTTTGGAGGAGCTCCGGGATATTTGTAAAAGAAGTAAGTAAATTAACGGAGCAAATTTAAAAAATAAATCAGTCGGTTAATTAGTAAGTAGGTAAACCTTAAGTTATATAAAAAGCATTAACATACAGTGATTAACAAATTTATTAGATCACCATCCAGTGTACGGTTTCTGCTTCAGCTGCTCTAAATTAACTGCATGAACAGTTATCAAATTAATATTAATGTTTCTGTGATGGTTAATAAACCAGTATGTAGAAGCTCTTTGACTGAAATGATATATTTAATGATAAAACTGAATTATTATAGTTGTAATCCATGAATTTTCAGATACACTGTTCAACAAAAAAACAGTAAAGTTCATCATTATTTACTGATTAAGATGTCAGATTATTGTTATTTATGTAATTCCTGGATGGATAAATTAGTTTTAGTGGTTGAATGTTCGGATTAATTTCTGACTCCTCAGTGAAGCTCAGATTTGTTAAACCTGTTTGCTCATGAGATGCAAAAGAGGTGCATATTTTGGACACAGGTAGAGGGTAAGAAACAGTGTTAAACACACTCGTTATGTGTTCTCATGTGGACGGGGATATTTTAAAATGAAAGAGATAAACCTTCATTTTCAAAAATACTTGACTGCCTCGGTGGCCTCACCTGATTGGCTCTCTTCACTGTAGACTAATGCTCACTCCTGTTTGGCTCTTGATCATAAAAACGTTCCCCGTCACTTTAGTTTCCTGCACACAATCATGTCGAGAAGGTGTCAAACCAATGTGGTGCCCTCAGCCAGACTTCAGTCCATGCAACGCTGTCTGTGTCACGTTTTTACCTCTTTTATTTACGTCCATGGGCCCCACAGGCGTTGGTTTTCCAAGGAAACGCTCGTTTATGAACTCGATGTTAATCACCACAGTCAGAGTCGCTCTGCCAGACCTCGTCCTTTACAGGAACAAGACGCCGTGGTGCTCCAGGGTCATGCTGGGAGAAGGAAAAAGGACTTTCTTAATATATGATGTAGTTTTATCTCCTTAAACATAACTTAATAACATGAAATAGGTATAAAATACAGAAATGGTAAGTAATAGCAATAACATTTGCCTTTTTTCTCATCAGTACCTCCAGTTTTCCTCTTCTCTCCAATGGTGCTTCCAGCAGCTGGTGCCTCGACTGACTTTAGAAAAGCCTTCAGACAAAAACCTGTAATAAAGTCTGTGAAGTCCACATGCACATAAAATTTTAACATTTAACTGTGCAACATAAAATGCATCTGAAATCCATGCTTTTATTTTAAGAGTTATTGTGTTTTTGAAGGAAGGCTGTTAACAAACCGCGAACATGTACTACAAAATGGCCAGGGAAAGGTAAGGCAATCATTATACTAAGTTTTTAGTTTTTTAAATAAATTTTAATATATACACCATGGGGACAGCAATGGGCACCAACAGAGTCAAATGCTGACGGTCTGTAGTAGCTTGAAGTCTCATTTCTTATACTACTGATTCGCATGATTCGAATCACCATAACTCCTCGAGTACTCAAAAAAATTCCAATGGATTCTGAAAGCTTGATATACGGTACATTACGGTAAAGGCTGGATTGCCTGAGGGGAGGGGCGGGAAGTGAGCTGAGCAGTATTCAGACAGATACTTGTGAGTGGTTTATCGGGGGTTTATCAGTATTTTCTGTGTAAAAAAAATGTAAAAAATATTGTAAATTTTATAGGGATGCATGATATTTATCGGACTGATACAATATCGGCCAATTTGGGGGAAAATTACGTCATTTTTTTTATTGAACCAATACGTACATTTTATCTGGTAAAAAGATCAGATAAATTCATGAAACTGGGGAAATTGTTTGCAGGCCACGTAGCCCCAAAACAAGCCATGTCGCACTGGTTACATCATCTATCGCGCCTTACTAGAAGGACCCAAGCCTGTTCCCGTCTCTGCCAGACCAAAAGTGAACATGGCTGCACCAGTGTGGCTGTTTTTCTCAGAAGATAACAACAGCATTGCTGTTTGCACAACCTGTTCGGCGAGAAATCTGAGAGGAGAAAGGACTTTAAGTTATAACACAGCAGATCTTATAGCTCACCTGAAGAGTCGCCATCGTGGCGGAGCGGTATTGAAAGAAGATGAAGCAGCCGCGGTAGCAGCTAGCGTGCTAACGCTAGAAACAACAACACGCAGCGTGGATGTCCCCATTCAACAGGTTTGAAAACTAAAAACTTTTTAAGAGACAGTGAAAAGGCTAAAGCATTAACGACAAAGTGATGGAGTTCATAGCACTCGACGACCAGCCCTTTTCTGTCGTTGAGAGCCCGGGTTAATAACACATTTGGAGCCACGTTACACCCTCCCAAGCCGTCGCTTCTTCTTGGATGTGTCCACCTGTGCTTTCTTAGGTATCAATGCCACACACATCCATAACTTGATAACATAACACAAAATAATATCAGACTACATGTAAGTTTTACCACAGACATGTGGACATCTGACATTAGTCCGGTCAGCATGCTAAGCTTAACAGCTCAGTGGTTGGATCAAGATTTCAACATGCAAAAAGATTATATTACATATAAAAATACGAACTTATTGGTTATCGGTTTAAATTTTTCAAATCGTGTATCACTAAAATTATAGCATTATAGTGTCATTCTGGAGTGTTTTCTTGCTGATCTTTTGCCATATTTCCGTTTTTTGTAATTCACACTGTTTTAAGCATTCATAACATAGTAATGACCGATACTTGCCAGAATGTTTACTATTATTTCTCATGAAACAAGGGGGAAAAATTACTCAAAGGACATTTCCTGACATATTTATTGACAAAAAAAAGACAAAAATGACCAGCGCCTGTTATGATTACAGTTTTAGACCTTATTCATCACAACTAGAGAAGCTCTGAGAGCACAAACCAAACCAAGATATTTACAAACCGAGTGATTGGCAAAAATGTCCCAAACTGCCCTCTCTCACAATGTTCAGACTCAGATCAACACCAACATCTAGTCGCTTCTTCCTTGTGCCATAGCCAACAGTCACAGAAAACTTTGTTGCACACAGACAGAGAGACAAACAGACAAATGCCAGCAAAAACATCACCTCCTTGACGGAGGTGATTATCCAAAAACAGAAAAATCCCCCAGGCTTTAGTCAAGAGAACCTGCATGATGCTAACATCTGAGTTTGCCTTCAAAGAAACGTTATCCTGCACCCGATACAGCCGGTGGGGGGGTTACGGGGCATCTCTGATAGGCAGGGCAAGTCCTTGTCAGTGTCAAGACTCCTTTCTTACATGTTAAAAAGTGTTTTAACAGCATCATTGAAAGAGGCAGAGGAGCACTGAAGCTCACAGCTTTCACAGCTTTTCTTTCCAGCGGCTTAGGATGAACTTCATCCCCCTCCCCTCTTGTCCTCAGTGAATTTCTCTGATTATTTGCTTCTGCAGTCACACTTTACTCAGACTCTAATTACCTGGGTGAAAAACTCAACTGTTTCATTCACACCTAGTCTGGATAATTTCAGTGTCTTTTATTGCAAGTGTGAATGTGGTTCTAATTTACTTTTTATTTTAAATCTCAACATTTTTTCTTGAAATGCACCAATAAAAAACTCACTCCTGTTGGTTTTCTTTTAAGACGGCCTCAATACTACTCTGAAAAACAGTTATATATGAAAAAATTGTTGGGTTATAGTTATTATGTGACCACTTTGCTTCATCCTGTGAGTCCCTCAAGGGGCCATGAACCTCAGGTTGGGAAACAGTGTGAATGAGGTTTAACAGTTAAAGAAAACCCCAGAATGAGGGGAGGAAACTAAGACTTACTAGTGAAATTTACTAACAAAAAAAACCAAATATTTACAACTAGAAATTCTTTTAAATTAAAAGACTAATTAAAAAAGTCTTCAGATTTAGTTGAAAAAGTATCCATCAATTCAAAGTGTTCATTTGCACATTTAGAAACATCTTTCCCTGCACAATGAAATTTCTACTCTGTTGTCCACCAGGAGTGCCAGGTAAGAGGTATAGAACAGGGGTGGGCAACTGGCAGCCTGAGGGCCACATACGGCCCTTCACCTTACTAAATGGGCCCCACCAATCATTTCCAAAAACTAAATCAATAAATCAATAAAATATGAAGAAACCATAACAACTGTTAAATATGATTTATCATGAGTCACCAGAACTAAATAATGCACAAATTAGGACAGATGATAAAACATTTCTGCCAACATTAGACTGCTGGTTCATGCTTTATCTTTTACAAGTCATTCAAGATTTACTTTGCTATGATTCTGTCTTTAAATATATTTTATGAGACATTAAAATATAATATATAGTGTTAGAAAAACTATACTTTAAAACAATGGTAAAGGTAATATATTTGTGCTTTACAAACTGCCAAACATTAATTCTTTTATTGTATTAAAAAGAAGCTTAAATTGGCTTTAGTTATGTTTCATACTCATGAAACTGTTAATTTTTAATTGTGTTTGAGTTATAATATACATACATATGTTAGTTTAATGAAACTTTATATTTGCTATATTTTGTCCATTATTTATGTTTCCCTCATTGAAGGAGCTCGACTGTATGTAACAGTGCGGCCCCCAGGCACCGAAAAAAAATCTGTGGCCCTCTTGGTCGTCAAAGTTGCCCACTCCTGGTATAAAATAATATTAAAAAAGATTTAAATAGATCACAGAAAATAAGCAGCAAGATAATAATGTACAAATATTACATAAATATAAAGATGAATATGACTGTATATACAGTGCCCAGCATAAATTAGTACACCCCCATTTAAAGTAATGTATTAATCAATATCTAATTGACAAAGCTGAGTTTAACATTACATCTTTTTTTTCCATAAGATGAAAATAAGGGTAACATGATCACTGACATTTAGCTTTGCTCCCACCCCTTTGATGGAGGTGTACTCATTCTTGCATCCTGATCTTAAATTGAGAAAATTACATTTTTGTGTGCAACTTAAAAATCTTGTTTGCAATCAATGGCCCACTTTGGGGGAGTATTTTGTGTGATAGTATGCCATAGAAAATGTTGATTTTGAAAGAAAACTAAAGGTTTTCTTACTAATCTGAAGGGGTGTACTCATTAATGCTGAGCACTGCGTGTATAAAAAGATTAATATGATTATGAATGAAATGGTTAAACTTTGGTTATTAGCATGTAGGCTCAAAATTGATCGAGTGACAGCCCTTATTCAAAAAACTGAACTTTATGAGCGAGCAAAGACGAAGAACTGAAAGAAACAGGAGTCATTTTTTGATTTTTCCTTCTGTCTGAACAAACTGCAGAGAGGGACAGGATAAGGCTTCAGGAGAACTCTGACGTTTCACTCCTGTTTCCCTGAAACATGCCTGATCAGATGATAAAGTCAAAGTGTTTGTGAGTCTTGTGGCTTCAGTGCTCTACAGACTAACCTTCTGGACTCAGCAGCATGTTGTTGGCTGATAAGGTTTCGTCTTTTTCATCAAAACCTCAAGACTCAAAAACAGTTTTCCTACGGCCATAACTCTCCCAAATAGCTGAATGATGAACCTATGGCACCGCCAAATGGTCACATATTCACCTTTTTTCCTATTAGGTGTACATATCTTGTTTCTACTAGGTGCATATGTATTTTTCTTCTATTAGGTATGTATATATATATATATTTTTTTTTTCTATTATATATGTTTAGATTGCTGCTGTTTATTCCGTGAGGGACGCCACCTGCTGAAATCTAATTCCTTGTATGTTGTGAACGTACTTGGCCATTAAAGCTGATTCTGATCCAGAATCTGAAAAAACTTCCAAACAAACTTTTGCTCCAGCATGTTTGGTGTGACCGTGCAGTGCAGCAGCTGCAGAGTCTCTCTCAGGATTATTAACATAATTTGTGGTGGGAGAGAAATCCCTCATCAATCAGATGTGTTGGTGGAGTGACCATGTCAAAGACCCCGGGCCGCTGTTTGAGCAGCGGGGTCAGCTGTGTGTGTGTGTGTGTGTGTGTGTGTGTGTGATTAATCACCACAGGCCCCTCTCCTCTTTATCCCCCCTCACGGCCGGTGGCCTTCGCACCCCATCTGACCACCGCAGAGGCCAAGGTCAGCCCAACACACACCATCTCCCTCTCCGGGAGGCACCCCACACACACACACACACACACATTCCCCCCGCCGCGCCCTCTTTGTTCACCTGTTGTCCTGGAGACTGGACCGCAGAGACCACCCCTCAGTGAGTGTGTTCGGGGTCAGAGCAGGAGCTAAACTAACAGATAATCCCAGAGAACAGAGATCAGGCCATGACACCATGGAGCCTCTTCAGCAACAAACACACACGAGCAACATCGCACCACAGAACTACACACCTGACATAAACACACATGGAGCTTTAGATACAAACAAACTGTGGAAACACAGCTACGTCACAAACATCTTCATTAAAGGGCCAATATTTCATGTTTTACCCAGCGTTCATTTTGTTGACTAATTATTTTGGTCATAGTTTTCAACAACAACCTTTTTTCCCCTAATGAAAACTAGACAGTAACTAATAAAAACAAGTGCACATGAACAAAAACTCAAACTAAATTAACTGACATTTTCATCAACAAACTAGAAAAGCACTCAGAGAGCACAGACCTCCACCAAGCAGCCTCAGTCCACTCCAACACAATTTCCTAATGGCAAAGTATCCCTCAAAATTAAAAAAAATCCTGGATCCGGATGATGATCCAGATCAGTCCCAAAATCTAATCATTTCTTCATTATCCCATTCCACACATTTCCTGAAAATTTCATCCAAATCCGTCCATAACTTTTCAAGTTAATTGAACACAAACAAACAAACAAACCAACGTCGGCAAAAGCATCACCTCCTTGGCAGAGGTAATAAAAACTAGACTAAAATGTCTGACAGAGACTTAATCCAATCAGACCTAATGTGGTCATGTAGGAAGTAGGGACAAGTTAGGAATATATCCAATCACAGCTACTTTGGTTGTGTGGAAAGGTTGGATGAGTTAAGAGGGACATCCAACCACAGCTGTCTTAGCTTGGTGGTGGTGATATTAGTCTTTAAAGTTAGTCTGCTAAAACCAGACATATTTTTGATTAACTTGGCCCTTCTCTGCTTGTTTAATAGATTAATGTGCATACTTGAGTCCAGCCAGTCACAGATATCATTTCATTTCTGCAGCGCCTGATGTTCTGGGGCAGGGGTGTCCAAACTTTTTACATCGAGGGCGGCATAAGGAGGAATACATGAATGACTGAGCCACTTGCTGCACCTCACTTTTAGTGTATTTAAGTTTCAGGTTTAGGGATGAGTTATCACCTGTCAAGGGGCCCTTGCAACTCCAGGCTATCACTGGATTCACACCTAGTCAGGGCGAGGATAACCTTCTGAGCAACAGAGATGGGAGACACTGATGGCTTAACTTCACTGTCAGACACGAAACAAGAGCAAACTGCAAGAATGTTGGTGCTTGAAGATGAATACTGAAACATACTTTGCAAAAAAGAACTTGTGACAAAGTAAATATGGCAGAAAATGTGCATGTTTGATGGTATTTGCTGCTGAAATCTAAATGTCTTTCTTCATGCAACTGTTTCAGGGGCCAAGTCAAAATGGGCAGCTGGCCCCCGAGCCATAGTTTGGACCCCCCTGTTCAGCAAGGCTCAATAGCAGTTACAGTATTCTCTGAAAGGCAAGGATCCCAAAAATCGTATTTACAGATTAATACAATCCATTCGACCACTAACTTCTGACAGTTTGGCTTCACTCTGGTCAGTCCTCCTCCTCCTCAGCTCACTCTCCATCCTGTGGTGGTGGTGGTGGTGGTGGTTTGGGGGGGGGGCAGCCGGCCGCAGGAATGCGAGGCGAGAGCTGGGCCCGTCCCAACCGTCCCAAATGACTGCACACACAAAAAAGGATTTAACTCTTTGTCACATTGTCCCCTCACACTCCAGCCCGCAAGAAAAAACAGCACAGGACTCCCTAAACCAACCCCCCCACCACCACCTCCACCCTTCAACCCTGACCCACCCCCTCATTGTGGACCTCCCCACTCCCCCCCTTCCCCCACCTCTCCGCTGACCCCGGCCGCGTGCATAAAAGACCCATCAGAAGTATCGCTGGCCACATTTACAAGTGAAAGGGGCCCAATAATGGAGCGGTTAGCGAGAAGAATGAGGAGACAGAGGGGCACTCACAGATGTGGAGGTGGGAGGAGAGGGGAGGGGAGGGGGGAGGAAGGAGCTGCGTCCCATTGTTGCCCCCCCCCCCCCCCCACAAACCAACGATGGAGGAGAGTAAAGTGGGTGGGCTGGGATGGGGTGAGGAGGTAAAAGTAGGAGGTGAAAGTGCGATTTGTGAGGGAGGAGGAGGAGGAGAGGGGAGGATGGAGGAAGCATGGAGGAGCTCGACCAAAAAATAAGAGTTTAAATAATCATGATTATGAAGTAAAATGTCAAGATTATGACAAGAAACATTAACAATAAGTATTTTAAACAGTGACAGTTTTGATGGCACTTAGTTATTAGTCTATTTTTAGTTGATGAAATTTAACATTTTACTCAATGAAATCTACTTGGATAAAATCAAACATCTAATAACCCTTTACTGAATGCTAGTAAAGTCTGAATGTATAAATGAACAGAAACAAATTGAACTTTTGTGCGAAATGCAGTCACCTTTATTTAGGCTACCTGGCAGAGCATCTCAGTTACAATACCAGAACTGACAACAAACAGTGAACCTGCTCTACATGAATATATCAATTCATAAAGAGAGGAGCTCTGATTGGATCGCTCCACAACTTATCCCACCACCACCAAGCTAAGGCAGCTGTGATTGGATGTCCCTCTGAACTCATCCAACCTTTCCACGCAACCAAAGTAGCTGTGATTGGATATATTCCTAATTTGTCCCTTCTTTCTACATGACCACATTAGGTCTGATTGGATTAAGTCTCTGTCAAACATTTTAGTCTAGTTTTTATTTGTTGATGAAAATGTCAGTTCATTTAGTTTGAGTTTTTGTCCATGTGCACTTGTTTTTATTAGTTACTGTCTAGTTTTTGTCAGGGAAAAAAAGGTTGTTGAAAACTATGACAAAAGTAATTAGCCAAAAAAATTAACACTCATCTGTGATGGTGGTTTCTGTGCACTTTTTTGAGCCTAGGTGGCGCTAGTCAGCCCTTTTTTTTTAATCAAAGTTATCACCCGCTCTGGTGTGTGTGCCAGCTTTGGTAAGGCTGTGACCGTGTTAAGGATGTCAAATTAAAGTGCAAAGTGAGGATTTCAGGGTGAGGTCTTATTTTGAAATTCAAATTGCTGACTTCCTGTTTGAGACAGGTCAGGGGTATCGGTGCATGATTTTTGGGTCTTGATGACATGAACAATTCAGGGTTGGTTTGACATCTCTTCAACATTCAAACTTGCCGTGAGGGCCGTTAAGTGTGCCTAGGGGGTGCTAGAGAGCGCATTTTGGCAAGTTGGGGGTTAATTTTTTCATTTTATTAAACTTTTCACAGGATCTGGGGTGTGTGCAAATTGGTGAGTTTTTGAGAGTGTTTAAGGGGTTCCTGCCTTTTGGGCGAGGACCCTAAATATATGACAGAAAAAAAAGAACAAACAGGAAGTAAAGGAGTGTCTGGTATATCACTTCTGTTGAAACAATCCGCGATAATAAATCTGATCCCAATGGAAAGACAGTTTTGAGGGATGAGCAGCAGGGCTCAGTAGATAACTATTGTATATTTTTGATGTATACCAAAGTCATTTTCACACCATTTTCAACCTGTTTTCATACTTGATTTTATTCCTCCGAGTCCTGACCCTTACTCTCATTTTAATTCTACCATTATGTTGATTGTTTTTGCTCCAAGTTACCAAGTAAAGTCCTTTAATGTGCAAATTTGCTTGGTAATAATGCTGCGTTTCAGTAGTACTGGGATTCGGGATTTCCGAATTCCAAAGTGGGAAATTTCAACTGGAACACAAGTCGGAATTTCCTACTGGGAAGTGAATCCTTCCAGCGAATCCTTACCACCCCCGAGTTAACAACTGAAGATGGCTGCCCTGAGTGTATATAGTATATGGTTAAGCTCCTGTAATATTCCGTTTGTTAGCACTTCTGACTAGTGTTTATCACATTAAATCAGCCATATACATAGCATTGTTTGACATGCATAGATAGGTTTTTGTCATGTTGCCACCATATTTTAACATAAAAAAATAAATGAACACTGATTTTCAGTACACTTCATGCAAAGTGCATTTTTTGTTTTGGATTATTACAGCCTTGGATATGCCAGTGATTAGCAGTGAAATCATTTTTATGCATTACTCTTTTTGACATCCAGAAATAATTAAATTTATGAATTAAGCTTTAATGGAAGGGAGATCAAAAATTGCAGTTTGAATGGATTTCAATGGAACATTTTTTGCCCCTAACAGTCCGAGTGTAACTTAAGTTCATCCTTAGTGTATTTTAGATTTACTGTCTCCTCCACACTTTGACCCCACGATCCAGCTGCTGTGGGCAGAATCTGGATCATTCCTGAACATAAGGTTCCTCCGCATGTTCAGGTGTCAGTGCTTGTGCTGACACCAGCAAAAATGGGCCTGATGGTGAAGGGCAGTCCGGGCAGTCCGGGCAGCCCAAGCAGGCCTGAGCCCGGAGACAGAGGCTGTTCTGGATTTTCTGGGCAGAGAGCCGTCGACCACATCATCCTGAAAAAACTGCACTGCAAATCTGTTGAGGACTGCTGATGGTTCCTAAATGCTAACGGATGAGGAGACCGTCTTCTCTGGTTTTTTGTCCCAAACGTGGCCTTCAGTTTGGAGATGCTACGAGGGCTTACTCCTAATAATGCAGCAACTTGGTTTTGTACAACACAATGTCTCCAAGGTCCCTAATTTTAACCCTGAGTCTTTTATCCAGACTCAAATTGACTTTACAGTCCCATAAATTTGTATTTAATCTCTTTATGAGCCAACATGATGTCCCTGTGTTGAATTATTTCTATTTTTATCCCATTATTTTGACACTACTGTCTCTCTTTTTGTTTCATATTGTGATTATTTTTCCACTTATTCCCATAATCACATCTAATCAAAACTTCAAGACCAATGATCTCTTAATTTAAAGTTTCTACAACTTATTATCACTTTTATCTCAAAATAATGTGTAAGTTATGATCATGACTTTTTAATTTTTAGCTGTTTTTAAAAATGATCCTGGATTCTTCCCCTCAGTTCAAAAAGTTTGACTTTAAATCTCATCATTTTCCTGTACCATAATTTTCAATTTGATCAAAATTTTGCATCCTTTTTGTTTGTTTAATATTGATTTTTTCTGTCATCATTTTGAATTTCATCTTGTAATGTTTGAATTGATCATAAACTTTAACAGTTTTATTTATATGACTTATCTCATCAGGGCTTTTTTCTCATCAAGTTTCTTTTCTTCTATGATTTTAAATTTTTCATTATTTTGACTTTTAGACATAAGTTTCCTTTTGTTAGATGTTTTATTGCCAGCTTTTGTTAACTCTTTTACGGTTATTATTTTTATCTTATATTCCGGCATTTATCTCATAATATTAATTTTGACCTTTCATTGTTGTCAATGTCAGTCTTGTCAGTACAGTTTTCTTATTATATTATTAGCATTTTAAATATTTTTGGCCTCTGTTGGGGAGGGAAAAAGGAGTTAGAGGATAAAGTGAAATGAAAAAGTTAGCAGATGATTTTGATCGCCCCTTTTGTGCCGTCCTCTCTCTCCTCTTTTCCAGCTGTCCGGCGAGGAGCGTGTGAAACGTGCTCTCAGGTCATGTGAGGTGTGTGTGTCGGTCATCCAGGCGTCATGATGGAGGTGGTGATGCAGCAGCTGGGGTGAAGAGGCCTCCACGCTGACCTTCAAGCCCCGCCTCTTCCTCGCTCCGCCCGCGTGCTGCTGGGTGGGAGGGTGTTGTTTTTTTGGGTGGGGGGTTAATGAAGTCATCACAGCGGGATCGCAGAGAGATGTGGCATATATAGGAGGCTGTGGAGGGCTGTGACAGGACGGGGATGTTTAAGCTGCAGCAGGTGAAGAGGCTGCGGGGCGTCCCGTCCTGGACCTCAGAGAGGGTCGAGTCCTAAAAGCAAACTCAGGAGTACATGGAGGAACCTTCTTCTCCTAGTTTAGAAGAACTTAGTCTGATCTGAAATAAACTGTGACGGGGCTTCAGCTCACACTCAACACTGACCTGCTATCCTGCTATTTTTACATTTATAATCCTGCACTATTTTTGTTTAGAAAGAATTAAAAAATATTAATATAACATTTATTAGAGTGGAGCTTCCTAAAAAATAACCTATAAAGCACTTTACAAGTAATTAGGCTTGTTAGAGCCCGATATGTAACAATGACTCAAAATGTAACAACGACCTGAAATGTAACGATGACCTGAAAAATAACAATGACCCGAAATGTAACAATTACCCGAAATGTTACAACCTGAAATGTAACAATGACCTGAAATGTAACAACGACCTTAAATGTAACAATGATCCGTAATGTAACAATGACCCGTAATGTAACAACCTGAAATGTAACAATGACCTGAAATGTAACAATGACCCGAAACGTAACGATGATACAAAATGTAACGACCTGAAACGTAACAATGACCCAAAATTTAACAACGACCAGTGATGTGACAACGACCCGAAATGTAACAACGACCCAAAATGTAACAATGACCCGTAATGTAACAATGACCCGATATGTAACAACGACCCAAAATGTAACAATGACCTGAAATGTAACAACGACCCGAAATGTAATAACTGGTCAAAATGTAACAATGACCTGTAATGTAACAACGACCCGTAATGTAACAATGACCCGAAATGTTACAATGACCCCAAATGTAACAATGACCCGTAATGTAACAATGACCCGTAATGTAACAACAACCCAAAATGTAACAATGACCCGAAATGTAACAACAACCCAAAATGTAACAATGACCCGAAATGTAACAATGACCCAAAATGTAATAACTGGTCAAAATGTAACAATGACCTGTAATGTAACAACGACCCGAAATGTAACAATGACCCAAAATGTAACAATGACCCAAAATGTAACAATGACTCGTAATGTAACAACGACCCGAAATGTAACACTGAACCGTAATGTAACGACCCGAAACGTAACAAAGACCCGTAATGTAACGACCCGAAACGTAACAAAGACCCAAAATGTAACAACGACCCGAAATGTAACAATGACCCAAAATGTCATACATATTGTAATATTGGTCAATATTAAAAGTCTTGACCCCGAAATGTAATAAAAAAATATAATAAAACCCAAATTGTAATAACTGGTCAATAATGTAACAAGATGCTGAGCCCAAAAGTAATAATATACATTACTGGGCATAATGTAATAACTGACCCATAATTTAACAAGTTATTACTTTTTGGGTAAAAACTTATTACATTTTGGGCTCAGCATCTTGTTACATTATCGACCAGTTATTACATTATACCCCATAATGTATATTATTACTTTTGGGCTCAGCATCTTGTTCCTTCATCAACCTGTTTTTACATTTTGGGTTTATTACATTTTTTTAAAATAACATTTCGGGCTCCAACAGGGCTTTACAGACAACAGATGAAAAATATTAAAAAACACAAAAGGTAGTAAAACACATTGAAACGAAGCAATAAATTCCTAATCAGTGAAAAGCACGCCTACAATAAGGAGATTTAAAGGTGATTTATATTTTGGGACTGTTCAAATATTAGTCACATTCGTACTGCTCTAAAACATGCTTTTCGTAAATTGGCTTTAGAAATATTATCAATTTATTATTATTTTAAACTTTTTTAGGCTCAATCTTTTCAACCAACATCAGTCCAAATTGTAAACATCAAATATTCATGAATATTTAAATATGTTAGCCCTTAAATGGCAGGTTTTTGTCATAATGCCACCCTGTTTTTACATGAAAAAAAAATAAGAATGTTTTGGGAGGGGGATTTTCAAAGATGGAAACTCTCTAAGCTTTCTAATAAACCTGAATACCTGAGAATATTACTGCAGGTGTACTGAGGCCACGCCCCCTCCATGCACTGTGCATTCCTCCATCACCCTGGACTACTGAAGCTACACATTTGAGCCCATGGACATAAAGTGACGTTGAAATTGATTATTCAGTAAAATAATTCAAACTTGTGAAAGTTATACTTACAGGTAAATCTGTTTAATTGTATTATTTTGTACAGATGTCTGATTGTGACAAAACAAAATGTTTATATTTATGTTTGGTTATCACACAGTTTGTTAAAATTACTCCTAATTCACTTTTAATTCCCTCAAATCCCACGTATTGTTTTCTATTTGGATTTCCCAAATCTTAACATCTTAACATCTTAACCACCTGAAAGATGCTCCAGGACCTACTTTTGGGCCCCAAACCAGCAGTTGGGAACCATTGCTCTAAACTATGTCTGCTGCAGGCCTCTTCCTCTCTCTCTGTATGCACAGTGAAAGTTGGTGAAGCTTTGCAGAAACCACCCTCATAAATCACACCAGAATTAAGAGCTTTGTTGTGTGTGCCATGTTTAATGAATCCTTCAGTACAGAACTCTAAAAAAACAACAGAGGACCATTCAGCAGAATATTTAGGTTTATTTTTATGACACTGTTGCACCAAAAGCTGCATTCAGCTTTGAAGAAACCTAATGCACAACTAACCAGACATTTCAGAAGTGAAGTTTATGTTAAAAATCTTTGTCAGAGTAAAATCTGAGACCCTCCAACAGCTCAGTCTTTAAAGGCTGGGGCCCTTAAATGTAAAAAATCAGTGATACTTCACTCGTTCATGTTGCCTTGTGAAAAAGTTCCTGTAATAAAATGTTGATTTTGGCAGAGCAAAAACCAACTCCTCATCATGACTTAAAGACTAACTTCGATTTTAAGAACTCATCAGGTCCATTTAATGCTCCATAAAGTGCACTTTGGCTGTGTTTAAACACACAGGAAGAGTTTAGAGTACATTTAATATGAAATAAAGTAAAATGCAAAGAAGGATATGAGTCCAAAAATCACTCTTATGAGAAGAAGTGAGTTAAGGAAAAGTGAGCTGCAGGTAACTAGGGTAAAATAAAGATTGTGCTGCCTCCTGGTGGCAGAACTGAGGATGTGCTCCTGCCCAGGTGGACGACAGCATGGCAACAATACTGAATGTTCAAGTAAGAACAAATAAACACGGCATTTCTCTGACAAGAAGCTGAGCAGTTTGGTAAAGCAGAGGCTTGATGCTGATACAACTTATTTACTGACAAATTTATCCTTTAAATTATCAAAAGAATTCAAAAACAGTTGAAAGTGTTAAGCATTAATTAAAGGACAATATTCACAGAGACCCTTTTTTAAACCAATTTCAGGTTTTAAGTCAAGCAGCTGATATTAAAGTTGGACTGAAGGTGCGCTCCGTTCACCCCAGAACTTGGACACATACCAGTTAAACGTGTTCCAGGTAAAGTTGGAGTACCTGAAGACCTGAAGCTAAGTCCGGCGGCACTCCCAACCAGATAAGTAAATATAAAATTCCCATCTTCCGGGCTGCAGGATTCATCAACATCACGATCCGTGTCTTCTGTGCTTTTACTCTACCTGATGGGACGCACCTGATCTTCTGAGCTGGTCACAGAAGCAGGACCATCCGCGTGGGAATCGACAGAAGCAGGTATCTTCTTGGAAACTGAGCCTTTTCTGAGAGTTTTGGCCTTCTGTGTACACAAACTGGCCTCTTAGGTCAATAAAAATACACATTCTGGAGAATTCCTTTCTTCTTTTCTGCTTCTAATGTTCATGTAGAGACAGAAAAAGAAGCTTTTTGGGCTTTTAGTGTCACAATATGCAACCTGAAGCATTCAAGTGTACTTCTGTGTGGGTAGGTTGTAAAAGCAAACATCCTCCTGGGATGATAACAGCTTGCTATTACGAATGTAATGAATTCTTCTTCATGGACAAAACAGTCACAGCTGCTAAAATGTAAGACTACAAGAACCCCCTCAAAAGTTCATAAATTAAAGGGCGAGCTGGTTTGGGGTAGAGCTCCGGATCAGTTCAGGGAATAAACTCTCCTGAACCTGCACTTGGACGGCAATGCCTTCGAGAAAACTCGGCACAAACCAAACGAGAATTCTTGTGTTTTAAAGTCAAGCTCCTTGGACTCCTGAGCAGAAACCTGCCTGCTCCAGAGAGTCTGTCTGACCCTGAAAGAAAACCATCCACACAGACTCTGGGTCAGTTTCCCCATCATAAACTCACCTGAGGGAGTTTTTCCCTTTCACTTCTTCAGTAATAAAGTTCTCCCTCCCCACTTCACAGGAAGAGGTTTATCTTGGCGGGGATGGCCTTACAGCCCGTGGAGGAGAAGTACTGACCCTGGACCGGAGCATAGACGACGTCGCCCCCTACTGCCTCCACCACGTCTGTGCGGTTGCACTGTCCTCGCTGGCAGAGCTGAGAGCGGGCGCAGCGCTCCACGTGGCGTCGGGTGAGCGGCAGGAAGGGAACGAAGCGCGTGATGAGCTTCTGCTGGATGATGTTGGAGTGAAAGAAACCACCTGGAGAGCCGAAACGAAGCAAAGGTTCACTTAAAGGAGAGAAACAGACAGAGGCAAGGTCATCCAGCCAGTGTTAACTTTGTTAACTAATTATTTTCATCACAGTTTTCGTCAACAACCTTTTCACTGGTATTGTAACTGAGATGCTCTGTCAGGTAGCCTAAATAAAGGTGACTGCATTTCACACAAAAGTTCAATTTGTTTCTGTTCATTTATACATTCAGACTTTACTAGCATTCAATAAAGGGTTATTAGATGTTTGATTTTATCCAAGTGTGAAACATGACTTCAGAAATTCAAGGAAACATAAACATGCCTTACCCTTTACACTTCATATTTTAGTCGACTAAATTTACAGCAGATTTCATCGACTGAAATGTTGTGAAATTCCATCAACTAAAACTAGACTAAAATTAAAACAATTTAGATGACTAAATCATGACTAAAACTGAGGATATTTTCGGCAAAAGACTAAAACTAAATTATAAAGTGCTGGCTAAATTAACACTGCATACAGGGGTCATCTCTGAGCATCTCAAACTGTTTAACATGCACCTTTGCCTATTTATACAAACTTTAAATGACAAAGGACATAAGAACATCTTACATTAAAATAAAATGATCGAAACAAATGTAGATTAAAAATATCTGGCAAACAAAATGAAAAATAGATCAGAACACAGGATGATCTCATGTGTTACCCTGATAGCCCGGAGACTGATCCTACTAAACTGGAAACACGTTTTTAATCTTATGAGAGATGTAATCAAACATTTGGAACAGAAAAAAACCCATAATAATTTTCCTGGAAAAAAATCAAGAAAGGAAACTTTCCTAAATTTGGCAATCTTTCATTGAGCATTTCAGTAAGATTGTAAAGTAGAAAACAATCTGCCAGGTCATGAAGGTATATATACATACTTTATTCATTTTTTTAGCACTACTTTAATTGTTGGCGGATCAGTATCTGGCATTGTTATATAAAGAATCACATGGTTTACATGACGATCAAGAGCCAACAGCTTAATGAAGAATTGTTGGGTGTTGATCCAAACAATGACAATTTATAAAAGCAGGTACTTGTACTTTTTTATTATTAAAATGAATTTATTTTTTCATTACTTAAGTATATTTATATATTTACTTAATATCTTTTTGATTGTGTTTTTGTTTGTTCAAAAAGTCAATAAAACAGTGTAAACATTTAAAATAAAAACATTTAACAGAACTGGAGTGCCTTTTTTCAATCTGCAGAGGGTAAAATCTACTTTTAACTTCTCTGTTTCAAACGTCCTGTCCCAAAACCCGAAACAAGGCCCTAAAGTCTCACTGAAAGAGCACTTAAGCGTGCTAAGAGCATAAGAGGACAAAACTGTTCAGAGCAGAAATGCGACAGTTTTATAAAGTTTTCTGTTTGTATTAAAGAGACCATCTTTGAAGAAAAAAACCCCAAAAAGCTCTGTTCACTGCTCCGCTGCTTAAATTGATTAGACATCACAAAAGTTCATCACCAGGAAAATAATTTTTCTTTGGTTTTCTAATCACTGCAGGATCAGCCGTGTGGTTTTACTAAAAGACAAACATTCATCCATTAAATACATAAATAATTAAATTTAACCACAGACTCGTCTGCTCCCGTGAGTACTTGCTCTATAACGCTTAAACTTATCTGAGGTAGGCGTTACTTACTCAAGGGGCTCTCTTCAGAATTCAACCAAACAAAGGTAAATTCCCAAAAAACAGACAAAATCCGAGTTTATAAAGCTTCAAACCTTTGTTTATTTTTTGTTTCCAGCTTTCTGACGTTACGAATTCCAGAGTTTCCCAAAAGAAAAAAATGACTGTGATGAAAGTCTGGGTTTGAAATGAATCTTTGTGATTGTAAATTAATTAAAAGTCCTTAGCTAACGAAATAGATATATATATATTTTTCTTTCAATTAATGTCTTAGGTCTGTCCCTATGTGGAATAAAAGCATTTTTCACATTTAACATTGTTTTCTAACGGCCCGTGGCTTCATTTCAGCCCATAATTAAATGTAAGTCTGTGTCTTTACTTAAATCTCTTATTATATCTATAAAGGAATTTCTCCTCAATCATTTTGCTTTATTGCCTCCATTCAACAACCATTCAGCTCCACTATTGTTCAACTGCTAGAAATGTCGCAACACACCAGGGGATTCTGGGTAATAGCCTTTAGCGAAGTGAGGTCTGTTGCTCATTTACAAGGCAATTTTTTACATTTTCTATGCAAAATGAGCCTAACTTTCAAATATTTTTCCTACCACACGTCTTTTATTCAGTCTGAAACATTTCTGATGAGCCTGATCACATCCGGTAATTAAAAGGAAGTCACAGTTCAATTTTTACTGCGGCGACCACTGACACAGGCCACCGTAGGACACCAGTCAACACGGTCACTGAACGTCTGAGTGATCGTGTAGGAGGTAAAAAAACACACAGTAGTGAGTGTTGCCCTCAGTGTTTGGTGGCAGAGCTCTGACCACAAATGTGTGATTGGTGTGGAGAACTTTCATCCCTCTTTTTGTGACACATATGATCAGAAGTGACTCACTGGAGCTGCTGTTGTAGACGGCCTGTGCGATGGCCTCCTGCAGCTCCTCCAGTCGGATCTCCTCTCTGTCCCGACCCGCCTCCCGGTTCTCCAGGGCTGCTTTGTTAATCACCTCTTCTCCTGCAGTGCTGCACAGAAAACAAGCAGAAACAAGACTTCATCTGCTTTTTCTCTACAGTGATATTTACTAACCAGATCAGGGAGAAGTCTTGAACAGTGCTAATTTTGTTGACTAATTATTTTCATCACAGTTTTCTTCAATAACATTTTTTCTTCTGACAAAAGGCAAAATGTCTTCTGATAAGTAACTCTTTAAATAATAATCATATTGATTTAGTTGCAAAGTATACCAATGAAACTATGATTTTTTTTGTACAAATTTGTTCTTACTTCCAGATTCTTGGCCTGTAGTGTTTATATCACCACATGTATCCTATATATAAATATAAATATATATATATATATATATATATATATATATATATATATATATATATATATATATATATATATATATATATATTTTTTTTTTTTTTTATTGAGAGCTTTTTAAACTTGTTTATTCAGTGCATACTACTTTTATTATGTTATGGCATTTTAGTTACCCAGCTTTACTTATTTTATTTTAAAGTGGGATGAATGAATGTGCATTTCATGTGATCCTGGAGAAGCATCTTCTCATTTTGTTGTTACCTTGGTATTAACAGAATGACTATAAAACTCATTTTTTGTTGTGAATTGTTCATAAAAATCAGCAAAATATACAAATGTACCATGATGCTTCACCTTATAATTACTGCAAGGGTACATCTAAAAATCTCAAGTTTCATTCTCTCAAGAGATAAATGTTGTTTTTTGTTTGTTTTACACAAATAGACTCTCACACTGAAAGCAGCAAAACAATTTTGTTAAGTTAATACTTTGTGCTCTTGATAAAAAGTATTGGTCCAGTATCTGTGATAATGGAAATATCTGCAAAACGGATATCGTCAAAAATCCAATATTATGAATCCCTATGTCACTCTTTTTAAAATGATCAATACTCATGTCTGAGGACCAGAGCCCAGGTGTGTTTTTACCTGATGAAGACGTAGATGGCCTTGCGGTAGTTTGTCCTGAAGACAACATGAGAGGGACCCAGAAAAGGCTCCAGAACATCGATGAGACCTGGAGGCATCGTCTCCACCTCGTCAAAAAAGAAGACTGAGCGAGCGCACTCGGTCAGGTTTCCCTGCACCCAGCTCTTCAGCTCCCTCTGCAGGACAGAGGAGGGAAAGTCAGACTTTGCCAAACTGCTCCAATCACTGCAAAAATCACTTAAAGGGACATGCCAACTTTTTGTTGTTATAATATCTTCTCTCACTCCCGAGTCCATGACAAGAAGATAGACTCCATTCTTTAAACTGTGCTGCAGCAACAAGGAAAAGACAGGAAGAGCGTGCCCACCGCTAATTAGCTTAGCTCTAACACTGGGAGTCAATGGGAAGTGTTAGCCTGCCTCTGCCTACAGTCATCAGATAAACCCTTCAGCAACTCTAAACGGTCCTGTGTGCTTGTTGTGACTCGTTTTTATACCGCGTTATGTTACGTTATCATCTACTATCATCGTATTATCTTCTTCTACTCCTTAACAGAGGCTTTGATTTGTTGACCTAATTCCGCAGTAGTTCGAGCTATAGATGTGACGTTCGCAAACGAGTCGAGTCTTTTGAACAACTCTTTAAGTGAACAGTGAGAACCGGTTTGTAGTTGTGAGTGAGCCGTTCATCTGTGAGCCATTTGTACATTAACAGGCAACTGGCTTTTATGAAAGGCTCATTTACAACCAGTGTTCACTTTGTTGACTAATTATTTTCCTCATAGTTTTCTTCACCAATCTTTTTTCCCCTGATGAAAACTGGACAGTAACTAATGAAAACAAGTGCACATGGACAAAAACTCCAACTAAATTAACTGACATTTTCATCAACAAATAAAAACTAGACTAAAATGTTTTACAGAGACTTAATCCAATCAGACCTAATTTGGTCATGTAGAAAGTAGGGACAAGTTAGGAATATATCCAATCACAGCTACTTTGGTTGTGTGGAAAGGTTGGATGAGTTAAGAGGGACATCCAACCACAGCTGCCTTAGCTTGGTGGTGGTGGGATAAGTTGTGGAGCGATCCAATCAGAGCTCCTCTCTTTATGAATTGATATATTCATGTAGAGCAGGTTCACTGTTTGTTGTCAGTTCTGGTATTGTAACTGAGATGCTCTGCCAGGTAGCCTAAATAAAGGTGACTGCATTTCACACAAAAGGAAAATTTGTTTCTGTTCATTTATACATTCAGACTTTACTAGCATTCAATAAAGGGTTATTAGATGTTTGATTTTATCCAAGTGTAAAACATGACTTCAGAAATAAAATCTAAATTTAACTAAATTTATCGTAGATTTCAGCGACTAAAATGTGAAATTTCATCAACTAAAACTAGACTAAAATTAAAACAATTTAGATGACTAAATTATGACTAAAACTAAAAGATATTTTAGGCAAAAGACTTTAACTAAAACTACATTAATAAGTGCTGTCAAACTTAACACTGGTCACAACTGTTTACTGAAAAGAGCTGTTCAAAAGACTCGACTTGTTCATGAACACAGCAAAAGTAGGTCAACAAATCAAAGCCTCTGTTTAGGAGCAGAAGAAGATAATACGATGATAGTAGAGGCTAATGTAGCATAACGCAGTAAAAAACAATGAGTCACAACAAGCACACAGCACTGTTTAGAGTTGCTGAAGGGTTTATCAGATGGCTGTAGGCAGAGGCAGGATAACACTACCCATTGACTCTTAGTGGTGGGGCTAAGCTAATTAGTGGTGGGCGAGCTTTGCCTGTCTCTTTCTTGTTACTGCAGAAGACACGAAAAAAAAAAGTATCCCTTTAAGAAAATCTAGCGTTCTATAAAAAAGAAGAAATCCTTCTCCATTTAACTGAGGACAACCCTGACCCGTTCCCTGTGATGATGTTAATAAAGTGATTAATGATTAACGTTTCTCACCCTGTACTCTTGGACCCGCTCCGGTGAGGGGAAATGCAGTGTTGGGATAAACTGGTGGACGTATGGGCTGCACATGGCCGATCCGTACAGGTGATTTCCCAGCATGGAGCTGACCAGCGTCTTTCCCGTCCCTGAGGATCCATGGAAGGACAGCACCAGGGGCTGATCAGGGCTTTTATTTTGAAGGAACTTGGCAACTTCCTCTGACACGATGTCCGCAACCAGATGTTGACCGTAAAGGTTCTTGTAGAGATCCCATTCCAGGTCTGGATGCAGGGCGATAAATGAAAATATCAGACCAATGATGGCATAAATTTGAATACTAGGCATGAATTCTAGAAGATCACTACAATAAGTCAAACACAAATAAAGGCACCATTAAATTTGCCTGACAGAATTAAAGGTGATTAAGCCAATTTAAACAGAGTTGATTCTTTTATGCTCATTTTTAAAAGCAACAACACAAGTGTTCACCATTTGATTTTTTATCAATCAAGTTTTCTAAATATGGTAATACTTTACAGTATTTTCTCATGCTTCATGGAAGAATTTAGTGAAAGAATTATACCAAACTATTGAAAAAAAAAGAAAACATTTGCCAGTAATCCAGGTTACACAGAAATACTTCCAATACATATCACAATTTGTGCATATTGTCACATTGGTATCTCAGGTTAAAACACATCCTGTCATATTTTCTTTATGTTAACAAATTGTTGATATTTGTCAATGACTGGCGGCCCCATTTAGTGAGGTGGAGGGCCAAATGGGGCCCCCGAGCCACCAGTTGCCAACCCCTGCTATAAACTATAATCTGGCACTGTCATAACTGCAACACGAGTCAGTCAGCTTCAATTTGTTTTGTCTTCAGAAAAAAAATGGTGTATTTTTTTTTATCTGTTTCTTTTATAAACGGAAACATCATGGAGGAGTAATGTTTCAGTTTCATTGGTTTTAACTGTGAACTCTGCATGATAGATAGTTACTACAATTAGTCCAACACAAATAAAAATGCATAATTAAATGTAGAATTAAAGCCAACTTAGACAGAATTAATAACAGAAGACAAATTAAATAAAAGAAACGTCACATACGCTCAAACAGCAGAATAAACCAAACACAACAAGAACCAAGCAGAGAGATGATCGATCCTCATCAGAGGGAAACAATTTTAAGGACCGTGAGAAAAATCAAAAACTGCAAAATGGGCAAAATTTGCCAATCAAAGCCCCCCATATTCCTGAAACCATACCAAGCAGCCCGACCCGGACCTTCTGTGCCCATTCCCAGGGTTCTGAGTTCCCTCCCTACAATAAGAACCTGTTCTTGTGTCATAACATTTAGAATTAAAGCCAATTTATGCTCATTTTAAATGCAACAAACAATTTATTTAAACATAAAGATTCTCTTTTTCCAATTGTCTGAAAAATTCTAAATATAGTATTAATTAATAATAAACATTATCTTCAAATGCTTCATAGAAGACGTTAGGGCTGGGGAATATATCCATTAAATTGATTAATTCAAATTATTTCTGGCAGAAGATTTAAAAATTAAAAATCAAGATTAATTTTTGTTACTTACTCTTTCTCTACTTTTGAGTTGTGTCCATGTTTGAAAATATAAATACAAAAGATGTACAATGTTTTCACTGCCTGTCAGTTTTTGTACAATAACACTTTTCTTTTTGAATAAGACAGCATACTAATCAGGGTTTTCATGTTGGTATATTGTGAAAATAGTGCAACTTTCAGTGTGTAGACAAGCCTGCCCACAGTATGTCCAAACTACATAAAGAACATTGATGACAAAATTCACTTTAATGCACTTTAACTAGTGCATTTTTTATTTAACTTCCCTTGTAAAAGACAGTAATTCACTGTAGTTTGGGAAAATATTTTGATAACTTTTACACAAAACTTTTTTGAAGTAAGGAATGTGCCACTTGGAGGTTTTAATCTTGGAGAGGGATTAAAAATGGTTAAAATGGTCTTTTAAATCAAGTTTTGAGAAAGAAAACTGGGGATTTTATTTTAAAGCCATATCTCCCAGGCTTAGAAGAAGTTAACTGAAAGAATTATGTCAAAGCCTGTTTATTAATTATTTTTAAAAAATAACATTTAGTAATGATCTACAGAATTATTTCTATTGCATGCACCAATTTGTGCATGTTGTCATATTAGTATCTTGGGTTAAAACACATTCTGTCATGTTTTCTTCATGTTAAAAAATTGTTGATATTTCTAAACGACTTGAGGGCAGCATTTAGTGAGGTGGAGGGCCAAATGTGGCCCATCCCTTCCCTGAACAGAGAATATATACATTTAATTAACTCTACAGACAAAATGGTCCATAAGTAGCCCATCAGGAATTCCTACTGTCACATTTTAACACAGAAATTGGGTCAAATAATATATTTAGAGCTTTAACTGAAAAGACTAATGTGTAAATGGAGGTATGAGAGCTCTTGTTTATACTTCCCCTTCTGACAGCTAGCTTAAACAGCGAGCTATCAGAGCAGATAATTAAAACAGAATTAACTTCTCCTTCAAAAACTTAATCTGCAGCCCATGAAGACACACGGCTGATGAGTTTAGCTGATGTTTGGTTAACTATTTACCTGATTAACTCTGAAACTGAGCTAGCAGGTTAGCCAGCAGCAGCAGCTAGCTTAAACCCTCGTAGCCTCACCTCTGATGTTCGGCTTGAAGTCGCAGTCGCAGCTCTCGGAAAATGTGCAATAAAACCTCTGAAAAACTCCGCAAACAGGACCGCAGAGACACAAAAACAGCAATAACGGGGTGGACAACATTTTGAATGCCTGCTGGCGGAGTGGAAACCCGCAGCACCCTCTTCCACCGACAGCCGGGCTGTTTGTAGTTTCTTTACTTCGAGAGTGTACCACGAACACGTAACGGAGCCTCTACCAGGACTACATTTCCCAGAAGGCTCAGCTAGCATGGCAGCGTGTGGGCGCACCGGTGGACACGCTGGAGGATCACAGTCCAGATAGAACAGCTGTTTGACCAAAACTAGCATTAAAACAAATACCTATTATTAGGATTGTTTTATGATCAACTAATTTAGATTTAAGATTTAAACGGTTAATAACTTGGGTAATAGGCTTTTAACGTGAGAATTAATAAGGATACGTATATATATATACATATGTATATATGTATATATATATCTCTCCTTATTAATTCTCACGTTAAAATTATACATACATACATACACGCGTATATATATATACCACCAAACGCTGTGATATCAATCAATCAATCCAAATTTATTTATGTAGCACAGTTCATACAAATTGAACTGCAGCTCAAAGCGCTTTACATCAAGACAAAAAGATTGACAAAAGACATATATATATACATATACACACACATACATATACACATACACACAAACACATATATGTATACACATACATACATACACACATACGTATGTATACACATATGCACACTTACACATATACGCACATGCATACATACACATACATAAACTTCTTTCCTTCAAACACTTAGCAAATAAACACTCAGCAGAGGTCCATCTACTAAGTATATTCCACTGTAGTTGTAATGATAGTTGGTAGGCTGTCAAGAGGATTTGGTGACTAATGTACACCACAGAAGCTACAATAAGATAAATGATAAAATTTAGAAGAACAGATATGAGAAAAGCAAAGCAATGAAAAAAAAAAAAAATCAGACAAACAAATAAAACGCTAAAAATATATTTAAAACAAATAAATGAAAACATGTTAAAAGATTAAAATTAAATCTAAAATGATTAAGTGCAAAAAGATAAAAACTATATGAAGATATATGGGCAAATATTAAAAATGGAATAAAACATCAGACAATAAAATATTAAACTAAAATTCAATAATAAAGTAAGATAAAAAGTGCTACTCAGAAAGAAATAATTATAATAGTCATTCAAATAAAAAAGTTCTACATAAAGGCCAGGCTCAATAAATGACTTTTTAGATTGCATTTAAAGATATCTGATTAATTGCTGCACTGAACATGACCAAACACTAAAAAACAATGTTAGCATATCAGAACAGTGTTTCCCAATGTGAGGGTCGAGGCCCTCGTGGGGTCAGAGCTGCCTCAAGGGGGTTGCCAGAAATGAAACAAAAAAAAAATTCTGATAATTTAATGTCATGCATTTTACCTGTTGTTGCTCTAATATACACAAAAAAGTTCAATTTAATATGCAACCAGGGTCATATATATAATATAATGTATAACATAAAAAAAGCACAATGTTTTTATTTTAATTTATGTTTTAACCATCTGAAGAGACAGTAGGGCTTCTGAGTCATTAGCACTGTGATTTTTAACTGCTTTTTCAAGATTCAAGATTTCTTTATTGTCATTCTACTTTATACCAGCAGTACACAGTGAACGAACGTCGTGAGCCGTTGCATATGGCACGATGCTTACAGCAAGTTAAAGATATTTACATAATACACAGAGACTTTTTATATACAGTGAGATAGTTATGTTTTTTTGAGGTCCTAGGACTGACCTCTTGTGCAGTCGCAGTTTAGTGCAATAGAGAGCAGTTTAGTGCAGTTTAGTGCAAGGGACCTGTACATCCAGACAATATATGTATTTACATATGTATACTTACTTCAAAAAACTCACATGCATACTCACATGTACTCAGTTCGGCACACATACCCACAGATAACATACATACATACTTTTACCTCTTCCATTCTATATACTGTATATAAATATATATCTATATACATACACATACACGCACAGACATGCCAGCACATCCATGTACCATTGTACCTCACTCAGTTAGGTATCTGTCACTCTATATACATATATAGATGCCCTCACTTACATTTCCGTTATTAGTTTGGTTAATTGCGGGTGGCTAGTTTCTGTGAGTTCAGAAGTCTTATGGCAGTGGGGAAGAAGCTTTTGCAGTACCTGCTGGTTTTACTGCGCAGAGTCCGATACCTCCTTCCTGAGGGCAGGAGGGTGAACAGTCCATGGTTGTGGTGAGTGGGGTCCTTTATAATCCTGTTGGCTTTTGACAGGTAACGGCTGTGGGCAATGTCCTCTATGGCTGGGAGTGTAACACCGATTGTTTTGGACGCTGCCTTCACCACCCTCTGCAGGGCCTTTCGGTCCGAGGCACTGCAGCTTTCATACCAGACCGTGATGCAGCTGGTTAGGATGCTCTCCACAGTGCCTCTGTAGAAGGTGGTGAGGATGGAGGGATGAAGGTGGGCTCTCTTTAGGCGGCGCGGGAAGTGGAGCCGCTGGTGAGCCTTCTTGGTCAGGGCTGATGTGTGCTGGGACCAGGACAGGTTGTTGGTGATGTGCACTCCCAGGAACTTGGACGATTTCCACAGCTGCGCCGTCGATGGCGAGAGGAGTGTGGGTGGGCTGTTTCCTTCTGAGATCGACAACAACCTCCTTGGTTTTGTCGACGTTCAGGAGCAGGTTGTTTTGTCTGCACCAGTCCACCAGATGATCTACCTCCTCTCTGTAGGCCTGCTCCCTGTTGTCCCGGATGAGGCCCACCACTGTCGTGTCGTCCGCATACTTGATGATGTGATTCGTGTCGAACCTTGCACAGCAGTCATGGGTCATCAGGGAGAAGAGGAGTGGGCTCAGGACACAGCCCTGTGGAGAGCCAGTGCTGAGATGGATGGTGCTGGAGGTGTTTTTTCCCACACGGACGAACTGGGGTCTGTCCGTGAGAAAGTCCAGGATCCAGTTGCACATGGGGGCACTTAGTCCTAGGGGGCCCAGTTTGCTGACCAGGTGCTGGGGGATGATGGTGTTGAACGCAGAGCTGAAGTCTACGAACAACATGCGGACATGGGTGTTCTGATCCTCTAGGTGTTCCAGGCTCAGATGAAGTGCAGAGGAGATGGCGTCTTCTATGGAGCGGTTAGGCCGATAGGCGAACTGGAGGGGGTCATGTGATGGTGGTATGATGTCCATGATGATATGGTCCTTCACCAGCTTTTCAAAGCACTTCATCACTGTCGGAGTCAGTGCTACAGGGCGAAAGTCATTGAAGCAGGTGATGGGGGCCTTCTTGGGTACTGGGATGATGCAGGCCTTTTTGAAGCAGGAGGGCACAACAGCTTGGCTCAGTGAGATATTGAAAACATCTGTGAGGACGTGGGCCAGCTGGTCTGCGCACTCCCTGAGGACCCGGCCCGGTATGTTGTCTGGACCTGCAGCCTTCAGTGGGTTGACTCTTCTCAGAGTCTGGAGCACATCTGCTGGGTCCAAACTGAGGACCTGGTCATCCTGGTGGATGGGTGTCTTCGCTGCTGTTGTGTTGTTTAGTGCATCGAACCGTCCAAAAAAGTTATTGAGGTCATTCAGGAAGCCTGTGTTACTTTCGCTTATGGGAGGAGGAGTGGTCCTAAAGTCCGTGATTGATTTAATTCCTTGCCACAGTCGTCTGGTGTCCCTTGAGTCTTGGAAGTGACTCTGGATCTTCTGGCTGTGGGCCGTTTCCTTCACTAAAATGAATTTATTTTTATTTTAAATTGACTGGCGGGCCATATTGAGAGAGTAGGAGGGCTGCATGTGGCCCCCAGGCCACCAGTTGCCCACCCCTGGTCTTGAGCAATGTACTTCTGTTTTACTGTGTACGGTTGGTATATATATTTAAATGACAATAATGAAATCATGACTTCTATGAGATGCTTGGAGATGTTTAAGTAAAGTTTGTAAGAAAGTGTGGTCCCCTACAGAGATATTATCAACAGACATTTTTTAAGAGAACAGTACGACGTAAAGCTGGGCAGTTAATCCAGTTTTAATCTCAACCTTGACATGTTGCACTACGCTTTGGTTTTTCATATTTAAATATTTCAAGCTGATTCTATTTAATATTATTTCACCTTATTTATTTATTTTAATCCTCTTAATCAGTTTTATTTCTCCATTTCAGTTCAGATTTATTGTTCAGAAGTCTATCCTCTGTTAATCGACTTTCTTTTTATTATTCTTCTTTGGCAGATTTTAATACACATTTGGCATTCAGCTATTTCATTTTACTATATTAATATTTTACATTTTATTTCATTTATTTATGTATTATTGTTCTGTATGGTACTTTAATCTAATTTCTTATGATTTTCTTTATCATTATGTCATTTTAGTCTTAGCTCCACTGTTTTCCTCATTTTTATTTCAAGACAGCGTTTCCTCAGTCCTCTGATTCTGTTTTCAGTAAGAATCTCCTCTTAATGTCTTTGTGTGTGCTGGATGTGGATCATAAGGGTGGGTAGGGTATTGTATTTTCATTGTATTTATTTTTTACTAATTATTTTACTTTGTTATTATTATTATTATTATTATTATTATTATTATTATGTTTTTATATTTTCATTTTTAATATCTTTTTCATGTAAAGCACTTTGTGCCACAAGATTTTGGATGAAAAGTTCTATAAAAATGTAGATTGATTGATTGATAGCAGAAAACACACAGGTAGGAGGAGACTATATAGCTATGACATCATAAACCCCAGGAAGTGAAAAACTGAGTATTTTAAGATGCATTTTCTTCAAATAGAGAAAGAGCATTCCTCTGAGAACTGAGAGTTTAGTAAAAGGTGTCATGACCTTCTGCTCCACGAGAACCTTCAACAACATTAAAAGCAAAGAAAATTGATTTTGCAGGACATGGACCTTTAAATGCATCTAAGTTCAATGATGGCATGGAGCGTGTGTGTTGTAAAATCACTGCTTATCATGTTTTTATGATCACAGCCATGATTTCTGCCATAACTGAGCAGCCTTAGTACTCTGGTATCATGCAGACACATTTAGACAATAACAGGAAACTGCTTAAATCTAATGAAAAAGGCCTGTCAGAGAGGTAAAGATCTTTATTTACACTTCAGATAAATATTAGACATTAATACTGTAAAGATTTATACACGTTCTTCATCCGTCTGATGTATGACTGAAATTACAAAGTTAGTTTACTCCCAGTTCAATCTCTGCCTTTGAAATATACATTGTACCAAATCCAATCATAAATACAATATGATTGATATTAAAATAAGAGGGAAAAATAAGTTTAATACAGAAAAAAAACTCCCTGATCAATGGGACCTGAGGGTTAAGCCTTTAACTGAGAGTAAATACAACCCATATCAGAACTCAGCTTCAGTAATCATATTAAATACACATGAAAATATAGTTATTGAGTTGTTATTCTGTCAGTGGGTTACTCAACAGGACATACGGACGGTAGATTTGACGATGACTGAAGGTCCAGCCTTCAGACAGACACAAAAACACTGAGAGAGAAACACATCTCTGCACATTATTATCACAGATCACAGGGTTCCTTTACTGCAAAAACTCAGATCTTAGCAAGTTTATTTGTCTAATTTTAAGTCAAAATATCCACAATACTTACTTAAATTTCATATTTATTTGACTAGCTCAGATGGATGTCATATTACAAGGAATTAAAAACAAAAATAAAGCACTGAAAAACATATAATTATCAGAAAATATCTACCAATGAAAGAAGCAAAATGTTACTCCTTGAGGGTCTAAAAATCAGGTATAGAAACTTCTTAAGATAGCACATCTTACTTCCAAGACATTGTACAGGTAAAATTTGTCTGGCACATTGGCAAATATTTTAACTCATCACAGAAATCCAGGTTTTGTTTGTTGTTTTGAAGTAGTGAAATAAGATGTGTGGCTGGACATGTCAGGGAATTTTGGCTCACAATAAGTTTTGTGAGATCTTTAGAATTAAATTGGATGGATAAACTTCCTCAGATTTGAGTTTTTGCAACGTGTGATACTGTTTATTTTAATTACGCCATGATAAATGCAAAATGTCCTTATTTGACATTAACTTTCCATTTTCACAGTTTGGTTCATTACAGGATAGAGGAACAAAAGGAAGAAATCAAGCACATTAAAGGGGAATTGCAGTATTTTTGAACATGGGCCCTTTTGTACTAGAAAAGAAAGAGCCTGGTGCCAAAGAAGTGTAAAGCCACAAGAGTCGAGCTGCTAAAATAATGATCATCCTATTCTTACTTCATTTAACAGATACGTTATTCTGCTTGATAGATGCAACGGAGGCTGGATTTAAAAAACATGTATTAAAATAAATATTGAGGTCTAACTAAAAAAACAGATGCAGCTGCTACAATTCAGCCACTGGGAGTGTTCCTAGAGTCCATAACCATTATTAGTTCAATAATGATAATAATAATAATAAGCAAGCAGCCACACTGGACATTACAGATATTTACTCTTCTGCTCTGTGGGGCTGTCATGTCTTACGTCACAGTTTTCTCATCCTCTGGTTAGATAATGGCGAACAAGATCAGACAAAACAGTTTGATCTCAGTTGTTTTGGGGTTATTTTCATAGTTACAGCAATGCAATGACAAAGATACCCCCAAAACCACAAATTTTTACCTCTCATATTTAGAATCAAAAACTGGGTACACACATGAAGATTATCAGGCTGTTTTTGTCCCGACTTTCCCCCTTCACGACCAAAGACGGCAAACTCCAGATTATCTTCTGTTTTATAAGACTATCCCATAAGATGATCCTGTGGTCTGAGGTGTTCAGAGTGAATTTGTCCTGATAATCGGCTCTGAAACGGGTCAGGGCCGACAATTGTAAATATTAAACTTGTTCAATATTTACGACCAAAAATCTTCATGTGTGGGGAAAGCCAACGACTCCAGAGTCATGACTGTGAATTGTGATGTGAATGCAGCCAATCAAGAAGCGAGCTGACTGAGGAACAAGGAAGCAGTCGTAAATAAAAACAAACATGGCCGACCTGAAACAGAAAGTTAAGTGGAGCTCAGAAATGGAGGACCAGCTCATGAGTTCATGCTGTCTCCAGGATTTTTTCCAGTCTTTTCTTTTTTTTAGTTCAAAAATAGTCCCAAGACCACCATCAGTCCCTCTCCTCGCATGTCCTCTTCCATGTTGTGTTTTCCGGTTGTTGCTGTTTCTTCTTCTTTGTTTTTGTTCGATCAGGTTCGATCAGATTTCTGTCTTGGAGGACTAGATTCTAGCTCGGTGGTGGGACAGAATGGTTCTGTGTGTGGTGTGCTGTGTTGAGATTATCGGAGCACATCACACACAGAACGATCCAAACTGCTCAATGCCTGATTTTGATCTTCATGTGTGGGCTCTCTAACAGATAAAACATCTCCTCAGATATAGAGCTGCAGAAACAGATATCCAGTTAAGGGTGATGCTGCAGGACCAAAACTTTTCAGGGTGTGCATTTCTGTCTTTCTATATCTGCTGCATTAAAAAAACTCCCAGAATCATGTGCTACGATATCGACCTGCTGATTTGCTCTCAAAGAAGAGCAGAAACTCAAAGTCTGCTGTAAAATATTTGGTTTCATATTTACAGTCCTGATGATCTGAAGAGTCTTTGCGGCTCAGACGTCTCCCTTTAGAATAATCTGAGAGGTCGGACTGATCCGTGCCCGAGCTCTTCTCAGGGAGTCACAGTCACAACACCATCATGGGGGTCAGTGTGCTCTGACGGGCGGCTCCAGTTTATTGGACAGAGCCGTTAACACCTGGTCAAACTTGGCGTATCTCGGCGCCTGGCTCTCCTCGGCTCCCCTGCTCCCCCACAGCAGCCTCATCTGGAACTCGGTGAGGAAGAGCTCGAGGACCTCCGGCTGCTCCTGGAAACCTGCATCAACGACGTCACATGGACTTTTCTCAGTTTGTTTAAAGCAGGTTACAGCTTCAACCTGAACTTTTATTTCACGACTTTAATCCTGTTTAACCCTTTCATGCATGGTGTCACTACAGTGGACAGATATTTGGAATATATCTTATTAGATTTAGGCTGCAGTACCATGTCCAAACCACCAGGTGGTGCTTTCCTGAACCATCAGCTCAAGTTCCATAAAAATATAATCTACAGCTGTGTTCGAAACCGTTCACTCACTCACACACTCACTATTCCCAATGTAGTGTTAATAAAATAGTGAACTACATAGGGAACGACCGAACGAGATTTCAGACACTACACTGAAATTTTCTAAACATCGTTGCGTCAGTAGATGAGCTGGATATTCCTGTGACGCAAGTGAATGTGCCAAGCATCATGTAAACAAACCGGTCACTCAGGAGGATAAGTAGCAAATTTTGCAGCTGTTTACAGCCGTTAAAAGACGTAAAAAAATCTACACTACAAACGTGTTAAAGATACTTCAACGTTTCTTACATTTATAGACGAAAGCAGCACCAATTTGTGCCTTAGCAGCCTTCTTTCTCTTCTTCTACTCTGGAAAAACACAACTGCATTGCATTGTGGTATACGGGAGTACAATATAGGGTACATCATATGTACACTCACATTTGCTGTGCATTGTGGGTATTTATAGTGCACTGTATCCGTGACAGAGAACGGTTTCGAACACAGCTATGTATATTTTTCTTACTTTCTTATATTATATAATAAATCCAAAATGGCTGACACCAGGGGGAAATGCACCCTCCCTTCAGGAGTAAGAGTTAAACCTTTTACCTCAGACAGGTAAAAATAAATATTCTTAATTAATAAGATGACAGGAACATTTTTCTGCAGATTTTAAAAATGCTTTTCTTGTATATTTTTCAGTGCCTTTTATCAGATTTCACCTTATTTTATATTTTTTATTTTAAATGTTGGTGTAACTCACTAGTAAATACTTTGTTAAACAATATTATACTTCAGATTAGTGTTTTATTTTAATGCTAACACTTAATTTATCGGCTCATATAAAAGTGGAGGCCCATGTGAGGACGAGAGAGCCTCTGAGTGTGATAAATGTATTTGTTCTAAAGTTTGTATTATTACACTCACTGTAATAGTTTTTTCCTCTAAAATATCATGTTTCTCTCTGAGAGTCTTAAGGCCAGCAGGATTTTGAGTAGAGACTTTAGAGACAATGAAATCTCCTGTAAATTTACTAAAATATGAAGTGTAAAGGGTAAGGCATTTTTTATGTTTCCTTGAATTTCTGAAGTCATGTTTTACACTTGGATAAAATCAAACATCTAATAACCCTTTATTGAATAAAGGGTTATTAGGGTTATTTTAGGGTTACTAGCATTCAATGCTAGTAAAGTCTGAATGTATAAATGAACAGAAACAAATTGAACTTTTGTGTGAAATGCAGTCACCTTTATTTAGGCTACCTGGCAGAGCATCTCAGTTACAATACCAGAACTGACAACAAACAGTGAACCTGCTCTACATGAATATATCAATTCATAAAGAGAGGAGCTCTGATTGGATCGCTCCACAACTTATCCCACCACCACCAAGCTAAGGCAGCTGTGATTGGATGTCCCTCTTAACTCATCCAACCTTTCCACACAACCAAAGTAGCTGTGATTGGATATATTCCTAACTTGTTCCTACTTTCTACATGAGCAAATTAGGTCTGATTGGATTAAGTCTCTGTCAGACATTTTAGTCTAGTTTTTATTTGTTGATGAAAATGTCAGTTAATTTAGTTTGAGTTTTTGTCCATGTGCACTTGTTTTTATTAGTTACTGTCTAGTTTTTGTCAGGGGAAAAAAGGTTGTTGATGAAAACTATGAGGAAAATAATTATCCACTGTGGCGCACAGATGCAGTACATTTTTAAAAAATGTGGTCATATATTTTAACTTGTTTTAAAGTAAAACCAAACATTTTAAAATATATTCCTTTGTGATTTAATAATTCATGCATGAAAGGGTCAAAGACATGAACAGGAATAACTACGCTCATCCCAAAGTTCATCCTCTCCTGTCTCACCTTGCAGTTTGCCCTCAGCGTTGGAGCCGTAGATTCCTCCGAGCTGAGCGATCGTCCTCGCCGCCCCGAGGTGGAACATCACCACATCCACGCCGACCTCCACCGTCTCCCATGGCTCCGCCCCCTCACCCATGGCCACGCTCTTCTCCAGCAGGGACAGGAGGGGGAGGATGTGGGGGAAGGTGGTGTTGGAGAGAGGACAGCTTTCTGTTGGACGGACACACAGACGATGTTTTTAGTCTGAGTGTGTGCTGGGATAGCTCCTGTATTTCTCTGTTAGGCACACAGAGAAATACAGGTGATAAACTTCTTTATCACTGCAGCATCATTACTGCCAAACTTTGCCTTTCGTCAGATGTGCTCCACTGTCACACAGTGCTGTCACATTATACTCATGTTGTAAACATTGTTAATGTTAATAGTGTAAATCCTTGGCCTTGTTCATAGTCTCACTTTACTCATTTAATTTTTTTTCCTTCATAAGGAAGTTGATACAGCTTGAATATTCTGCATGTTGCAACCTGTTTACTTAATTTTTTATGCTCTTATCTACTTTAATGCCTTTATTTGATATTCCTACTGCTTTACTGTGTTTAGGAGAAACTGAAACAACCAAATTTCTTCTTGGAGATCAATAAAGTATTTCTGATTCTGATTCTTCTTATTCTGATAAGACACCAATAAGTGGAAATAAGGCAGATATCTTAATTTTGATTATGCTGACATGTCATGCAAAATATTTTTTCACAGTTGCAGTCAAACCATTGTCATCGACCCTTTTAAGAGTGACTAACAGTAGTGAAATACTCAGACAGAAAAATGTCCGTTTTCATGTTTTCATGGAGCTTGTGTTTCCTAATTAAAGAAAAACAGCAGGTTTAGAAAAAATTCTAAATCTTGACATAGAAGGCTGATGTATCTGCAGAAATGTCCAAATCTGCTAAAACCAGTATTTGCCTTTTAAATCCAGATTTAGTTTTAGTTTAGTTTATTTAGTTTGCACAATAAGTGATTACATAAAATCAAATTGGAAATGTTTAAAAAATAAATGTGTCAGGAGAGGTCAAGAAGCCAACAGGCTTATGCACGGGACCTCACCTTTCTATGAGAAGAAAATAAAAAATAAAGAAAAATCAAGATTTCAGTAAGAACACATGCATGCACCTACATGTGTTCATTCATGTTTTAAAAAGAAAAACAAATAATCAACAATAAAACAAAAATAAACAGGTTCAACAAACAAACAGAAATATAACGAGTATAAAAAAGGTGACAAAATTTGAACTAATTTGAGACTTAAAGAAAACTAAGCTTCATGAATTAAATGTAAAGACGGTTTTCTTTTAAAGGTTTGTAATGATGATGAGCTCTCTGTTACATGTTTGTACACCACCATATCTGATGGAAAACTGACCGTGTTTAGTTTTATGGAAAGGAAAGTGAAGATGACTAACCTGTCTGGTATTATATGAATGAATCTGTGAATTTAATATGAAGAAATTTCTAAATGATGGTAAACATAAAGGTGAGAACATGTATTTGTAAATAAACACACATATCTATCTACCTACATAAATATCAATTTTATTTTATTTATTTTATTTATTTTACTTTATTTAGCCTTTATTTAACCAGATAATTTCCACTGAGATCAGAGGTCAGCAGCACACGTCATAATAAAAACAAATTCAAGAAAAGATTAAGGCAATAAATAAAAAATAATAAATATGGAAAAGAATTGCAATCATACCAATAATATCATGTTAGCCCATGTTTATGTGATGTGAAGAAGGATGTTTACCTCGACCATCGTTCAGGCTCTTCATGAACGGCCTCAGAGTTTTCTCGTACAGAATGGCGCCCTCTGTGTGTCGCTGCCGTAACGCCGTCCAGGTGTGTTCGAGGCGGGACACCTGAGAGAGAAAAAACACTAAAAGGTCAGGCAGTGACAGCATTAACCCTTTCACTACCAGCTCTACTGTTGGGCATAATTTTGAGGAATACTTGATGTGTTTAAAAAAAAAACCAACGTAGTTTGTTTCATCAATATTTCAGGGGACAAAAAAAACTCCAATCAAAAAAAACAAAACATTTTCTTTGTGAAGAATTTAAAGGTTTAAAGAGCTAACAGCTGATTACACAATGACACAGAATCACAAACATTTGGAGCAAAAACAATCAGAAGAGGCAGAAACTTTATTAAAGAAAATAGCAATTAGAAATAACTTAAAATTAATAATACTGAGTTTGACTAATACAAATAAGAATGTTTTGATAACTGATGTTTAAAGAGTAGAGCTCTGTTATTCATCAAAAAAGTTATTTGTATTAGTCAAACTCAATATCATCTATTTGAAGTTATTTTTGATTATTGTATTTACAACTATTTCTGCCTTAAACCTTTAAGTCCCACACAAAGTAATATTATTTTTTACTGTAGCGTTGTCTGTTTCCTGAAATGTTAACAGAATCAAATAATTTGATTTGATCATTTTTTTAAACATTTAATATTCCTAAATTTATTGATGCCCAAACAGTTGAGCCGGTAGTTAAAGGATCAATAATGGTAATAATAACAAAAAATTAAAACACATAGAAAACAAAGTAAAAAATCGAATAACAACAAGAGCACAAATATATGCAAGGAAAAAAAAGTCTATTTCTGTACTTGTTTTTCTTTACAGTCCCTTTATGTTGAGCTGTTAATTTTTCTCGAAAAGCCAATAAAAATCTAAAACAATAGACCACACGTGATTCTTGATAATATTTCTAAAGTGATGATATTTGCTCTAAAAATGAAAAAATAGGCGACAGCAGAGACGGCCTGTCTCTCTGCTGATATGGAGACCTTTCACATAGTGAACACAGCACACTCATTTCCTGTTTGATAAGCTACTCTGTCACTTTAATGGCACCAATCAAAAGATATGTTGGTCCAGTGCAGTGGCAAAAGGGTTTATGATTATAGATGACGATAACCAACAGAGTCAACATTAATACTTCTGCTCCAGTCCAGCTCAATCAGGCTGGTCCTTCTGCCGTCTTACCTTAGATGGACAGAGATCACTTTTAATGGGTCAACTCTGAAGTCACTGTGGATCATTTAACTATAAAAACCTCGGCCTGCCTCGGCCAACAGACTGATAACACTACAAGAATGATCCTGATCACCACAGATGACACTACTTCAGCAGAGCACTTATAATTTGTTGTTTTTCTTTTTTCTTTTCTTTTTTTGTTTAAATTTAGTTTTTATAGATTTTAGATTTTCTATTCATCTCAAACTTACAAAAAACAAACAACTTAGTCAAGGCAACATAATCCATATATACATTGGACAACTGTACATGTCCAAAAAATAAACGTACACACGTGAATACATACACATGTAGGTCAACACCGTACCGTGTTTGAGAAAGGACAGAATGAAGCGAAGAGCTTATCTCGTCCTGCCCCTTCCTTACAAATCAGATCCATTATGGGATCATTTTTTGTTTAACTGGAGGTTCCTGACAAAGTCAAAAAGCCTTGATGCAATAAACAAATTTAAGTGGTTCTTTTATGCATCTAAAACCTAATATGGGTCGGAACCGACCCGACTACAGAAGGAAGGTTAAAATATATTGACTACAAAATATCATAAACTACTTATAGACAAATGTACACATAATAATTCACCTATATGTAATAGTTTATTTCTATACATATAATACACCCCTATGCACACACAGAAAAAAGACATTACAAAACAGGATAATATATCCATATTTTTCTACCGCCCTGGGTTAAACTGCTGCTCTTCATCCTTACATATATTTAAGTTTTTGTTTTGAATATTATGGCCTCCTCCACTTTCTGAAAACACTTTCTTTATGTTGTCTGGAGATCTTCAGGGAGGGAGTGCAGGCCAAGTCTACAGTCCCATTTGTGTGTGACTCCATGTCTGGTTTCATTTAATGTTGGAACAAACCTAAAACAAAAACCTCATCTCTGACTGATACTCATTTACCTGCGGCAGCTCTAACGCTCTCATCACAGCAGCGAAGCCGAACATGTTTCCCATGGTGCTTTTCAGCTCGGCGGCGATCTGGATGATCTTATGAAGCAGGCCGGCTCGCTCCTCCGTCGACCCCGTGCAGCCCAACACGTCCACCGCCAACATGGTCGCCATGGTGTGGAACCTGCAGGAGAGAGAGAGGAGCGTCATCGCTCTGCAGAGGAGGTGATCGGCTGCGGCCCTCCTCCTCTTTACGAAACCTCTTGGACAGTTTCTTCCCCTCTCTGCATCAAGAACAGGACCCCAGCCCAAGCCCCACGCCCCCATATAACAGACTGTATGGTTTTTTTTTAATGTTGAAAATGAAAATTTCTTCTCTTATGGACTGAAAAAAATATGGCAAAAGATTCAGTAGAAATACAAAGGAAAAACTTAATTTATTAAATGTAATTTATTTTGAAATAAATATTAAAATATGGATAGGAAAACAGAGTAAGGGTGTTTTAGCTTGTTTGTTTATTTATTGATTTTTTATTTCTATTTAATTTCCATGTGTTGTGAGGATGTGTGGTCTTTTGCTTGTCTTATTGTCCTATTGAGATTATGTGTGTCACAACTGTTATCATTCACTTGATGTATCTATGTTATTCAGAAAATGAAAATACAACATCACAAAAAGAAGCATAGTTTTTTATCAACTGAACACTGTATTTATATTTACATACATACTGTTAAAAAGTCACTGCTCATCTGCGCAGCTTCATATCTGCATCTTTTGCATACATCACTGTTATTTTTTGTTCTTATTTGTGCCCATTGTATATTTTTATGTGTAACTTATTAAATTTGCCCTATTGTTAACCTTTCTGATACTTTATTTCACTCCTGACTCTTTGTGATTCTCACAATAAGTTGATTATTTTTGCACCAATTTACCAAGTCAAATTCCTTGTATGTGTGAATGTACTCAGCAATAAATACAAATTCTGATTCTTACAAAGACTATTGATAACTTCCAGTCATGTGACCACTGTGTGGAGCTGCAGTACAGACTTTTTAATTCTCATCTTTACTTAATTTACTTCACATGATAACCACATAAAATTGAGATCAGTTTTAGGCACCAAGGTCACGTTTAAAGAATAAAGTAAAAACATCACAGCAGACCTAAAGCAAAAAAACAAAAATGTAAATGTTTGAAGCCTCAAGGTCGTCATTAAAGAGGCCCCATCTTGTTTGAAGAGCCACAGTGTTTTTGACTGAAGGTTTTGTCCGACAAATCCTGCGCTAGCGCCTCTTATTTCTTGGCCCAAGGACCAAAGATTACTTTAGATAATTCAAGGGATACGCCAACTTTCTTTTCTTTTCATATCTTTTCCCCTGAGTCCATGACAAGCAGATAGACACCATTCTTTAGACTGTGCTGCAGTAAAAAAGAAAAGACGAGCAGAGCTCACCCACTGCTAATTAGCTTAGCTCAAACACTGGAAGTCAATGGGCAGTGTTAGCCTGCCTCTGCCTACGGTCATCAGATAAACTCCTCACTTGTTTTTCGCACATTACGTCACGTGACATTATCTTCTACTACCATCGTATTATCTTCTTTTACTCCTAAACAGAGGCTTTGTTTTGTTGACCTACTTCTGCAGAGGTTTGAGCTAGAGATGTGACATTTGTGAACGAGTCAAGTCTTTTGAACAGCTCTTTTAAGTGAACAATGAGAACCAATTTGCAGTTGTGAGTGAGCCTTTGTTTTTCTTAAATTTGCTGGCAATTTGCATTAATTAATGGTTCTCAAACCAATGGCTCAGTTACAACTGCGTATCGTTTTTTTCGTTCACTTAAAAGAGCTGTTCAGAAGACTCAACTTGTTAGTAAACTTCACATCTCACATGCTTGGAAGTCGGTCAACAAAAGAAAACCTCTGTCCAGGAGTAGAAGAAGATGATACGATGATAGTAGAAGATATCGTAACATAACGCAGTAAAAAAAATGAGTCACAACAAGCACACAGGACCGTTTAGAGTTGCTGCTCATCTGGTGACTGTAAGCAGAGGCAGGCTAACACTTCCCATTGACTCCCAGTGTTTGAGCTAAGCTAATTAGCGGGAGGCGAGTTTTGCCTATCTCTATCTTGTTACTGCACATACAGACGAAATAATGGTGTCTATCTGTTTGTCATGGACTCAGGAGTGAGGCAAGACACGAAAAGAAAAGAAAAATTGGCGTTTCCCTTTATAGAAGACTTGAAACTAGAGGTTGAGAATATAAACTCACTGAAGGGAACAAATCAAATGAGTGATTAAAACATTTTAGCACTACCTTCTTAAATATCAGACATCTTCTCCCGCTCTGGTTTCAGCAGGTTTCGTGCTACAGGTATCAGTTTCACCTTCAGACACAGAGACAATGACGTATGGCTCCAGCATTTCCCTTTACTCTCTCTCACCTCTCCAGCAGGTCCAGCCTCAGCTGTTGTCCATGTGGCAGAGTGAGCAGCTCCATCCCCGAGCTCACTCCCATCATCCTTTGCACCTCTGGAGTCACCTCCAGAATTCTGGCCACCTAAGAAACAGAACCATTGGTTGGTTAACTTGAATATGTGTCTTTGTATTTGACAGTTTATTTCATGCATTATATCTTATAAAAACAGAGGCTTCAGTATTCTTGTCTTGTTATTTGCAGGTGTACATGCTGTCCATGTTTGTTTATGTACAAAGAAAGGCTGTATCAGGGCAAATTAAAGTGCGATACAGAAGTTTTTACTAAACCCAACATGTAATTTAAGCTATAAACTTAACTTTAACTTTGAGAGATATTCAAAGTGATCAGCTTTACCTGTTTTCTGTTGTATTGTTGTGTGTATTTGTTTGGTATTGTTCTGTCTGTAGTTACCGAGTTTGTTAGTTTTTTTGTTAGCTAGTTTGTACAGTATTTATTGTTTATTTTGTCTTTAAAGGCCCAACTACGGACATGCACTGCAAATTAGCTCAGGCTATAAATCATGTTGTGTGCAGCAAAGTTCTCTTGTATACAAATAAACATTAAATGGTAAGTAATAATAATTTTTACTAATATCTAATGTTGACAACTGATGTAGATGCAATATAGCTGCATGACTGTTACAGTGCATGGAGGCCTTGTTAGAGCCCGATATGTAACAATGCCCCAAAAAAATTGTCATAAAACCTGACATGTAATAACTGGTCTATAATGTAACAAAAGTGTTGAGCCCAAAATGTAATAACTTTACTACATTATGGGGCATAATGTAATAACTGACCCAAAATGTAACAAGTTATTATATTTTGGACAAAAATTAATTACGTTTTGTGCTCAGTATCTTGTTACATTATTGACAAGTTGTTACACTTCGGTTTTAATACTTTTTTTAATAAAATTTTAGGTCATTGTTTACATATCGGGCTCTAACAGGCCAGCATGTCATCATGTCGTGGATTTTGCTAAAAATCTCAGGAGATGTTGGTAATGGCCCAACTTAGAAATTATTAGATTTTGGTGGCGACACAGACATTTGTCTGGATGCAAAAAAAATCTCAAAATTAAATAAAAATCCTACAAACTACCATTGGGCAGAATGTTTAAAAATCATGTCTCTGCATTTTTTTTTAACAGATTTGCTTCCAGTTTCACAGGATGATATGGGGTCCATGTCTCTATCATCAGGGTCAATATCATCTGGATCTGATTCAGATTGATGTCACAAAAAACATTGGACTTCATAATGGGAAATTCCATTGGCAACATTCAATAGTTTATATAAAACCAAATATTAAGTGATGTTCCCAAAACTTTTGTTCATTCAGGATAACAGCCTCCGTGTATGTGCGAGTTTGGTCTGGATCCTGGCTCTGCTGGATCTGGTGAGTGCTTTTCTAGTTTATGTTACTTTGAATTACAATTTCAGTTACAATCATAGCCTCCTACAATTATAAGAACTGCATAATTAAGATTAAATGATTAAGGAACCTTGCAGTCGGCTTTCGTGATGTGTTTTGCCGCCATCCTGGGGTCGACCTCGGCCAGCAGCTCCTTCACCCTCCGCAGGATGGACACCTCCAGAGGCTTGTTCTCCTTGGGCATCAGCGGTGACCGATACCTGCTCGGCTTAAAGGACGAGACCGTCTCCACCACTGGCGAGAAGAACACGTTACTGTCCTCCACCCTCAGTGGGTCGACGCCCCCCGACCCCTCCTCCGCCCGCAGCCTCTCCACGTAGCTCTGAGGGCCGGGGTACAACTCCGTGTAGCAGCTCCCGTCTGAAGACAGGGAGTCCGGGTTCAGAGGGGCCTGGTCTCGGTCGGCGAGTGGTCTGTGGAGGGTGCTGTTTGGAGAGGGCGAGGGTCTGATGGCATCTGAGCGCCGGGTGAGGGACGGGGAGGGGGCGACGCTGCCTCCACGGCTGCTGCACGGGCTTCTGGACTGAGGGGCTGCAGGGGGACAGACATGAGACGATATATATACACACACACATATGTATACAGTGCTCAGCATAAATGAGCTCAGCCCTTCAGATTTGTCAGAAAACCTTTAGTTTCCTTTCCAAATCAACATCTTCTATGGCATACTATAACATAAAACACTCCCCCAAATGTGGGCTATTGGTTACAAACAAGATTTTTTAATTTGCACACAAATAAGCATTTTTCTCTATTTAAGATCAGGATGAAAAAATGAGTTCACCCCAATCAAAGTTGTGGGAGTATATTTTAGTCATCATATTACCCTTATTTTCATCTTATGGTAAAAAAAAGTTATGTTAAAGTCAGCTTTGTCAAAACTTTGGAAATTGTTCTTCTGTTCATTTAGATATTGATTAATACATTACTTTTAATAGAGGGTGTACTGATTTATGCTGGGCACTGTAAATGTGTATGTTTACTGTATATATTGCTGCTATCATTCTGAAGCTTACAAGCTCATCTGTGAAGCATGGGGGGGATAATGTCATGGCTTGGGCTTACATGGATGCTCTGGAACAGGCACATTAATATTCATTTCCTCTGCCAAGAAGGTTGTGTTTTTGCCTGTCTGTTTGTTAGCAAGATTACACAAAAACTACTGGACGAATTTTCCTGAAATTGTCAGGAGATGTTGGTAATGGCCCAACTTAAAAACGATTCGATTTTGATGGTGATCTGCATATCTGTCTGGATGCAAAAATCCCATAAGTTAACATTGGGCAGTATTTAAAAAAAACATATCACTTAATTCACTTCAAATTTTACAGGATAATATATATAATATACCTGTATCAAGATAGTTTCATGTAGATCAGATCCAGACTGACATCACAAAAACACTGAAGTTTATGAAGGGAAATCCCATTCATTTCTCCTCAGCTGCTGTGAGGGTGTCGCCCCCTTTACTTTATTATGGGAGTTGTAGTTTATTTGCAAACTGACGTCAACGTTTTTCAAGCGTGACTTCATTTCCCAGCTTCCCTTGCAATGCCGGCAGAGGAGCTCTCAACATGCAGATGCTGCGTTCCTCTTACATCGGAACTGGGAAGAGGGGAGTGGGAATGACGCCATATCCAAGTTTTCAGTATTCCAGTACAAAGTCAGAAAAAACTTGCTGATCTACCTGGCCATTGTTAGCCGTTGTTAGCACGCCTTGCGTTGGAGTTTGCACATACCACGTGAAGAATGTAAATAACACTATAGCAGCATTCCCATATATATACATCAAACAATACGTTGTATACGGCTGATTTAGTGCGACAAACACTAGTCAGAAGTGGCAATAAATGAGCATTTCAGTTCACTAGGAACTTGGAAATCCTAACTTCCCAGTACAACTGAAACACAGCAAGAGACATGAGCGGAGATTCAGCCGTCCAATCGGCGCACATGGTGATCCAGAATCGTATCCTTCACAGGGGTCGTGGAAAAGCCACTGCCACAACTGAGCTGCTTGGCAGAGGTCTGCGCTCTCTGAGTGCTTTACGAGTTGATGATGTAACTGATGATGGTAGCAGCAGAATGGATTTAGAAGTGTACAGATACCTCATTTCTGCCAATTTATAAAGGAATGCATCCAAAATAATTGGGAGGAAGTTTATCATGTATCAGGACAATGACCCTACACACACACCGCCAACAAATCAACAGGGGAAAAGAGTGGAAGGTTTTTGACTGGCCAGTTCAATCACCTGACCTCAACCCAATAGAGCATGGACTCCTGAAGAGGAGACTGACGGCAGAAATAACCAAAAACAAACAAGAACTGAAAGAAGCAGCGGTAAAAGCCTGGAATAGGACCTGGTTTTGAATATTCTACACGATTATCTGACTGGGCAAAAGAAAGTCCAAGGAGGCTGTTTTCATCATTTAAGTCTCCATCGGGCTTCTTTATAATCTTTTCTGTCCAGTTCTACTCATCTTCAACCAAGTCTTCTTTTGCCAGGGTCTGTCTGTTTGTTTGTCTGTTAGCAAGATAACGCAAATCTACTGGCTGGATTCACATGAAAATTTTACCAAAGGTGTGGTTTGGTCCAAGGAAGAAGTCTTTACACTTCGGTGCTGATCTGATCCAGATTGACGTCACAAAAAAAACACTTATGTGTATAATGGGAAATCCCATTCATTTACGTCATTATAGGAATTGTAGTTTATTTGCAAACTGGCGTCGGCGTTTTTCAAGCCTATGTCACTACATTTCCCAGTTTCCCTTGCACTGCCAGTGAGGGAGTTCTGCTAACGCAACGGCTAACAATAGCCTGGTAGATCATCACGTTTTTTTGGACTTTGTAACTGGAACACTGATAACTCGGAGATCACGTCAGTCACACTCCCCTCTTCCCAGTTCTGACGTAAATGGAGCGCAGCATCCTCCACATGGACAGACATGAGCGGAGACTCGGCCGTCCAATCGGAGCGTTAAAGCCACTGCCTTGACTGAGCTGCTTGGTGGAGGTCTGCGCTCTCGGAGTGCTTTTCTAGTTTACACTAAGATTATTTGTTCCTATACTTTTTCTCGCCTAAAAATGTTGTGGTCTAATGCAAAAAGGTGGCATGTCCTAAGCTGTCGAACACATCTAGATGTAAATACCAGGAAATGAAAGCTGGAATTCTGAACTCTTGTCTCATATTCATATTTTGATCTTCATGTCTTCAGTGAACAACAAAAACAAAGGAATTGCTGTTCCAATACTTTTAAAGGGGACTGTATACATAAATAATAATAATATTCATTTTCTCACAACCACCCAGCAAATAAACGCTCATTAGAAGTGCATCTACTCAGTGGTATTCCACTGTAATTATAATGCTAGCATTACTGTAACTGATTTTTTGTTAACTTAACATTGTTTTAACATAATATCCACAGCTACCTACTGTAAAAAATTTGATACAGTAAATTACCGTAAATGGTAAAAGATTGCGAGAAAACACCAGTCTGCAAAATTAACAGCATTTTACCATAAAATCAACAGATTTCTACTGTAAAATGTCTAATTACTGAGAAGGGAAATCAAGAGATCAAGAGAAAATTTAATTTGGCAGAGGTTAGGCAAGATTTCTTTGAGTAAATGTTTAACATTTGTGGGTTTGAGTTTGAGTAAATGTATTTTATTGGATAAGAAAATATGTGTGATTTTTTTTTTTTTTTTTACAAAATTATTCCTTGATAATAAAAGATCAGTGAAATAGTTACAGATATAGTCATATAAACTAAAGTACAGCAAGTTCACTGTAATTTAAGATGCATTAAAAAGTTGAAATAATAAAACATTGCGATGACAGTGTTAATGAAAAAAACAGTAAGGATGCTGTTTTTGAAAATACAGTAATTTAGTGGTTAATTGAAAGACAGTGATGATCCCTTAGATAAAAATACAGTGGTAAAACAATTTTAGTAAATGTAGTAATAATATGGTAAATTAAAATAGAGTCATGCTACAGAAAAGACATTTACAGGAACTTACTGGCATCTTGTTACCAGAAAGTTACTTTAAAATTTACAGCAACCGTTTAAAAGTGGATTTGGAGACTAATGCACACCAGAGAAACTAAAGAAGAGTGAAATGTTAAAATCAAAATGAATTAAGGAAAACTGAAGTGGCTCCATCTGTATGTGGCTCCAGTAGACTTCTAGATTTCCAACTGGGCCGGGGCATACTTAGGTTTGGTGAAAGCTGCAGCTAAGAAACAAAAATAAACCGGAAAACCCCGGAATAATCCTTTAATATCCAAGTCTGAAAATCAAAACTTAGCGTTTGGCCTTATAAAGGGCTCATTGATGTCCTAAAGCAGCAGAGACGTTACAAAACAGTCATGTAGATTTGGTAAATCCTCGACAATGAAGAATCAATGCTCTAATTAATTTAATCAGAGGCAGGTTAATACATGTTAATGCTGTGGTGAGTATTTGGGGCAGCAGAACTTTCTCCTGGTTTTGAGGTTCAGCCCGTCATTGTTGAATTCTTACATAAGAGCTCAGAGTACCACCAGACCACCAGGCTGCATGAAGATTTTACTGCCCTTTAACCCTTGGGCTGAGTAGGTAAGCTTGAAAAGAAAAAGGGCGAATTGTTCTTTTGCTTCACTCCTCATAAAAATGTATTATAATCATGCGTTATCAGCTCTTCAGGTGAAAGAGCATACTGGCAGTGAGCAGGATAGATTGGTTCATGTGTCACGTGTACTGTTTGATTACACACCGATGTGACCTTCGACTTACTCACTACGTTTTACAACCACGACTGAGGGCAGTGCACAGAGACAGAAGAGTTTATGTAGCCTTATCTGCAATCAGTGCTGCCAGATTTTCACTGAAATAAGCAACCAGGTCGATAAAAACGACCCCAAAACAAGCGAACTCCACCATATTTTTTTATATAATGCGATATATCATTTATTTATTTTTTTTTAAGATAAATCTACACAAAGTGTGTTTTGATTTTCATCTACATTACATTTCCAATCACAGTGTCTTACTGGTCCCTTTTAATTACTTCTTCAGCATCCTTTTCTTTATACAGCACTGAAGGGAGAGGCTACAGAACAGTCTGGGACCAGAGTTAATGTTGACAGCACTTTTTAGTTTTAGTTACAGTCTTTGGCCTAAAAGTTTTAGTCATAATCTAGTCATTTAAAGTGTTTCAATTTTAGTCTAGTTTTAGTTGATGAAATTTCACGATATTTTAGTCGATGAAATCTACTGTTAAATTCAGTCGACAAAAATATGAAGTGTAAAGGGTAAGGCATTTTTATGTTTTCATGAATTTCTGAAGTCATGTTTTACACTTGGATAAAATCAAACATCTGATTGGATCAACTTATCCCACCACCACCAAGCTAAGGCAGCTGTGATTGGATGTCCCTCTAAACTCATCCAACCTTTCCACACAACCAAAGTAGCTGTGATTGGATATATTCCTAACTTGTCTCTACTTTCTACATGACCAAATTAGGTCTGATTGGATTAAGTCTCTGTCAAACATTTTAGTCTAGTTTTTATTTGTTGATGAAAATGTCAGTTAATTTAGTTGGAGTTTTTGTCCATGTGCACTTGTTTTTATCAGTTACTGTCTAGCTTTCATCAGGGGAAAAAGGTTGTTGACGAAAACAGTCAACTAAATGAACACTGTCAGGGAAGCCACACAACTCGACAGAAAATACAGCAGGTTTGATTTTCTTCTTCCTCCTACAAGCACAGGCAGCTCTGCCACAATCACAGATGAAAACAAAACAAAGTTGACGCCTTGAGAACAGCTTGAGAACCACGGGAAGAGAAAAAGTTTGCAAAGCTCTGAAAAACTAACCCTGCAGTGCAGCTGGATCAGCCTGATTCAGTGTCTGTCATCAGGCAGATCCATCCCACGACCGCAGGAAGTGACTGCTCGCACAGAGATTAGCATAGACGCTAACAGCTTTGGTAGCAGTTTTATCAAATACGGAGCACATTTCTTTATTAAATGACAAACAAAAATACTACAGACTTCTCTTTAGAAAGGATGTTTTCACTCGACTACCAATATGCTTTGATGAGAGTTAGCTCTACCAGGCGGCTCACTTTCTAATAGCACCTACTGCGTTATCAAAGCAGCCTTTTGGTTATCGCACCAAAACTTTAAAGTCCGGCTTGTTGGTCTGAAAAAGTTATTTAGGGTTATTTTTAGATTTGGATCAGCATTTGAGCGTTTTTTTGGTACTGAAGATGGCCACATACGTTAAAGTTTTCCAAGTGCTTTGTCTAGAGGAGCATGGCACAAAGTGGTTGGTTAGTCATTATTTGCTATTTGGCAAATGCAAACTCTTGGCACAAAGGCAGCTACAGGGAGCAAAGAGGATGGATTATGTGCCTTGGTTACACATGGGTGTGTTCTTACATGGATGAATTCATCTATTAACGTGTCAGTTCTCAAACCTTTTAAAGCAGTGCACACCTGACCCTATCGTCTGTGTTATTTACACAGCAGACTTATACTTTTTATGTCATTTATTGTTATTTTATTTAAAGCACTTTGTGCTACAAATTTTTGTATGAAAAGTGCTATAGAGATAAAGTTTGATTGTATTTGATTATATTTGCTTTATTGCAGATATTTGAATTTGGCGGTAGCTTCTGATGGAGGCGTCTCTGCACCTTCCAGCTGTGGAAGCTTGAGGTTCAGGTTCAGGTGACTTTAGAGACAGAAATTTCCATCTTAACACAAACTATAAAACATATGCAGCACAGTGACTCCAATTAAAACCCTTATAATCAGATAAAAAACTATTAAAACAATTAAATGATAAGGTGTTTAAGATTACAAAAATCAGGGGAAAAGCGAAAGAGATAAATCAACTTATAAAGAAATAAAGCCAGGTTAAAAACAAATCTAGACTTTGAGTCAGAGCCTTTCATTAATAAGACAAAATGTCACTCAATTTACATGCTTAACAAATTACAAATAAATACAAAAAAACCCTGAAATACAATATAAATACCCTTACCACAAAATAAAAATCGTGTAAATATATGAATAAATAATAATAAAAGTAATAAATTCTATATACAACAATCAGCATCAAACTATTTAAATAACAGCACAGTTAGCACACAGTTACTGTATACATAAACTGAATAAAAAATAAGCTACATAAAATAGCTACAAACAACTATATACAAAACTATATATATCTTCTTGGATGTATCCCTCCGTGCCCTCTTAGGTATCGTTGCCACACACAACAATAACTTGATAACACAACACAAAACAGGAACAGACTACACGGAAGTTTTACCACAGACATGTGGACATCTGACGTCCGGTCAGCAAGCTAAGCTTAACGTCTCAGTGGTTGGATCAAGATTTTAACATGAAAAAAGATTATATTAAAAATAAAAATATGAACTTATCGGTTATCGGTATCGGTTGAAATTTTTCATATCACGCATCACTAGTTATACGTACATGTAATGTTGTGTATCCTCTTTAGGTTCACATAAGCCCTTTGGGTTTTTTGCCTCTACATATAATTACCTCTGCAGTACATATAATTTTTTATCTTTGTCTTTTGTGTACTTCATATTTGTGCAAAAAAACAAAAAAAACAAAAACAAAACGGTGGTCAAAATAGTTGAGCTCTTGTTTGAAGCATTGTGAATTTCTGTGTTGCTGTGCTCTTTAAATTAACTTGCCATCTTTTTTCCATTAAATGATGAGAGAAATTTCTATTTTTTGATTTTTATCATCTTTTTATTTCAGTTATACATGAACAGGAATCACCGCCTATCAGAATAATCAAAGAAATTGTGTATTATTAACCATATCTGCTGTCTGACTGGTGCAGTGATGTTTTATTAGAGCAGGCTGTAGGTCAGAAATATGAATCACTCCCTGCAGAATAGTCCACCTTTGTCCCTCCTTTATCTCTGCCCTCCATTTCAAGTTCAGACTCAGACTTTGCCACATGAGGCTCATTCAGATCAGCCTTGCGTAACTAAACACAGCCAGCTGCACACACACACACACACACACACACACTCGCACGCAGGCTTTGAACTTTTACACTCCTGTTACCTCAGTACCAACGCCCTCTGAGCGGCTCCAAATGTTGGAGCTGGACCACGCTCAGTCAGTCGTGCGCTGTGAGGGGGGCCGGACGCACACACAACAGGCTTGTGTTGACACGTGAAGGCTGCTGACCAACGCTCTCGGTGAGTGAAGGGAGCAGGGAGTGGGCTGAGGATTGTTTGAGTGAATGTAAGAGTCTTTTTGTATAAAAGTGATGTTTGTGTGCATGGATGTGTCTCTCTAAACCCTGAGTACTCACACCTGGATGCTATGGCTTCATCGTCTAACAAAGCTTGATCGTAATTTCCAGATGCTTCCCAAAGACGAGCTCCAAAATCAGGAGTGAATTTTAGGAATGCTAACAGAAATCTTGCATGCTAACTTTGCTTTGAGGCATCCCCAAAGTTCACCTTGTTCCATGTTTAAGACTTAAAAATGTGATTTGGATGGCGCCAACACAAACTTTACAACCTAGATTGGAGCAAGAACATCGTGGATTTATTTTGGATCAGAACTGCTTAAAAAATGTTCTCATGTTGCCAGCAGGGTCGGACCTTTTCCTCATTCATGAAAACATGCATTCCAGCCTTTACTATTTTATGCTTTGTTTTGAGATCAGAAATCTCCTCCAACAGTTACTCTGACATTGCCAAAAGGTTGTAAAGATTTTGAAAATGGAAAAAAAAACCTACACAAAGCATTAAAATATCAGATGACTTTGCACTGGTCCCAGGTTTCATCTCTACCTATGTTCATGAGCCGAGGCGAAGGCCCTTTTCACACTGATGTGTTTTATATGTGTGATGGCCGCAGTGCGTACATGTTATCAAGTCAGAGCTCTCTCCTGTGCTGGGGAATAGGAGGCTAGCCTATTTGTTTATTTCTCAGCAAAAACAGACTCAAAATGGCGAATATAGACCTTAATCAAGCTGGTATGTGTGTCCACAGCAGCAGAATTTCTCCTTGTTCGTCAAAAGGTTTCATTCTGCAGGTTTCAGGTCAGTTATTCAGTGAATCTGGTTCCTTGTGGGGAGATGTGCTGTGGTTCTTCCTAAACTTTCAATAGCAGCTCATTATTGGGGTGATTTAAATGCAGAGATGGAGCTGTGACAGCTGGGCATCTGGTGTGAAAGCTGTGGCGGCACTCGTGAGAGCTGACACGAGCTGTAAATGCATGCAAACGAAATTCTTCCAATGTGAAATGGGTGTAATGTAGGCGTGTCCACATGTAGGAGCGTATTTTTGAAAATGGAGGTTGTCAGAACATGGCGGTGTTTGCTTCATCAGGGTGTTGTTTGAAGCTTCGTCCCAGTGAAAGTCTGCGTGAGAATTAAAACGGTCGAGTCAGCAGCACTGAAACCAGCAGAAGTTTCAGTTTGACACCAGACTGAAGAAAATCAGACCAGAGTGAGACGCTTTAGGGCCAAACACTGTTTTCTAGGTCCACACAGGGACACCCTGAACATCCATCCATCCGTCATCTATTCAACTTACCCCTCCAGGGTTGGTTTGGGGCTGGTGTCAATCACAGGGCCACATCAAGAGACAGACAACCATTCACATTCAGAGTCACAAATAGGGCTGAGCAATTTTAGGAAAAGATGTAATTGTGATTTTTCTGTCAGATTTCAATTCGATTCACAATTTTCTTCAAATCGAGCTTCAGTGTAATATTCACTGAGTTTACAGTACAGACAACAGTCAGGAAATCAATGATCAAAAGCACATAACACATTACCCATCATCTAATATTGATGATAAATAATCTGTTTTCATTATTTAAGGGATACTCCAACTTCTCCTCCTAAACAGAGTCTTTGTGTTGTTGACTGTGTGTAAAAAATGTGTAAAATATTTGACACAACAGATCCTGGGTCAGTCAGGAGAGCTGCAAATAACTGCAGCTTTGGCGATCACATGATGGCGTTTGTCTGAAACTGCGATTCCAATCCGAAAACGATAAATCTTTCAGCCCTCGTCGCCTATCAACCTAACCAGCATGTTTCTGGTCCCCCTTCCCTCCTCTGTGGGAGGAAGCTGGAGTGCCCGGAGAGAACCCACTCATGCATCCTGACCACACAGGGACCAAACTGACACGGGAATCGTACGTGCACTACCTGCTGTGCCACTGTGCCGCCCCACATCCTAAATCAGGGGTGGCCAATTTTGGTAGCCAAGAGGGCCACGACAATTTTGTCCTCAGTGACAGACAGCTGCATTGCAGAAATTGGAACAGTAAACTTTCTTCCAGAGTTGTTAATGTTTATTTTACTGACAGTTTAGTTTTTATTTGCACAAATATTTAGTAATGCACAAAACAGAATTCTAACGAGATAATTTCAGCTCTATTTCCTTGGAAATATTGCTATTTTAATGTTTTCATGGTAGATTTTGTCATGCTTCCTTCACTTGAATGCATTTTTGGGTAACTGGGGTCCCTGGGCCCCCAGTTACCCACCCCTGACCTAAACAGAGTTTCTGAAAATCTTCACTCTCGCAGGAGTTTTACAAAATTCGTGTTTTCAGTGACATAAAACGTAGTTTGCATTTGGACAGAAGGACAAAATCTGCATTTAAAAAAAAAAAAAAAAACAGCCTAAAATATATGACACGAGAGCACACCTGAGCACTGATTAGTCAGAGAATCACCACAACAGCGCAGTTATTCAACAGGAAAACGAAAAGCCTCCTATTGTCGGCTCTGAAATGAGCTGGTATGACTGTACGGCCTCACAAACTCTCCTCAGCTTCATTACTCTGTTTTGCTCTCAGTATTGTGAGATAAGGTACAGACCACACTGCAAATTATTTTGCACTTGCCAAGATAAAATCTTATTTTAGACATGATAGATAATTTGGCTTGTTTTAAAAGTTATTTACCAATTTTAGTCCCTTATTTTACAATAAAATCTTAAATAGAGCATGAATTCATCTTTACTGTCTCTTTTAGCCTGGAAGTCTTAAACTGAGTGAATAACTGTTAAAATAAGCTAAATTAGTTGTTTCACCAAAACTAACTTTGAAAAACCGAGAACGCCATCACCTCCATTTTTGTTATTTCTGACATTATGGCTGAGCTTGCTTCAGCTGTGATGTGCAGCTCTGCCTAAGAAGAATCAGAATCAGAATCAGAATTTGTATTTATTGCCAGGCACATTTGCTAATACAAGGAATCTGACTTAATAATAATAACAATAACAATAATAATAATATCTTGGATTTATATAGTGCCTTTCAAGAAGCCCAAGGACACTTTACAGGAGCACATAGACATGAACAAACTATGTGGGGGTAGGATGAGTGTAAGGGGTGGTTTAATGGAGACTGGTAAATTGGTGCAAAAACAATCAATATATACTTAGAAAACCATTGCACTTCCACTGTGAAATTGTTGAATTTTCTTTATATATTCTTATTTGTGATATATATTGCCTTAATTTTCCTTGAAATTTTGTATTTACGGGCAGCCTGACCTCTTGGCCAGGCTGCCCGTTTAAATGAGATCTCAATGGGACTTATCTGGTTAAATTAAGATTAAATAAATAAATAAAATAAATGTGTAAAAGTGTAAATTTGAATGTGAGGAAAATATGATTTAATAACTAGACAATGCTCTTGAAGTCATATGAAACAAAGTCATTAAAGCTGATATTATAACTTCTTAAGACAACTGTCCCTTTTGATAAGTTATGACTTATTGTAATTGTCAAGCTGAGAATATTAAAGTACAACAACTTGGCCCTCTGGTATAAGGACATAATTAATGTGGCCCTGCTCTAAAGGATTCAGAGAAGGGCCTGGTGGTGCTGCGAGTAGAAAAGCACCACATGTATGATCTTTTTGTTTCTTTAATTATAACCTTTGTTAGAAAAAAGGGTTTAAACTGAGTTCAAAGTTTGTGAAGCTCGAGGAAAATCTTTCACACAGTCTCGATCTTAACTCAATCTCTCCTCCAAGGCAACACCTCGTACTACTGGGTCTAACAAGTGCATGAAAACAAAGCCGAGAAACCTTAGAGGGAACAGCCACCACATGCTTTCTTATCCCTCTCGAGGCTGAGCTGCAGGAATTCCCACCCTGAGGACTTGTGCAATCAGGAAAGTGCTCTTGAGCCGGGAGCTGGGGAGGGATCTGGGTGTTATGCACGTCACTGAGTGAAGATCTTTTACAAGTTGGAGCAAAAAGGTGGGAATCCTTTGAGAGAATACAATAGCAGTGTACATCCGGCTTGCTTTGGCTCAGCTTCTAACTGTAGTGAGTATGTGCTTTTATTTCAAGATCCTGTTGTTTAACTGTTTTCTCTGTCAACCAGACTCAAGTCTTTATCCGAAAGTAAACAGGTCTGCTCAAACTGTGCTTTAAAAGACTCATTTCAAATTTAACCCTTTGTTTTATCTGTGACACTTTTGACATTAACTGGATGCAGAGCAGCAGTGTTGAACCCATTCGGAAAAGTCTAGAAGAGATGTGGAACACTACGAGCCGCATGCAGTGTTCATTTTGTTGACTAATTATTTTCCTCATAGTTTTCCTCAACAACCTTTTTTCCCCTGATGAAAACTAGACAGTAACTAATAAAAACAAGAGCACATGGACAAAAACTCAAACTAAATTTTAATCAACAAATAAAAACTAGACTAAAATGTTTGACAAAGACTTAATCCAATCAGACCTAATTTGGTCATGTAGAAAGTAGGGACAGGTTAGGAATATATCCAATCACAGCTGCCTTAGCTTGGTGGTGGTGGGATAAGTTGTGGAGTGATCCAATCAGAGCTCCTCTCTTTATGAATTGATTTATTCATGTACTACTAGTAGACAATTTTGCTTTACTAGTAAGGTCTACTCATGCACTCGTGCGCCAAAACTTACTAGTTTAACACAATTTTAATTTAATAGTACTACTAGCAAACTCAAAATATCTTTCTAAAAGTAATAGTAGACTGCTTTTAGTCTACCTGTAGAACTAGTAAAGCCAAAAGATTCACTAGTAGTACTAGCAGACCTAATGTAAATGAAGTGGGAGGGATTTTAACCAAATTCAGCACCCGGATGGGTTGTAATATTTTTGAATGCCAATGGGAAGCCTGAATTTGCTTTTCCCTGCCTCCCCCCCTCCCCCCATTAGCATATAAGGCTTATTATTAGTGCTAGTGAACATCTTCAATAATTACAATACTAAAAAAATTTATTTGCATTGCACTTTACATTTTCTCAATCTCAAAGTGCTACAGGGTATATCAAAAACAATTAGACAATTTATAAAAAGAGTCAAGATGAAAAGATTCCAAAGAAGGAGAACCTATAAAAGTAGTTTAGCGAAATGCTTTTTAAAAAAAGATAGGTTTTAAGATTTTTTTTTTCTTTTAAGTCTTAAGTTTACGTAGTAGATCCAAACAGTCTACTAGTAGTACTAGTTATCATTTTTTGATGTACTAGTAGTACTTATGACAATTTTTGATTCACTTGTAAAGTCTACTCACGTACTAGTTGACCAACATTGAGTACATGTACTCCAAATTTGAATACTAGTAGAGCTGAACTACGGTTGATATCACCGATATCAGATTTATGCTCAAACGGTGCTCATCACAGGGCAACAGCATCTCATACCGATGCAGATAATTAGGACTCAACCAGCTAGCCTCCAAAACATCTGCCATGATGACCCTGTTGCTGTACTGACACATCGGCTTTACCTCCACGCTGCCCCCTGCTGTTCATAAGTTCACTGAAACTTGCATTAGAGTCCTGTTACTTTTGGAAACCAACATGCCAAACAGACATGCTGGGGAACAGGTGTCAGCCTTCTTGGGCATGTAAAGTCTATCTCCTTCAATATTCATCTCCTGTCTCTAACCGTTTGCTTGTTGTAGTTGTTAGAACCTAACTTAAGTACAAAATTACATCAAAATGCTTGTTTATCAGCTTCAGTGCACTGGTCTAACTCTGTTCGCTTACTCACCAGCTGATTCTTTTTTTCTTGGAGAGTGAAAAGCTTGTCTGTGGTTGATTCTGTAATCAGCTTTAACGCCATTTAATCAAATGCCCTACTAACGATGTCTTGTTAAAGAGTTGGTTTGAGTAAAAAGTAACAAACACACTTTTCCTAGAAGTCCAGGCTCCAAGAACACAGATCAAGCATCTCTTAATGGTTGTAATAAGGGGTAAAAGTTCATCAGCTCATTATTAGTCCAATCCAATCCCTCATTCTTCAGGTTTAGGTTAATTCCTTCTTTGCGGGTTCGACTTCCTGACACATCTTGCCAACATTTCTTTCAGAGATGTACCAACTGACCTTGGTGGCACTTGCGGTGCTGCTTTGCTCTTCGCTCCCGGTAAATGGAGGGAAGGTCTTGGTGTTTCCCGTGGATGGGAGTCACTGGATCAATATGAAAGTCCTTATCCAGGAGCTTCACTCCAGAGGCCATGAGATCACAGTGATGCGAGCGTCAGACAGCTGGTACATAAAGCCTGACTCACCAGACTACGAGTCCATCACTGTGAACTCTTCTTCTGGATTTGATGAGAAACGCTTTGGGTCATTTGTTACCACGATGATCAACATGAGGCGGGGGGGCGCTTCCCTGTGGGATCGTTTGTCTTTGGAGTATGAGCTTCTAGTGCAGCTGTATCAGATTGGGAAGCAGACTCTCCGTATGATGGAGGACATCTTTGAGGATACAGAACTGATGCAGAGCCTCCATGAAGCTAAATATGACATGGTTTTGACAGACCCTGCTCTTGGTGGAGGGGTGCTCCTGAGCCATCGTTTGGGGCTTCCGTTTGTCCTGAACGTCAGGTGGACCATCCAGGGGGAGGCGCACTATGCAATCGCACCTTCACCGCTCTCCTACGTTCCTTTAGCAGGGTCAGAGATGACCGACAAGATGACATTTTCTGAGCGAATCAAGAACTTTTTGATTTATATGTTCACGGGTTTTCAAACTTGGTACATCACAACATCAAACTACAAGCCCTTCGTCCAGCGTTACTTTGGGAAGGACGTGCACTACATGGAGCTGTTTCAGTCAGCTGACATCTGGCTGATGAGGAATGATTTCACTTTCGAGTTCCCTCGACCCACCATGCCAAACATCATCTACATGTCAGGGTTCCAGTGCAAACCCTCCAAACCCCTGTCCGAAGACCTGGAGGACTTTGTCCAGAGCTCTGGGGAGCATGGTGTCATCGTTATGACATTAGGAACCCTGGTAGAAAAACTCCCTCTGGACATCACTGAAGACATTGCTGCTGCTTTCGCTCAACTCCCTCAGAAGGTGATCTGGAGGCACAAAGGACAAAGACCATCCACCCTTGGCAACAACACCTTACTCTTAGACTGGCTGCCTCAAAATGACCTCCTGGGTCACCCAAAGACCAGACTGTTTGTGGCCCATGGAGGCACCAATGGAATACAAGAAGCCATCTACCATGGCGTCCCTCTTGTTGGCCTTCCTCTGATTTTCGACCAGCAGGACAACTTTTTCAGGATGAAAGTGAAAGGAGTCGCCAAAGTGCTAGACATTGCAACTGTGAACAGAGAGAACTTCCTAGAAGCTCTCAATGAGGTACTCCATAATCCATCCTACAGCGAGAAGATGAAGGTGCTGTCTGACCTGCAGAGGGATCAGCCGATGAAACCCTTAGACCGTGCCATGTTCTGGATTGAGTTTGTCATGAGAAACAAAGGAGCCAAACACCTTAGAACAGAGTCCTACAAGATGTCCACGATCCAGTACCACTCCATCGATGTGGTTGTTTTTCTTCTGGCGATTGTACTGTCAGTTTTTACAGTCCCCATCTCTGCTGTAGTGTTTGTTTTCAGGAGAGTGTTTCATAAAAGTAAAGTGAAGAAAGAATGATTTTGTTCAACTTGAATGTTTACATCTCATCATCCTGATCATTCACCTCATTATTTTTCTTAGTTATTGTTGTTTGATTGTGTGGTTATAAGCTAGCAAGACAGTTGAGGACACAGTCGATGCTTTTGTTACAGTTTTGAAAAGCAAGGCTCTTAATCAACTAGTCAAAGACCTCCCTTCTTTTAGATATTTGTGCAGGTTTTTCGGTCAGAAATGCTGTTTCGCTTGTAAATAGTGCAGTTAATTGAATCGTGTGCAGCAAGATTCTGCAAGAAGTTTGCATTTTGTACTTTAAGCGACTGTCTTCAGGGATAATTAGTAATTAACCATCATTAATATATTTATGTAATGTCATGATGTCATAAAAATGTCTCTGGTAAATCATTGTGATTAGGAGGATGTTTTTAATTAAAAGAAATCCTCTATTAGAGTTTGTCATTATTTATACAGATGGTTTGGTCTAGTATGCAAAATAAGACCTGGAGATATTTAGAGCTTTACAAATATGTTTCTTGTGAAAAAACTTTTTTGACATATAAAATGATGATTTGGTCAAGATACTGCAAGTGTCCCAACACTAAAAATGTCATGCCCTATTGAACGTTTGCAGACACATCACCAACAAGAGGTAACTCAGTTCTGAGGAGGGTGGAAGTACCACTGTTGTCAACTGATTCTAACAAATTTTAGCTAATAATTACTGCAGAGATGCATTTTTAAGCCACAAGATTGCATTAGCACTAGCCCACGAGGTGCTTCTATTGCAAACAATAGTTGTAGCCCCATGAAATGACTCACAGTACATAAAACTGTTATTAAAGTCTTGTTAGAGTAGTTCACTACACAGCAGCAGATAATTAAGGGTTGGATATTCAAGTTAAAGCTCACCACAGGAGCATTTTTATGTATTTAGTGTAGACATCCATTAAGTAACACCCAGATGCCCAGTCTCTATGGAACGGGATTTGATGTCACATGAAAAAGGCCAATAACATTGTTTCCCAAATTGTTGGCTGGGGCCCTCTGGTGGGCTGTGGAGGTATTGCAGATAGGGTGCAAGAGGTTATCTATAATAAACAAAATTTATAAGCATTTAAAGCACATTTGAAATGATCATAAATTTGAAGCTATAACGTGGTTTAGCTTATGTTGTAATCCATTAACCTTTGAACTCCAATATTGGAGTTGGAAATTTAATTTATACCCTAGAAAAGCACATTAAAATTATGAGCTGTTAAACTAAAAAAAAAAAGGTTAACTATTGATTTGCTGACTCCATATACTGGAATTCTAACTTAAGGGGCATTTCCAATGACATATCTAATTTATCTATTTATTCATTTATTAATTTTATATCTATCCAGGAAAAGAAATTCATTGTTTTTAAATATCTCTGTTTTCAAGAGTGTCCTGGCCAAGATAGGCAGCAGCACACTCAACAAATTTACAAACAATAGCAACAGCAATGCATACAAATACATGTGACAAGAATAACACTTAAAGTACAATTTAAAAATATAAAATAGTAAATTGACAAGATGGGCTTTGAAAAGAAACAAGATAACCTGTCAAAACAATTTGCATCTCAGATTAGAGCACTAGCATAAATGCTATGCCTTAGTGCATGGCTGTACATGCTCGTTGGTGGATGTTTTTGTTAACGGTAAACAGACTTGAGCTTGTCTGGCACTTTTCTAGTCTTTCTGACTATTCAAAGTGCTTTTACGACATAGGTCACACCAACACATTTACACCCATACACTCCCACATTCACTAACTGGTGGATGGATGCTTTGCCAAAGAGCACATTGACATGTGAAAGCCGGAGCTGGGCTCAAACCCTTAGCCTTGCTATTGGTGGCGTGATACTGTACAAATTTTGGGGAAATAATATATCTTATAAGAAATTTGTTACTTTTGTTTTGCATTGTAGTTCAGCCTCTGGCCCCTAGTTGGCAGCAGATATGCATTTTTACTCTCCCTCCCTCTGTTACAGCTACTACCATTATTTCTATCATAAAGACGGATAATAATGTTTATATAGGCTGCAGGGTCCATGCTTTTTCTAACAAACAATGATAAGAAACTATATTTCATTCATACAACGCAGTGAGTTCTTAATGCTATAAAAAATTCAAGAAAAATAATTTTAGGGAATACAGTGATGTATTCGCCCTGCTAACATTACCAGGATATAAAAGGAAATACTGTACTGTCACTAATGCCTCAATATGTTTAATATCGCCACATTCTTATTATAAACCCCGACGAGACAAGGAACATTTTTCAAACATACAAACATTTGATTTTAATGTTATTAATAGGTCAAACCAATCAAACCCTGTCAGCCTCTATATTTTAAGTGGTTTGTTTCCCCCTGGTTGTGATATTTTGAGGGCGTTCCCCTTCAATCCAATGGTATCTTTGAGTTTCAAAACGTCATTTCGTACAAAATGTACAAAATTTTGTAAAAAACAAAGCTTTGCAAATTTAAGAAGATGGGGCTCACAGTTATACCATAGTAAAATTCCATTTAAAAAAGGCTATTGTCAAAAAAGATGTCTACAGTAAAATGATGTGGGTTGTTTTTGTTTTCCTGATACCATAGGTTGATCAACACTTTCAAAACTGTGGCAACGCCTAAACGTTTCCTAAATCAAAGCTTTTAAGAGAAGGAAACAGCACTGAATGCTCATTCTTGCCACAGTTTATAGGCTATGTTGTTTGTAATTTTTGTTTTTAACTACAGGATGCCATTGGTTTGCATAATAAGAAAGGATCTTCCCTCAGCGTTTATGGCTTGACGTTTAGCGGTCGGTACCAAAATGAGGCAAAAATGCGTTGTGATTCAGTTCAGTAGGTACTGGATATGGTGGCACCTGAATTGAATCAGTGCCTGATTTCAGTACCCACAACTACATTTAGGATGGTTTTACTAAATACAAGTTAAGTATTCCAAAAAAATATTAACCATTTGTAAGAGCAGTAGGGATAGGAATTGATATGAGTTTATTGATACCAATACCGTTATCGATTCTGTTTAATTATTCTATTCCTTAATGATTGCCTTATGGATTCCTTTGGAGCCTCTATGTGGGCGAAACTGCCCTCGGAGCAGAAAGCAGCTGTACGCCAAACTTAGCCTCAGTTTTGACTATTTCTGCCCCCTGGCCTACCATGATTTTTAATTTCTTTGTTATCATTTTTGCTGACTGCCTCTGATGAGAATGTGACATCTCTGATTTGCACTGCATGCAGAACAAAATGGAAGGAATTAATAAGGGAATCGATAAGCAAAAAGACTTATGATATCGATTCCTTGAGAGAGTTTATCGCTTCTTAACAGGAGTTGGTTTTTGATTCCCATCCTTAAAGTGGACCGCACATAGTCAGTAGAATAATTTTAAAGACAGGCATGATAAAGTAGAGACCTCTTTATTAGCCAATGCCATGCCAGAAAACACAAAGCCTCTCAGATCTTGGTGAGTCAAATGGATCTAACATCCTCGTGTCTCCTGTCACAATTTCTTTCAGAGATGTATCTACCGACTTTGGTGGCACTTGCAGTACTGCTCTGCTCCTCAGTCTTGGTTAATGGAGGCAAAATCTTGTTGTTTCCTGTCGATGGAAGCCATTGGATCAATATGAAGGTCCTTGTTGAGGAGCTTCACTCAAGAGGCCATGAGGTCACAGTGTTAAGACCTTCAGACAGCTGGTACATCAAGACAGAGTCCCCATACTACACATCCATTAATATAAATTCTTCAGCTGGATTCGATGAGAAACGCTTCGGATCATTTGTAATGACCATGGTCCGTATGCGACGTGAAAAAGCTTCCCTCTGGGATCGGCTATCTTTGGAGTATGAGCTTGTAGAGTGGTTCTATCAAATGTTCAAACAAAGTCTCCGCATGACAGGAGACATGTTTGACAATACTGAACTGATGCAGAGCCTCCGAGACACCAAGTACGACTTGGTTCTGACAGACCCTTTCCTTGGTGCTGGGGTGCTTCTGAGCCATCGCCTGGGGCTTCCACTTGTCCTGAATGTCAGATGGACCGTCCAGGGGGAGGCGCATTTCATGATTGCACCCTCGCCACTCTCCTACGTTCCAGTGCCAGGATCAGAGCTGACCGACAAGATGACATTTTCCCAGCGGGTCAAGAACGTTCTGTTCTACGTCTTCACTTGTTTACAAACTTGGTATGTCTCTGATCCCAACTACATACCTTTTGTTCAGCAATACTTTGGAGAGGACATTCATTACACAGAGCTGTTTCAGTCAGCTGACATCTGGCTGATGAGGAATGACTTTGTCTTTGAGTTCCCCCGACCCACCATGCCAAACATTGTCTACATGTCAGGGTTCCAGTGCAAACCCTCCAAACCCCTGTCCAAAGACCTGGAGGACTTTGTCCAGAGCTCTGGAGAGCACGGTGTAATCATGATGTCCTTGGGGACCCTAGTAGGACAACTTCCTGGGGATCTTGCTGACCACATTGCTGCTGCTTTCGCTGAACTCCCCCAGAAGGTGATCTGGAGGTACAAAGGACAAAGACCATCCACCCTTGGCAACAACACCTTACTCTTAGACTGGCTGCCTCAAAATGACCTCCTTGGTCACCCAAAGACCAGACTGTTTGTAGCCCATGGAGGCACCAATGGAATACAAGAAGCCATCTACCATGGTGTCCCCCTTGTTGGCCTTCCCCTCATGTTTGATCAGCTAGACAACTTCTCAAAGATGCAAGCAAGAGGAGTCGCCAAAGTCCTGGACATTGCAACTTTGACCACAGACAACTTCCTAGAGGTTCTCAAGGAGGTACTTTATGATCCATCCTACAGTGAGAAGATGAAGACAATGTCCAACCTGCACAGAGATCAGCCGATGAAACCACTTGACAATGCCATCTTTTGGATCGAGTTTGTCATGAGGCACAAAGGAGCAAAACATCTCAGAACGGAGTCCTACAAGATGTCCAAAATCCAGTACTACTGCATCGATGTAGTGGCATTTCTAATGGGAGTCAAAATCTTCATTATGTCAGGCTTGCTATTTGCTCTAAAGTTAATGTGGCAGAAAGTTTTTCAGAGAAACAAAGCCAAAAAGGATTGAAGACTGCTATCAACGAGTGTGAAGTTTAATTTCCTGAATCCTGAAAATCACAGAAGTAGCATCTGTAAACTATCACTGGAGCTGAGCTGATTATAAAGCTGTCTGAAGCTATTGTAATTGCACAATTTTGTTTTATGCACTTTTGTGGAAGATATCTTAACTTTACAAATAATTTGTAAATAAAACTGTCAATAAATACCAAAGAAAAATGAGCTGTGTCTGGATTTATTTTATTATAAGGGGGGCCATCAACATAACTCATGAGGCTATTGGCCCCCTGTTTACATCCCATTCTGAGTCGACTGATTAAGAAAATGATTTCAGGATTTAGCTGATGTGTTTCCTTGTGCATACCCTCTATGACTACATTATAAAACAAACGTACAAAATATACTCACCAGACACTTCATGAGATACACTCTGCTAGCACCAGGTTGGACTGCCTTAACTTTTATGGCATATATTCAATAAGACACTCAGAGATTTTGGTCCATGATGGCATGATAGCATCACACAGTTGCTGCAGATATGCAGAAATACAGTGAACCTGCTGGAAGTGTCCATGAGAAGATGGTCCACTGTGGTCATAAAGGGATGAACATGGTCTGTGACAATACTAGGGTAGGCGGTGTAAACCATGTTAAATTGGCAAAGTGTGGCAAGAAAATCTCCCCCACACCATCACACCACCCCCACCAGCCTGAACCACTGATACAAAGCAGGACGGATCCATACTTTCATGATGTTCACACCAAATTCTGAGACTTCCATCTGAATGTGTAGCAGAAATCTTGACTCATCAGACCAGAAACAGCCTCAGTTTCCTGTTCTTAACTGACAGGAGAGGCACCTGGTGGGGTCTTCTGCTGCTGTAGACCATTTGCTTCAAGACTGGACCTGTTGTATTTTCAGAAACTGCCTTTCCATCATCTCCAACCACACAGGCCAATCTCCTCTGATCTCCTGCATCAACAAGGCATTCTTACCCATGAGAACTGCTGCTCACTGGATATTTACCATTTTTCAGACCATTCTCTGTTAACCCTAGAGATGGTAGATCAGCAGTTTCTGGTGGACCAGCCCATCTGGCACCAACAACCATGCCATGTTCAAACTCTCTTAAACCACCTCTGCTTTATTTTGATGCTCAGTTTGAACTTCAGCAGGTTGTCTCGACCATGTCTATATTTTTAAATGCATTAAGTTGCTGCCATGTAACTTGCTGATCTTCTATCTTTTCTATCTATTTACCTGATAAAGTGACTGATGAGTGTATGTATAAGTAAAGTAATACAAAGGACCAGATTACATACAAATATACTCATACAATATTACAAACAACCAGCACACATTAACACCATTTTTTCACAATGATAATATCAAATTATGACAATTAAACACATCATAATGCATGATGGTCTCTCAGAAACTTCAATTTCTAACTTTCTGCTCTATGCAGATGATGTGGTTCAGTTGACATCAAAAGCAATGACCTCCATCAGGCTCTGAGGTGGTCTTAGACTCAGACATTGACCAGAGACTGCTCTGCAGAGTACAGACTAGCCTCCCTGTAAATTATCTCTTAAATATGAGAAAACTAATAAATTTTAGTTCAAACATAAGGGTCAATCACACAGGGATATGTCGCCATTTTCATGCTCGAGATGTCAAGTCACAGTGTTCATTCAAGTCACTCTTGGCCAAAGCAGCCACATATTAAGTAGGAAGCAGTTAAGAGGGCAGGTGTGGTTGAGTGCTGATGCCCTCGATGAGCAAACTAGATGCTTTGTTTTGGGGCACTTATGGTTTTATTTATGCTGATTTATTAATGTCCTGATCGATTCTCTCATCACTGTGGGAAAAAAGTGGCCTCCACACATAGGACCTTAGGAAGACTCCCTCAGGGAAATAAAGATTCCAGCAGCACAGCAAGCACACAGGTATGAGAAAATTAAAAAAGTAAAAACAATTTGGAAATATAAGTATCCATCCATTCATATATCCATCTTCTTCGGCTTATCCATGGCCGGGTCGCAGGGGCAGCAGCCTAAGCAGAGAGGCCCAGATTTCCCTCTCTCCGGCCACTTTGTCCAGCTCTTCCTGGGGATCCCCAGGTGTTCCCAGGCCAGCTGAGAGACACAGTCCCTCCAGCTTGTCCTGGGTGTTCCCCGAAGTCTCCGACCCGTAGGACATGCCCTGAACACCTCAACAGGGAGGCGTCCAGGAGGCATCCTGATTAGATACTCAAGCCTCCTCATCTGGTGCCTCTCAACGTGGAGGAGCAGCAGGTCTACTCCGAGCCCCTCACAGATGACCCAGCTTCTCACCCTATCTTTAAAGCCCCTCTCACATTCCCGTTTCTCATGGCACTTGTGCACACCTGTACACGATTGGCAAGGCTGGTTTGATTGGCATGATACAGGAAGAAATGACTGTCTCCCCCGACACAACCCATACATACACCGTCAGTAACGCTTCCACCGCGCTTCTACAACGCTTCTACAGTGCTTTGGGGGTGTTCGTCCAGCTTCAATTAGGTCAATGCATTGATACGGCGAGGATTCCTTGAATTTCCATCCAGTTGACATGTTGTCAGCCCTGTTTGAGCCCAGTTTGCATCACATATGCTCCGATTGAGCCCTGTCGCTTGCATTTTGTCGCGTCCACTTCCAGTATGAAATATGTAAGAACAATGTTCAGAAAGAATCACATGACGCATTCCAAGGGTCTATAAATATAAGTCATGAACACAGGCATTATCATTACAGTCAGGGCACAATCGGATATGTTCTTGTCAGTTGTCCTCAGAAAGCTTTCTGGATTGAGCCACGATCAGCCCGATTGAGCCCCGTCCATGCTGCACTAATACCGTTCGCCTTAGGACTGCATTGGGCTTCCACCCTGCTATACTGAGAGCAGCGATTCCCCATGACAGTTTTGAATAGTTCAAAATAACCGGGACCCTTCCCTGTTCCCCGGCGTTCGTCCACGATTATACAATGCTGATCCAGATCAAGAAGTGCATGCATCATGACCAAAGCGTGTTTCATCAGGATTATGACAGTCGCGCACAATCGCCATGAGAAACGGGAATGTGTGACTGGAGCATAAGGGCGAGCCCAGACACCCTGCCGAGGAAACTCATTTCAGCCACTTGTACCCGGGATCTTGTTCTTTTAAGTTATTACCCACAGCTTGTCACCATAGGGGGTAGGAACAAAGATCGAGTGGTAAATTGAGAGCTTTGCCTTTCGGCACAGCTCCGACTTTACCACAACGGACCTGTGCAGGGTCCACATCACTGCCGACGCTGCATGGACTCGCCTGTTGGTCTCCCACTCCATCTTTCCCTCACTTGTGAACAAGACCCCGACGTACTTGGACTCGTTCACTTGGGGCAGAATCTCATCCCTGACCCAGAGAGGGCACTCCACCCTTTTCCGGTAGAAGACCGTGGACTCAGACTTGGAGGTGCTGATTCTCATCCCAGGCGCTTCACACTGAGCTGTGAACCGATGTAATCAGCTATTCACAATTAGGGATGGGAATTAAAAACCAATTTTGGGCAAGAATCAGACCTTACTAAAGGAATCGATTTCATTCGTCTTTCATCTTATAAATTTCCTCCACTAAGTTCTGCATGCCTTGCAAATCAAGGAGGTCCCACCCTCATAAGAGGGAGTCAGCAGAAACAACAACAAGAGGAGCTCAATCATCTGGGAGGGCCTCGGAGTAGAGCCACTGCTCCTCCGCACTGACGGGAGCCTGATGAGGTGGCTCGGGCATCTAATCAGGATGCCTCCCAGACACCTCCTGGTGAGGTGCTCAGGGCACATCCCACCGGCAGGAGACCTTGAGGAAGACCCAGGACACGCTGGAGGGGCTATGTATCTCGGTTGATCTAGGAAAACCTCGAGGTGCCCCGGGAAGAGATGCACATTGGCTAGGGAGAGGGAAGTCTGGGCTTCTCTGCTTAGGCTGCTGCTAAAGGGACCTGCTCGCCGAATAAGAGGAAGAACATGGATGGATGGATAATCACATCATCGTTCACTCCACATGCTGATCGACTTTGGGGGAACTCGGTTAGCTGAAGAGCATGTTGGTCGTGCGGTAATTCGTGTCAGATGTAAGACAACTTCAACTTCATCGTGAATTGTCACGCGAATGAGGCAAATTATTAATCATCATATGGTGTCAACACAGCTTAAAAGATGTTTTTAGTGTAGTTGTGTCTTGAGTGAAGTGTCCCTGCGTCATCGGCCCAGTAAGCAGGTCCTTTTAGTCATCTTCCCTTACCCCCCCTTAAATCACAGCATAAAAATGCCTTTTCCATCAAAAAGAAGTGTCCGATCTGTTTTTACAAGAATCTCTGACATCCTTATATCTTCTCATGACTTTCAGAGATGTACCAACTGACCTTGCTGGCACTTGCAGTGCTGCTCTGCACTTCACACTCGGTCAACGGTGGGAAAATCCTGGTGTTCCCCTTGGATGGAAGCCACTGGATCAATATGAAGGTCCTGATTGAGGAACTGCACTCCAGAGGCCATGAGATCACAGTGCTGCGTGCCATAGACAGCTGGTACATCAAGGCAGAGTCCCCGCACTACAAGTCCATCACTATCAACTCTTCAGCTGGATTTAATGAGGAACAGTTTGGGATCTTTGTGATGACAATGATCAACATGCGACGGCATGGTGCATCATTGTGGGCTCGCTTATCTCTGGAGTACGAGCTGGTACAGGAATTCTATCAGATGCATAAGCTGTTATTACAAATGACAGAGGAAATATTTGAGAATAAAGAACTTATGCAGAGCTTCCATGACACCAAGTATGACTTGGTTCTTACTGACCCAGGTATTGGTCCAGGAGTGCTCCTGGGTCACCGTTTGGGACTTCCACTTGTATTTAATGTGAGGTGGACTATCCAGGGTGAGGGGCATTTTGCTATTGCACCTTCACCACTGTCCTATATCCCAGTACCAGGGGCAGAGCTGACCGACAAGATGACATTTTCCCAGCGGGTCAAAAACATGCTGGTCTACGCCTTTACATGTTTACAAATTTGGTATGTCACAGATCCCAACTACATCCCATTCGTTCACAAATACTTTGGAGAGGACGTGCACTACATGGAGCTGTTCCAGTCAGCTGACATCTGGCTGATGAGGAATGACTTTGTCTTTGAGTTCCCCCGACCCACCATGCCAAACATCATCTACATGTCAGGGTTCCAGTGCAAACCCTCCAAACCCCTGTCCAAAGAGCTGGAGGACTTTGTCCAGAGCTCTGGGGAGCATGGTGTCATCGTTATGACATTAGGAACCCTGGTAGAAAAACTCCCTCAGGACATCACTGAAGACATTGCTGCTGCTTTCGCTGAACTCCCCCAGAAGGTGATCTGGAGGTACAAAGGACAAAGACCATCCACCCTTGGCAACAACACCTTACTCTTAGACTGGCTGCCTCAAAATGACCTCCTTGGTCACCCAAAGACCAGACTGTTTGTAGCCCATGGAGGCACCAATGGAATACAAGAGGCCATCTACCATGGTGTCCCTCTTGTTGGCCTTCCCCTCATGTTCGACCAGCAGGACAACTTCTCAAGGATGCAAGCAAAAGGAGTTGCAAAAGTGCTGGACATTGCAACTGTGAACAAGGACATCTTCCTAGAGGCTCTAAAGGAGGTACTCTATAATCCGTCCTACAGCGAGACGATGACGAAACTGTCCAACCTGCAAAAAGATCAGCCGATGAAACCCTTGGACCGTGCCATGTTCTGGATCGAGTTTGTCATGAGGCACAAAGGGGCCAAACATCTAAGATCAGAGTCCTACAAGATGTCCAAGATCCAGTACTACTGCATTGACGTAATGGCTTTTCTGATGGTTTTATTTCTCCTCGTGTTGACTGTTATTTTCATGGCAGTCAGGTTCATATGTCGCCGAGTTTTTTGTAGAGGCAAAGTGAAGAAAGAGTAGTTTATGTTTGGTATGATACGTGTTTCGTTTGATTTAATTTTGATTCTTAAAAAGGGTAAAGTACTTTTTGTTACTTAATTTACCTCTCATTCTCAGCCAACATCACACATTTTTGTGTTTGTTTTTTTTTATGTTTTTTCCCAAACACACGGACGAGACTTGAGTGTTAAGAAATAATTGAAAAAGTTCCTGCATTTGATTTCAGGTCACAACCAAAATCTACTCACTTCTCGCTTGGGCCGTGACCAACATTCCTTAAAAATCTGTTCATAAATTTTTTCAGTTATCATGTTAACAAGAAAAAAAGAAACACAGGGAAATCCTAATAATCATGCTTTCATTTCAGCAAGCAAACGCTTTTGTACATCTGGGGAGCACTGGGTGGTTCAAAGGTTCTTGCCTTAGGGTCCACCTGGGAAAGGAATTCGAACCACTGACCTCTTGCTAATTGTATTAATTAACCCACTAGGCTATTCAAATGTTAATAGGGTAATCAGGACCAAACATTTCCAAAAAAATCAAATTGCAAGACTTTTTCCTACTGCAACCGATTTTGCAATTATCTAATTGAACTCTCTAGAATCTAGACAAAGCTGTATTATTTTATCATCAATTTAAAAAGTCCATTTGACTGGGTTTATGTTCAACAAACTCATCTGTGGTCGTTGTAGTTCCATCTATTTTTGAAGGCAAACAGTGTTCCAAAATGCATTTTCTCCATAATCAAGCACATGTATTTACGCCCCCCTTGAGTTTATGTTCCAGCCATTTTGAGCAGATACCTTAATATCATCCTTCACTCCAGTTCTCTGGGAGTTTTGTTTAAATATCTTATCTTGTTGACACTGAGTCTCCATAATCACCTGCTGTAGTAACTGAATATCGACCAAAACATTTCTAAATTCACAATATGTTATTAAAATGCCTTTGTCTGGTTGAACGTGCTGCCTGATTAATGCTGCCAAAAGAGCAGAAACAAACTAACAATGTTTCAGTGGGAAACACTTTCTCTCTGTGGGATTCTGTCAGTATTTGTGGATTAATATGTTGAGAATAATTTCTAAATTAAGGCAGAACATTAACATTTTGCCCTTGTTCCTACCGTTTTGTTGATCACCATGTACTGCAAAAACACTGATGGGACAACGAAAGAAAAGGGAATGAAAAATATTTTTAAATTCGTATTGTTCATTTTCTCTTCCTACATCTGGATCTGTCATCAGGCAACTAATTTTTGTTTTTCTCTGTCTGTTCTAAATAAATTCATCAACAATGAGTAGACTGTGTCCAAATGTGAGCTGCTGATGGTATAGAAATGTTAAAAAGTCTTAATAAAGTTATTTGTATAAAGAAGCTGCCTTGTGAGTCTTTCATGGTCAGACCAGTGCAAAATCCTCAAAGTAAAGGTCTGTTCTGATTATCGCTTTACGTCGCTGGCCATGTTGTCAATATCACCCCCAAAGGTCAAAGCTCATGATGGTTTAATACTAAAACTCAGTGTTATTGCTAAGCAAATATAAAGGCTGGAGTTCAAATCAAATGTTGAGATTGTCCTAACTTAGCTTCTCTCTGCCTGGGACAGTCATTGAACTGTAGACTAAAGAACAAACTTGATCAGATCGTTTCAATGGTCGACTGCTTCCTCCCACAGACCATAAACATGCTCGTTAGGTTGATGTACACCTCTAAATTGACCTTAAGTGTGAGAGTGAATGGTTGTCTGTCTCTCTATGTGGCCATGTGATTGGCTGGTGACCAGTTCAGGGTGTCCCCTGCATCTCACCCAATGTCAGCTGGGACAGGCTCCAGCCCTCGCCACCCCAAAAGGCGTAAGCAGTGTAGATGATGGATGGATTTATCCCAAGTGTGATAGACATTCTAAACTTCACTAAAGGACTGATGAGACCCAAACAAAAAACAGCTAAGTGTATTAATGTGGACATTAAGGCTACGTTCACACTGCAGCCCTTAATGCTCAATTCCGATTTTTTTGTTTGGCTGTTCAGATTACGCCTTTAAATGTGGCCTGTCTGCAGACTACGATGTGAACAGCTCACGCTTCAGAAGTGACACGCATGCTTAGTTGATTATTAATGACATCAAGCACAGAACGGTGTGATGAGGGCAACAAACACAGACCAAAAACGTGCTTCACCATGCTGGAGAAGTTTGTTCTCATAACGCAGAACCTGATGTTACAGCAGCTCACCTTGAGTGAGCTCTTATTAAAGTAATTATGAGTATATTTTATTTCTTATGAACCTAAAGGCGGCCGCTCTTTCCCGTCGACCCCTGCCGATGAGAGATTGTTGCTGGAGAGAAAAACAGCTCAGAGCCATAGCGCACTGAACAGGTGAACAAAGAGGCAAAAACTTAGTTTTATCATCTGTTCTGATGTTTCTTAGTTTGTCTGAGAGCAGATCAGACAGGAGTAGACTGTTCACTGACTGACGCTGTCTCGGAGAAACACACAGTAGCGCACAAATGCGCACGGATGAGATGGTCAGCAGTGGATCATCAGTGTCTTTCCGCGTCATGTAAACTGTTATTTTAGCCTGATAAATTCATTAAAACTGTTGGTGCAGTGTTAATAAACTAAGTTTATCAGATATCATAATACAAACAGTGTAAAGATGTATGAATCATTCACGTTTATTGTTTATTGTGCATGTAATGGAGACACCGGTCGATTGCACCAGCGCTCTCTCACTTTCTCTCGTCACTCCCCCCTTTATGCATTTTTTAATCATGCTTGTAGAGGGAAAATCAACTAAAACTCTTTATTTTAGGAAAAAATGGTATAAACTTTTTAATAATCATGTCTATATATTAACCTCTCCTTATGTTTTGGCCATGAAGTGACTTTGAAAAAATTTGACTCGAGGTAAATTGCCGACCCCTGCTCTAGAATGACGTCAAAGTCGCATTGAATGCGACCTGGCTGTTCAGACCGCGGTCACATTCAAGAAAATCAGATACGTATCTGATTCAGTACCACATTTGAAAGTGACCTGAATCTGATTCGAAAATGTCAGATTCAATGTGACTTGTGCTGTTCACACTGTCAAAAACAAATCAGATACAGGTCACATTTGAGCCAAAAAATCAGATTCAGGTCGCTTTTGACTGCAGTGTGAACGTAGCCCAAGATGCTCTGTTTGTTTGTTTTATTGACTGTATGAATGCATTATATAGAAGGAGCCACTCAAACGTTCCCCCATGACCTTGGCTGAGTCCTGCCAGTCCTGCCCACCCTCATAATGAGATCTACAGGATAAACTTTAAACAAATATTTGGATTATTATGGAAAATTCCACAAAGTTCGGAATTCCAGAGCATAAACAAACCAAAAAAACTTATTTAGACTCTCACTGGCTGGGCTGTAACTGGTGCAAATGTATGAAGTTCAAACTTTATACTAGTTAAACCCATTTAATGGTTGTTCAGGTAGATGCTGCTATATTAATCAACATCATTCCTCTCCAGATTATATTCATTATAGATGTTAATTGTAATATTTTGATTGATCTCTTTCCATGGTTGTATTGATTTTTCATCCATAGTAAGTATCTTTACAACCAAACAGACATGAAGACCCTCTTGAAAACGAAATGCCACATCTCAAGGGGCTTACCCTTAATAAATCTATATTCAGCAGAGACAAATATGATGAGGACAGAATTATGATCTGGGCGTCGAAGGCAGAGCCCGGACACCCTGCAGAGGAAACTCATTTAAGCCACTTGTACCTGGGATCTTGTTCTTTCAGTCTCTTCCCACAGCTCATGACCATTAGTGAGGGAAGTAAGACAGGCAGGTCCTTTCTGTCATCTTTGTTTACCTACTCTTAATTCGCAACATACAAGTGCCTTTTCTGTCAAAAAGAAGAGTCCAATCTTCTCCTGTCTTTCAGAGATGTACCAACTGACCTTGCTGGCACTTGCAGTGCTGCTCTGCACTTCACACTCGGTCAACGGTGGGAAAATCCTGGTGTGCCCTGTGGATGGAAGCCACTGGATCAATATGAAGGTCCTGATTGAGGAACTGCACTCCAGAGGCCATGAGATCACAGTGCTGCGTGCCATAGACAGCTGGTACATCAAGGCAGAGTCCCCGCACTACAAATCCATCACTATCAACTCTTCAGCTGGATTAGACGAGGAACAGTTTGGGATCTTTGTGATGAAAATGATCAACATGCGACGGCATGGTGCATCATTGTGGACTCGCTTATCTCTGGAGTACGAGATGGTCCAGGAATTCTATCAGATGAATAAGTTATTATTACAAATGATGGAGGAAATATTTGAGAATAAAGAACTTATGCAGAGCTTCCATGACACCAAGTATGACTTGGTTCTAACTGACCCAGCTATTGGTTCAGGAGTGCTCCTGGGTCACCGTTTGGGACTTCCACTTGTATTTAATGTGAGGTGGACTGTCCAGGGTGAGGGGCATTTTGCAATTGCACCTTCACCACTGTCCTATATCCCAGTACCAATGGCAGAGCTGACCGACAAGATGACGTTTTCCCAGCGGGTCAAAAACATGCTGGTCTACGCCTTTACACGTTTACAAATTTGGCTTGTCACAGATCCCAACTACATCCCATTCGTTCACAAATACTTTGGAGAGGACGTGCACTACATGGAGCTGTTCCAGTCAGCAGACATCTGGCTGATGAGGAATGACTTTGTCTTTGAGTTCCCCCGACCCACCATGCCAAACATCATCTACATGTCAGGGTTCCAGTGCAAACCCTCCAAACCCCTGTCCAAAGAGCTGGAGGACTTTGTCCAGAGCTCTGGGGAGCATGGTGTCATCGTTATGACATTAGGAACCCTGGTAGAAAAACTCCCTCTGGACATCACTGAAGACATTGCTGCTGCTTTCGCTCAACTCCCTCAGAAGGTGATCTGGAGGCACAAAGGACAAAGACCATCCACCCTTGGCAACAACACCTTACTCTTAGACTGGCTGCCTCAAAATGACCTCCTGGGTCACCCAAAGACCAGACTGTTTGTGGCCCATGGAGGCACCAATGGAATACAAGAGGCCATCTACCATGGTGTCCCTCTTGTTGGCCTCCCTCTCATGTTCGACCAGCAGGACAACTTTTTCAGGATGAAAGTGAAAGGAGTCGCAAAAGTCCTGGACATTGCAACTGTGAAAAAGGACATCTTCCTAGAGGCTCTAAAGGAGGTACTCTATAATCCGTCCTACAGCGAGACAATGACAAAACTGTCCAACCTGCAAAAAGATCAGCCGATGAAACCCTTAGACCGTGCCATGTTCTGGATCGAGTTTGTCATGAGGCACAAAGGAGCCAAACATCTAAGATCAGAGTCCTACAAGATGTCCAAGATCCAGTACTACTGCATTGACGTGATTGCTTTTCTGTTGGTTTTATTTCTCCTCGTGTTGACTGTTTTTGTCACGGCAGTCAGGTTCATTTGTCGCCGAGTTTTTTGTAGAGGCAAAGTGAAGAAAGAGTAGTTTATGTTTGGTATGATACGTGTTTCGTTTGATTTAATTTTGATCCTTAAAAAAATTTAAGTGCTTTTTGTTATTGAATTTACCTCTCATTCTCAGACAACATTACATATTTCTGTGGGGTTATTTTTCAAGTTTTTCCCAAACACATGGACGAGAGTTGAGTGTTAAGAAATAATTGAAAAAGTTCCTGCATTCGACTTCAGGTCACAACCAAAATCTACTCACTTCTCACTTGGGCCGTGACCCAAAATCTCCTGAAAATCTGTTAATAACTTTTTCAGTTATCGTGGTAACAATAAAAAAAAAAACACCGGGAAATCATAATACTCATGTTTTCACATTTATGTTGTACATCTGGGGAGCGCTTGATGGTTCAAAGGTTCTTGCCTTAGGGTCCACCTGGGAAATGAAGTCGAACCACTGACCTCTTGCTAATTGTATTAATTAATCCACTCAGCTATTCAAATGTTAATAGGGTAATCAGGGTCAAACATTTCCAAAAAAATCAAATTGCAAGACTATTTCCTACTGCAACCGATTTTGCAATTATCTAATTGAACTTTCTAGAATCTAGACAAAGCGGTTTAATTTTTTGCTCAGTTTAAAAAGTCTGTTTGACTGGGTTTATGTTCAACAAACTCATCTGTGGTCGTTGCAGTTCCAACCGTTTCTGAAGGCAAAGTGGTCCAATATTTGTAATTTTCGCCATAATCAAGCACATGCATTTACGCCCCCCTTGAGTTTATATTCCAGCCATTTTGAGCAGATACCTGAATATCATCCTTCACTCAAGTTCTCTGGGAGTTTTGTTTTAATATCTTATCTTGTCGACATCAAGTCTCAACAATCACTTGCTGTAATGACAGAAAATCAACCAAAACATTTCTAAATTCACGATTTGTTATTAAAATACCTTTGTTTAGTTGAAAATGCTGCCAAAAGAGCAGAAACAAATTAACGATGTTTCAGTGGGAAACACTTTCTCTCTGTGGGATTCTGTCTTTATTTGTGGATTAATATGTTGAAAATAATTTCTGTATTAAAGTAGAACATAAACATTTTGCCTCTTGTTATCACTGTTTTGTTGATTACCATGTACTGCAAAAACACTGATGGGACAAAGAAAGAAAAGGGAATGAAAAATATTTTTAAATTTGTATTGTTCATTTTCTCTTCCTACATCTGGATCTGTCATCAGGCAACTAATTTCTGTTTTTCTCTTTCTGTTCTAAATAAATTCATCAACAATGAGTAGACTGTGTCCAAATGTGAGCTGCTGATGGTTTAGAAATGATATCTATTCTTAATAAAGTCATTTGTCTAAAGAAGCTGCCTTGCGAGTCTTTCATGGTCAGATCAGTGCAAAATCCTCAACGTAAAGGTCTGTTCTGATTATAGCTTCACGTCGCTGGCCATGTTGTGAATATCACCCCAAAAGGTCAAAGCTCGAAGGGCGTACCTAATAAAGTGACTGGTGAGTGTATGTTTAAGTAAAGTAATGCAAAGGACTAGACAGCAAACAAATATACTCATACAATATTACAAACTACCGGCACACAATAACACCATTTTTTGACTATGACAATATCAAATTATGACAACTAAAAACATCATGATGCATGATGGTCTCTCAGAAACTTCAGTTTCTAACTTTCTGCTCTATGCAGATGATGTGGTTTAGTTAACCTCAAAAGCAATGACTTCCATCAGGCTCCGAGGTGGTCCAGCTTTCAGACTTAGACCCAGGCATTGACCAGAGACTGCTCTGCAGATTACAGACTGACCTCCCTGTAAATAATCTCTTGAATATGAGAAGACTACTACATTTTATTTCAAACTTCACCTAAGGGTTAATCACACAGGGATGTGTCGTCATTTTCTCGCTCGAGATGTCAAGTCACAGTGTTCATTCAAGTCACTCTTGGCCAAAGCAGCCACACATTAAGTAGGAAGCAGTTAAGAGGGCAGGTGTGGTTGAGCATTGATGCCCTCGATGAAGAAACTAGATGCTTTATTTTGGGGCACTTCAGGCTGTATTTATGCCAATTATGGCTGTCACTTTTCGTCAAAATCAAACTCGAATGGTTTTTTCAAACATACACGCAAATAACCGAAGATATTTGGTTATTATGAGACTCCCAGTAATGGACAGAGACTCTCTCATCTGTGCCTTAGGTAAAGACCCTGCCGAAAAAAAAACGCAGTCACATGGGGTTGAACTCTTGACGAAGCGCCACTGCACTCGGCTGTAGAACTTGGATGAAAGCCGATAGTTGAGCCCAAAAATTAGATGTGGAGGACAAGTGATTGACTGCTTTTCACATATCTGACACACAGCCCAGTCTTTGATTTTAAGTTTGCCATCAACGGTGTCGAACCCAAAATACTACCGCACAGCACTTCTCAGATGATTTGGCGCTATTAACGTCCGCTCGGAGTGGCACCTCTTTGTTTACTGAGGTCAAGAGAGCACCGTATGTGGCTGAGGGTCAAGCTGTGCTGAGAGCGCCCTCTGTTGGATGAGATGGTCCACTGCTCCAGGCCCCCGATGTGCCATGAAACCCCATATTTTACATTCATATATTTATTTACTATTCGGTTACGGATATTTATCCCCATGTCCGAACGGTTATTCAAATATCAAATCTAAGGCGACAGCCCTAATGCCGATTGATTAATGTCCTGATTGATTCTCATCACTTGGATTTTCTGTGGAAGAAAGTACATGCCTCCACAGGTATTCTGGATAAACAACATCATCAACACCCAACTCCTGACATCCAATCCTTTGTCACAAAGATGAAATTCTTCTGCATGTTGCTGATGTTTTCACGTTTTCCTGAACTCACACAGACACTGGAGTTTGACCCGTTGGTGTCACACTGTGCAAAATTAAGCCACAGTTTTGACCTCTTCTGTCTCCTGCCTGCCACGATCATATCTTTGACTACTGAGTTGTCATTTTTGTTGAATGCCTCTTACTAGAGTGCAACCTCCTTGATTTGCAAGGCATGCAGAACTTGGTGGAGGGAATTGATCAAATGAAAGACAAATGATATTGATTCCTGAAGTAAGTTCTATTCTCGACCACTATTGGTTTTCAATTCTCATCCCTGATTATGAATAACTGATTACATCATCTTTCACTCTCTGTGCTGATTGACTTTGGGTGAATCTGTCAAGCTGAAGAGCATGTTGCTCGTGCGGTAATTTGCATCAGATGCGAGACAACTTCACCAGGAATTGATTAACTTTCAATGTATTTTCATTCCACAAACTGAGTTCAGAGTATGGTGTCAACACAGCTTAAAGATGTTCTTAGTGTAGCTGTGTCTCTGTGTCATTGGCCCATTAGGCAGGCAGGTCCTAGTGGTCTTCTTCCCTTACCTACTCTTAAATCACAATATACATGCACGTTTCCCATTCTTTATTTGAAAGACAACTCTGACATCCTTATATCTTCTCCTGTCTTTCAGAGATGTACCGACTGACCTTGCTGGCACTTGCAGTGCTGCTCTGCACTTCACACTCGGTCAACGGTGGGAAAATCCTGGTGTGCCCTGTGGATGGAAGCCACTGGATCAATATGAAGGTCCTGATTGAGGAACTGCACTCAAGAGGCCATGAGATCACAGTGCTGCGTGCCAAAGACAGCTGGTACGTCAAGACTGAGTCCCCGCACTACAAGTCCATCACTTTGAATTCTTCGACTGGATTAGACGAGGAACAGATGGGGATCTTTGTGATGACAATGATTAACATGCGACGGCATGGTGCATCAATGTGGGCTCGCTTTTCTGTGGAGTACGAGATGGTCCAGGAATTCTCTCAGCTGCATAAGCAAATAGTACAAATGACGGAGGAAATATTTGAGAATAAAGAACTTATGCAGAGCTTCCATGACACCAAGTATGACTTGGTTCTAACTGACCCAACTCTTGGTTTAGGGGTGCTCCTGGGTCACCGTTTGGGACTTCCACTTGTATTTAATGTGAGGTGGACTGTCCAGGGTGAGGGGCATTTTGCAATTGCACCTTCACCACTGTCCTACACTCCAGTACCAATGTCAGAGCTGTCCGACAAGATGACGTTTTCCCAGCGGGTCAAAAACATCCTGCACTACGCCTTTACACATATTCATATTTGGTATGTCGCGGATCCCAACTACATCCCAATCGTTCACAAATACTTTGGAGAGGACGTGCACTACATGGAGCTGTTCCAGTCAGCAGACATCTGGCTGATGAGGAATGACTTTGTCTTTGAGTTCCCCCGACCCACCATGCCAAACATCATCTACATGTCAGGGTTCCAGTGCAAACCCTCCAAACCCCTGTCCAAAGACCTGGAGGACTTTGTCCAGAGCTCTGGGGAGCATGGTGTCATCGTTATGACATTAGGAACCCTGGTAGAAAAACTCCCTCTGGACATCACTGAAGATATTGCTGCTGCTTTCGCTCAACTCCCTCAGAAGGTGATCTGGAGGTACAAAGGACAAAGACCATCCACCCTTGGCAACAACACCTTACTCTTAGACTGGCTGCCTCAAAATGACCTCCTGGGTCACCCAAAGACCAGACTGTTTGTAGCCCATGGAGGCACCAATGGAATACAAGAGGCCATCTACCATGGTGTCCCTCTTGTTGGCCTCCCTCTCATGTTCGACCAGCAGGACAACTTCTTCAGGATGAAAGTGAAAGGAGTCGCAAAAGTGCTGGACATTGCAACTGTGAACAAGGACATCTTCCTAGAGGCTCTAAAGGAGGTACTCTATAATCCATCCTACAGCGAGACAATGACGAAACTGTCCAACCTGCAAAGAGATCAGCCGATGAAACCCTTGGACCGTGCCATGTTCTGGATCGAGTATGTCATGAGGCACAAAGGAGCCAAACATCTAAGATCAGAGTCCTACAAGATGTCCAAGATCCAGTACTACTGCATTGACGTGATTGCTTTTCTGATGGTTGTATTTCTCCTCGTGTTGACTGTTTTTGTCACAGCAGTCAGGTTCATTTGTCGCCGATTTTTTTGTAGAGGCAAAGTGAAGAAAGAGTAGTTCATGTTTGGTATGATACGTGTTTCGTTTGATTTAATTTTGATCCTTAAAAGAATTGAAGTGCTTTTTGTAATTGAATTTACCTCTCATTCTCAGCCAACATTACATATTTCTGTTTTTTTAAGGTTTTCCCAAACAAACAGACAAGAGTTGATTTGGCCACGCAGAACTTCAGTCTGATTAACTGAGTTTCTGCTACGATTGTGGCTACAGCCCACAATGATCGTAAAAGCAGGACGACCTCTACACCTCATCATGAGAACTAAACTGTTCGCTTTGTAAGAGTGCAGTTCACTCCAGAGATGAAAACCATGTTCATGTCTCAAGAGGTAGCGAGAGTTTGAAGCTGAGCCCTGCATGTCGGTACATCCTAGGCCCCAATGTGAGACACTGTATGACTTCCTGTTGGCATTTCAAAATAAAAGTTCAGCCTTTTAGGTTCAGTGCTGACACTGCCAGGTTGAAACAAAAGTCTTTCAAATTGAATAAGTTTCCAGGTTAGTTACTTAGCTAAACATATAAGTTATAATGCTTTGAGCACTTTTCCCTCATCTTTACTGACCTTTATGTACAAAAAAACACACTTTAAAAACAGCAGGGCAATAAATCTAAATTCAATTAATCTCAATTACTGCCTTTCACAGTCATGAAAACTGAGTAATCATGATTCAAAGATTACTCTTCTAAAATACATGTTGAACTTTTTTTTATTATTATTAGAATTATTTTGAGATATTTGTATTTTAACAAGCATATTTCTACATATTGCACATTAATTAATGTTAAAATTGATATCGTCAAAAGCTTTTAAGCTCAGAGACAGCAGTGGTGCATGTTTTAAAATAAGTGAGCAACCGTGTTTCTTAATCATGATCTCAAAACGAGTATAATAATTGTAATATGATTTTTGTCATCAAGCAGAAATAATTCTAAATCATAACATCATTTGTTTAGGGTGTCTGAAGGTATGAATGAATCATTTAATGGGTGATATTTGTGTTCTCTGGCCTCTAATTGCCTTTCTCTGGATGTCTGTGCCTGTATAATGGCAAGAAACATGTTTTTAATGTGAATGAGATCATTTTCATTAAAGGCAGAGTTTCATAACTCTGCACAGGTATGACAAACAGCCTGTAAAATGGGGAGTGATTTGATTTTTTTATTTTACATAGTAATTGTTATTTAATTGAGCTTAAACGTCTTCAACTTATATGTGTAGAATAAGACCTGATATTTATGTTATTTTTCATTTTTTAGGACAATTTACAATATCATAGCTGCCTCTGAATGCAAATTATTCAAATAATCATTAAAATTTCTGCAATGATTTTGTTTTGAAATCAATTTGGAATAATGCTGAATAATCACAAACCTCCACCAAGGCATTTCCAAAATTGTCAGGCGAAAATTTGTCAAAAATGTGAAAGACTGCCCTCTGGCACTGTTAAGAAATCACTGAAGAAGTTTGTGCATTCAACTTCGGGTCACCACTGAAATCCAATCATTACTTCCTTGTGCCATGACAAACAGTCCCTGAAAACTTCCTAAAAATCTGTTCATAACTTTTTGAGTTATCCTGTTAAGCTAACAAAGGCCAGAAAAAAACATAACCCCCCTTGGCAGAAGTAATAATCACAATGTTTTAATTTTATTTAGCAAACACTGCTGTACGTCTGAGGAAGGCTTAATGGTATAAAGGACCTTGCCTTAGGGTCCACCTGGGACAGGTGAAGTTGAACCCCTGACCTCTTGTTTGTGGATTAACAGTTTAACCCGATAAGCTATTCAGATGTCAATCAAGTAATCAGGGCTGAACATTTGCAAAAAAAAAACATACTGCAAGATTTTTTTCCTACTGCAACTGATTTTGCAGTTTAATCTAATTTTCCAGAATCTAGACAAATGCTGTTTATTTTATCATCAATTTAGAAAGTCTCTTTGACTTGGTTTTTATATTAAATAAACTCATCTGTGGTTGTTCTGCAGTTCTGACCGTGTTTGAAGGCAAAAAGTGTCCCAGTCTTTATCATTTTTGCCATATTTGAGCACATATATTTCTGTCCCCTTTGAGTTAATATTCCAGCCATTTTGAGCAAATACTTGAATATCATCCTGCACTCACGGCCTCTGGGAGTTTTGTTTTAATATCTTAGCTTGTTGACATTGAGTCTCCACAATCACCTGCTGTAATGACAGAAAAACGACCGAAACACTCCAAAATTCACAATGTTATAAAAGTGTCTTTGTTTAGTTGAACGTGTTGCTGATGAATGCTGCCAAAAGAGCAGAAACAAACTTATAATGTTTTAGTGGGAAAAACTTTCTGTGAGATTATGTCATTATATGTGGATAACTATGTTGAAAATCATTTTAAATTTAAAGCAGAACATTAACATATTGACTCTTTTAAACGTTTCGTTTACCATGTACTGCAGAAACACTGATGAGACAACGAAAGAAAAGGGAATGAAAAATCTTCTTAAACTTTTAGTGTTCATTTTCCTGTCCTACATCTGGATTTGTCATCAGGCAACTAATTTCTGTTTTTCTCTTTCTGTTGTTCTTAATAAATTAATCAACACTGAGTAGACTGTGTCCAGATGTGAGTAGAAATGTTAAATATTCTTCATAAAATTATTTGTCTAAAGGAGCTGAATCGGGAGCATTTCATGGTCAGATAATTGCAAACCCTCAGAGTAGAGCTATGCTATTCTATCCTAGCTCATGTACTCGTTCAATTAAAAAAAAAGAAAAAGAAAAGAAAAAAAAACACGTATTTAATTACTGTTGATAACAAAGGCTGAACATTAGCAGCTTAGTGGTTTCTACTTACAGGACTTACATAACATGATTAGTTTAGTATTTCTAATGACGGTGTGTTTGGAGTTTGTTTTCCTTTTTCTCATAGATTAAGAGTTTTAGCCTGACGTATGAATGTAAATGTATAAATTAATGTGTTAAACGTAATCCTTTAATGAATGCATTGTGGTGCAGGTGATTCTGCACGGATGCAGAGACAGCATGATATCTATAAATCTACAAGAACTGCTGCTGGATTTTAGGAGAAATAAAATGATGGAAATGTTGACTACACTGATAAAACTGATTGATTTTGGTTTACAATTAAAATATATTCTTGCTGAGATTAATTTTAAAAGCACTTTCAGTAATAATTTCTGTGAAGCCACTCATCATAAACACATTTTAAACTAATTAAAGTATTAATAAGATATTTTAATTCACTAATAATGCTGTATGATTGAAGTTATAACCACTTGTATAAAATAAAACTGTAAGTCAATATGTGCCATGGTCTAGAATGAGTTATAAACTTGTGAATATTAAAGTTGTGCATAAAACCATAATTAATCATTTATTAATTAATTAGATTCATTTTGTGTTCCACTTTAACTATTTTCTATTTCAACAGTTTCAAATGTTTGACCTTTTTAATTATCAACGCTTGTGTGAGATCCTTGTATAACTGTTTAATTTAACAGAAATTATATTATGTTGAATTTGAGTGAAGGTTTATCATGTCAATCATCAAAACGGTTGAATTAAATAAAAAATATAAAGTTGACAGCATTTGTTTGCTCTTCTTGCATTTGGTGAATCTTATTTTTACTTCAAGCATCTAATGACCACTTATCGAGACTTATAATCTGAAATTAATCGATTATAATTGTGTTTATGGAAAGCTTTACCGTGTGTCAGATTTATCATTATGAAACATTATGCATATGTAAAATGTCTTATGGTTTAAGCATCAGCATTTATTTGATTTATTCTCACTGTTTAACCTGTTAAGTGGGTTTTAAGAGCCGAGTTTCAGGTCTAAACTAGGGCTGGGTGACAATGGACTTTTGCCAATATTTCATAACTTACTTTGGCCGATAAAGATATTGATACCTTTATATCAAAATGTCCAAAAGTAGTTATTTTTGGATCACACCTACAACAAAAGTTAAATATATTGTGTGAAGTTTGAGGAGCGTAGAGGAGGGCACTCCTCAAACAGGCCACAGGCTGGACTTGAACCCGGGTCTGCACTTTCAGAAGCTTAAACACTGATTCACTTCCCTGCTGACAGAAAACCCGCCCACTTTGGGAGCTTCTGCTCTCAATTTAACATCAAAGTGCAAAAATCATTTCTTCATCTGTTTTATTTCTCCATTTCAGTTCAGATTTATTGACTATTTTAAATTGTATTTATTTTTTTCTAAAGTCATTTCTCATCATGATTTTTTTTTATTGTTATGTCATTTTAGTCTTAGCTCTTGTGTTTCCTCATTTTTAATTCAGGACAGCGTCCTCAGTCCTCTGATTCTGTTTTCTGGCTGAATCTCCTCCTGATGTCTTTGTGCGTGTGCTGGATGTGGATCAGAGGATGGGTGGGGTCTTGTGTTTTCAGTATTTTAATCTTCTACGTTTTATCTTCTTTTGTTTTTGCATTTTCATTTTTTATTTCTTTTCTATATAAAGCACTTTGTGCTACAAGATTTTGTATGAAAAGCAAATATCTGATCTCTGATATCATACCGATAATATCCACAGTCTGCAAACATTCATCTGTCATAAGTTTAATAAATGTCCAATAACCCTACCACCTCTCTGGACTGAGTAATAACATAAGATTGAATATTAAAGTTAGTTTGACATGTGATATTTGGACAGGTTGGATATTACAGGATCGATATTTTATGGTGTCTTTGCTCCGCAGGTTAAGTTGACCTTGGCCTTGACCTTGAGGTGTAAGTGAAGCCTGTTTGTCTTTTGCTCCATTTCTCTGACGAAGACAAAGTTTGAAATGTTGCCTTGTCTCTTTTTTCTTAGTTTGACATGTGATGCCCTCAGATTTGTGTTTAAAACCTGAGATCAGAGGAAACGAGGATGAAATGAAAGTGTTAAACTCACTGTTGCTGTGCGGCGTGGACAGAGACGATTCTCCTGCGGTCAGAGGAGGTCGCTCCTCCCTGTGAGCGTCTGCCCCCCGGTGGAGAAGAGAGGAAGGACTGCACGGAGACAGACGGACAGACAGACGGTCGTCATGCAGGAAACAGCGTCTCATTTTTAAAGTGAACTTTCTCACGTTCTCAGACTGATAAAGCTAAACCAAGAGGGAGTTTTTCTTTTTATTATGCTGTTAAATGTTTTTTTTTCCCTCAGAGAAATCTCACTCAGAAAACAAAACAGACACAATCACATTTAATCCCAGAGAAGAGCTGCACTTTTTGCCCGACTCAGAATCACATTTGATTAATTTAAAGCCACGAAGGAAAAACTGATTCTGTGTTTTTCAGAGTAATCATGTTTTCTCTGCTCTCTAGTAGCAGGGCCCAACATCCTACAAATGACCAAAAGCAAATCTTAAACTTAGGGATTTTTTTACTGTTTAAAAATTTAAGAAATCAAGTTATATAAAAAAATAATCTGAACAGAGGTACATCTAGGGCGGGAAACATGGTCTAAAAATAAAATCCTTTTTTGAGGACTTTTTCCATTCAGGAAATTATTTCTTGACTCCTTGTTTGAAATGGAGATTGTCCCCATGTTTTATCTTTATGTTTATTATGATTATTTGTTTATTTAATTTTGTATTTTTCTTGTGTTTATTTTTTAATACATTTTTATACTCACAAGCTGATGCTATTTTGAGGATGTTTTCCACTCAGGGAATTATTTCTCTGAGTCCTTGTTTAAAATGGAGGTTGTCCCCAGGTTTTGTCATTATGTTTATTATGTTTATTTGTTTATTTCTTATGTTTATTTTTATACATTTTTATTGAGGATGTTTTCCATTCAGGACATTATTATTACTTTGACTCATTGTTTGAATGCAGGTTGTCCCCATGTTTTATCTTTCTGTTTATAATGTTTGTTTATTTTATATTTTTATTTTAATACATTTTAATACTCACATGTTGATGCTATTTTGAGGACTTTTCCATTCAGGAAATTATTTTTTTTCGACTCCTTGTCTGAAATGGAGATTGACCCCAGGTTTTATTATGAATGTTGCTTTGTTAGTTTAAGGCCTTGAGTTTTTTGTAAATGCTGATATATGCAGTGCCGTGCCATTTCGTGTTTTCTCTGTGATAAATTGTATTTTTTTTTTGCAATAAAAATAAAATAAAATCTTAAGAACAGATCTCCTCTCTGGTTGAGCCCTCACCTCCTGGGACAGACCCTCTCCTCCCCGCTCTGCTTGTGGCCGGGCGGCGTGCTGGCGGCGGTGGAGAAGGCCGTCTCCAGGTAACCGAGAGGCAGCGTCCTGTTGACGGGCCGATGGATCTGAGTGCTGCTCCAGCGCGTCAGGGCCGCCCGGCTGCCCACGTAGAAGTGCACGAGAGCGGGCAGAGAGTCGAAGGCCTCGCCCTCCAGGCTGAACTGGACCCGCGTGTAGGTCTCGCTGGACTGAAGCACCGTCCTCCGGATCAGGAAGTGGAGGGTCTTCTGCTCCCAGTGGCTGGTGAGGACGAAGTCGCCGTGACTGGACTGAGAGTCTCTGATGAGGAAGTCGCCATGGTTACTGACGAGGCTCTCGGACACCTGAGGAGACAATTAAGAGGCTCGAGGTGATCAGAACTAAAATTAATTAAATCACTGAGCTTGAGTGCTTCAGTGACATTTATCACATGTTTTAAATGTGATCTGTGAATCAAACAGGGTTCAACAGATGTATTTCTGAATATTAAATTTTAGATTTCTTATTAAAAAAAGTGCTGCAGAGCTATACCAGTTTAATCCGGGTTTAAACAGGATTATGGCTTTAATATAAATCCCAGGTTTTGCTACACAAAACTTGATTTCCAGTTAAAATCTTTTCTTTTCTAGTGCACCATTATCCAGAGTCAGCCCTGCCCAATGTGACGCCCTAGGTGAGATCTTATATTTCATTTATAACATAACATGTCACCCAAATTACATGCTTAACAAATTACAAATAAATTAAAAGAAAAATCTGAAATAAAATATAAATAAATATAAATACCCTTATCACAAAATAAAAATCCTATAAATAAGTGAATAAATAATAATAACTTATTTAAAATATCAGTATATAGTTATAGTTTTAATATAATTATAATTAAGGTGAATTTTTTCCAAAGTTTGTGGCACCCAGCTCTGTCTCCAACAGTGACCTTGTTACCCCCGCCAAGGAGGTTATGTTGTTGCCTGTGTATGTTTGTGTGTTTGTTTGTTAGCAAGATTACGCAAAAACTACTGGATGGATATTGCTGAAATTTTCAGGAGATATTGGTAATATCCCAAATTGAAAATGATTAGATTTTGGTGGCGATCCATGTAACCATAGCCATTAGTGAAAAACCGTTTTTACTCAGTAACTGTCTAACTAATAATGACATCAACATGATTGCTAGGTGTGGGTTTTCAAGATCAAGGAACTATTGCTTATAGATGTAACAGCAACATGTGAGCTACCTGAGCGGAGGTTTGTGCTCTCTGAGAGCTTTCCAGTGTTTTTATGTTGACGACTCATCTCATCTCGACCCTGACACTGGCTGCAGTTGTGCTGAGTAATGACCAGTGTTAATGTTGACAGCACTTTTTAGTGTAGTTTTAGTTTAGTCTTTTTACTAAAATATATTTTAGTTTATGTCATAAGTTAGTCATCTAAATTGTTTAAATTTTAGTCTAGTTTCAGTCGATGAAAATCTGCTGTAAATTTAGTCGACTAAAATATGAAGTGTAAAGGGTAAGGCATTTTTATGTTTCCTTGAATTTCTGAAGTCATGTTTCACACTTGGATAAAACAAACAAATTGAACTTTTGTGTGAAATGCAGTCACCTTTATTTAGGCTACCTGGCAGAGCATCTCAGTTACAATACCAGAACTGACAACAAACAGTGAACCTGCTCTACATGAATATATCAGTTCATAAAGAGAGGAGCTCTGATTGGATCACTCCACAACTTATCCCACCACCACCAAGCTAAGGCAGCTGTGATTGGATATATTCCTAACTTGTCTCTACTTTCTACATGACCAAATTGGGTCTGACTGGATTAAGTCTCTGTCAAACATTTTAGTCTAGTTTTTATTTGTTGATGAAAATGTCAGTTAATTTAGTTTGAGTTTTTGTCCATGTGCACTTGTTTTTATTAGTTACTGTCTAGTTTTCGTCAGGGGAAAAAAAGGTTGTTGATGAAAACTATGAGGAAAATAATTCGTAATGCTTCTGCCGGTCCGGGTCTTCCCCTACTGTCTCTCTCTCTCCGATCAATAAAGGCACAAAAGGCCCCAAATTAATAATACAGTTTATCATTTTGAACATTAGATATTCTGTCTTTATTCAGTTCAATCCAACAGTATTTGCCGATCATTGTATTCCGGTTTCTAGTTACGTTTTAAACAGCTGCACTGGAGCTGAGGTTTGTACGTATTTCTTCCTGTAAAGATGTCTGAGGTGTGTGTGCCACAGCCTGACCTCCCAGGGGATTGGTCCGTGGTACCAGGCGTGGCTCCTCAGGTTGCTGCCGCTCAGCTTCAGCTCCTCCTCCAGCTGCTTCCTCAGCTTCTCCGTCGGCGCCTCCAGCCAGAACTTCTCCTTGGAGAACTTGAAGGTCATCACAGAAACACAACAACACAGACAGAGAAGCTAGAGTCATGGTGGAGCTTCAGACATCTCCTTTAACAACAAGAGCTGTGGCCCTGTGAGGACAAAGGCATTGTGGGTAAATGTGCTTGGCTCCATCAGAGAGTGAGGACTTTGGGGGGGGGCGAGGGAGGGGGGCGGCCCTCGCATTCCCACACTGGCATCCACACTGGCGACACCGGGGGCCCTGACACCCTGGACCCATGCTGGAGTCTTGGCCTTGTTGCCGTGGTGACGGGGGTCATCGCTCAGCGGCTCTTTTGTGAGACTCGTCTTTGGACAAACACGCGAGAAGAAAAAAACACAACGGAGATACTGTATATCAAGAGTTTACACCAACCACGGGCCGGGAATGCCTTTGTGTGGGGATGTGTTGTCCCCCCCCACCCCCCTTTTCACAGAATGGTTCGTCCCAAAAAAAAAAACCAACAAATCAACAGCCAGGCAGCGAGCCAGGACCACTCCACGACCAAACGGGGAGCGTGCATGAATGTGTGTGTGTTGTTGAAGGGTAAAGACCTGGAAGCTCTGTAATGAATGGCCTTAATTTCATTAGCCTGGTCTTTCAGGGCCAGCTCGTCCCTTTGAGCCGCGTGTTTGTCAAGTATCCCATTATAACTCAATGAACTGGAAATTCTCTCTTTTCCACTCTTTAGCGGCAGAATCGAGGACGCAGCTGATCGAGTTAGAGCCCGTTAGAGAGTCGCACGGCGAGGAGCTTTAATTTAACCTTCACTGAAGAAGGAGACGCCTGTGGGAACAGAGAGAGACAAGAGGAAGGAGCGAAAACAGCGTCGCAGCAGACGGACGCCTCAAATAAACAAGATAAAAGTGTTTAAGTTTACTGGAGGCGAACAAGACACAGCTCCAATGAAGTTGGGACGTTGAATAAAGTGTAAATTAACCCTTAAAGGGACAGTTCAGTATTTTGAAGTTGGGTTGTATGAGCTCCTTATGGCCACTAAGTACATTAGATGCAGCAGAAAGTTCCCTCCTCTCCCTCAGTGAGCCTCAGTCTGTACGAGTCTGTTACGCAGAGCCAGCCGCAAACAGGGAAGTAACGTACCAAATACAAAGGGTATTTTCTCCGCCTACAAGAACTCCCATTAAAACATAATACCACAGTTTAAGAGTACAGTACCTAAAGTTTATCTGGAACTAACCGACTCATGTCACGTATTCCTAGTTCCAGATTAACTTTATTTTTCCGAAAAGTTAATGCACTCAAAAACATTTATCGGTAGCGTACTCTTAAACTGTGGTATTATTTTTGAGGTTCGTGGATCTCAGTCAAGAGGAGGCTTACCTTCACATATTCTCCACCACCGTCTGTCCTGTCCTGTCGACTGAAAAACAAAAGAAACAAAAGAAAATTTAGTCAGCGAGACGTCCCAGGGTGGATTTAAGCCTCTGTGAGCTCCACATCTCCTGACAGTGAAGGAACAGTGGTTAGTCCCTTGAACTCTGACCTTTAACCTCTCTAATATAATCACTTCATCACCATGTGAGAGGAAACCCAGGCGAAAGTTTGACAGAAACCCTTCAAAGTTTCTCCAGGTGTCAAAATCACAAGGAGGGTATGATCATGAGGCCCAAGGATGACCCTGTCCTCAAGTTGTCCTCAAATGTTTGACAGAACTCACTGACGTTGACCTTTGACCTATGACCTCCAAAATTTGATCACTTTGGAAAGATCCCGCGCTTCATGCCAAAGGATTTTTTAAGATGAGGCCTCAGAGATGAAGAGGTAAACCATGAAGGTACATTTAATTATAGTGTTTAAATATAATATACTACATGGTCAATATGTGGCCAAATATCAAAAGTAAATATCAGCTCAAATGTTCAATCTGATGATACTAATCATCGTTTTACAGGCAGTTATCTCCAAATACTCTTATTGTTCTGATAATATTGTGCATCTCTGATATAAATCCACAGATATTTGTGCAGTTTTATGTATTTTAGGTGTTTTCTGATTAAGAAATTCTGCTGTTTGGGAGGTGAGGCAATATAGGCAAATGATAAGGGCACCTTGACCTCCAGGGGGCGCCACAAAATCAGGAAAAAAGTCACCTTTCATATAATAACATTAAAATTACTATTAACTCTTAAAACAGAAAAGCTTACATTGATTCAAATGGAAAGCAATGCCCAATTAATATTACTACAAATGATAAATCAAAAAGTTATAAGTATTTATTCACTTATTTACATGATTTATACAGTATTTTAGATTTTTTTGTATTTATTTGTAATTTGATAAGCTTGTAAAATAGGTGACATGTTAGGGCTGAAAGATTTATTGTTTTCAGTTCAAAATCGCAATTTCAGACAACGTGATCGCCAAAGCTGCAGTTTTGCAGAGCTCCTGACTGACCCAGGATCTGCTGTCGACTATTTTACACAAACTATTCTAAAATTTTTAGGGAATCTGCATTTACAGAAGTGCTGGTAAACAGGTCAACAACACAAAGCCTCTGTTTAGGAGTAGAAGTCGGAGTATCCCTTCAATAATGAAAACAGATTATTTATCATCAGTATTAGATGTTTTCATTTTAAGAAATAAACATAATAGTTATCACAATTAAAAAGAATAATAGCCTGGTGAGAAAACAGTGTTGACAGAGTGAAACTGCATTTCACACGAGTGTGATGTCATGGAAAAAGCATCATTAGGAGAAGATCTTGTCAAAGCCCTTGGAGTTATTATGAGCCACATTCAGCCATGGACATCACTTATCTCTGGACATAAATTAAACTTTAAGGTCTGAATCACTTGGTATTTAGAGGAACCACCCATTAGACACACAGGTATAACTTCTGAGGGTCTTAAAATCAGACACATTTTTCTAAATCAGTCAGCGAAGCACCAAACAGCAGAAGTTTCTGGACACTCTCTTAATAAAGTCCTGCTGCCCTGCTTCTTACTCGGTAGCTTGCAAATCCGTCTACAGTAAGCAGCTTTGGCACCGCTGCTCATTTTAGTCCTTACCCTGACTCTACCCCATCCCACCACACATTTCAACAATCGTTCTTTGTGTGGCCCGGTCAGCCGGTCCCCTCCTCTGACCCCCGAACTCTCGCAGACTGGCACACATCGATGGCACCATCCCAATCTGCAGACTCAGGCCTGAGCTCTAAATCTACGAGGACTTAAGTGACCTTCAGCCAGAGTGTTTGGGTTCATACATACAGTAACTGTCAGTTTCTGGATGCTCGAAACGTAATCTCGTTATTATTCATAACTGCTGTTATTTTTGACAATGACAATAAAGTAAAGTATGAGTATGAGTATGAAAATATTCGACATCTAAGAAAATCACTTTAAAATAAGAAAGCTCAAAATATTTAATAAGAAAAGAAATCTTAGCACAGCGGAGAGCTCCTGGATTTATCACTCTAAGTTCATTTTAACTTCTTCTTCTTATGATGCCAGATTTTAAAGATTTAATATGTGGTGGTAAAAATTAGATATCATAACATGTTTGATACCACAAGAACAAAAACAGATAGAAACGCACCTGATATTGGGAAATGCGTTGTTTTTAAAACTAATAAAAAAATTGCCCCACAAATATCTAAAGTTTGCTGTAATTTCTGATGAATTAATTTCTCGTCTTAGTTTATCAAGAAAAAGATGAACTTTTAAAAGTGGAGGCATTTTGAACACAATAAGGCAGGAAGTGTTGAGATTAGTTCATATTTGACCCGAAATCAGGTTTATATATTCATTTTGATGACTGCTCCAGTCACTTTTATTTAAAAAAAACTTGTATTTTCACAGAGTTCCCTGATTGTCATGTTTTCTCTTTATTTAAGAGCTCCTGCCACTTTAAGGCTCCTTCCCAGCCTGCTCTGATTGGTCAACAGGTCTTCTCTGTTGCTCACATCAGCATGTTGTCAACAATTCCGCATTCATTCTGAAGTCAGTGGTTCTCACTGGTGCGCCTTTAGGTAGGTCTAGGTTTTTAATTAATTGTAGAACTTATAAAATTTTCAAAAATTAAAAACTCTTGAATAATTTTAAGGGATGCATAATATTACTGTCATGATATCCATGTTGGCAGATAACTGCTTCAAATAAAAAACTGTAACGTGCAGAAATGAACATTTTTGCCAATACTCAATCCCGGTGTTTCACCCTTATATGCTAACAATAAAATATGAATTAATATAAAAGTAAAAGCACTTAAAAAATATTAATAATTATCTACAGACTACAAAAGGGCAGATTTGGTTTTCTAGCTGTTTAAAGGGTTCATTGGATTTGTTTTATTGTTAATAAATTTGCATTCATGTAGATAAAGAAATGATCAATTGTTCATTTAAGTATTTATATACTGGTATTGGTTAAAAAGGTCTTAAAACAGGTGAATATTGGCAAACAAATGGATCCCAAAATATTTTATCATAGTTCAAAAGTGATAGAGTTGTTTGTCAAATTTAACCTGTGGAAGCTCTTTACCTGAAATAATGTTTTTAATGCTATAATATAATTATAACTGTTATCTATAAATATCTAAATTTACAGTTTTAAAATAAAGAAACAGATAAATTCCTGAAGCTCATCGTTATTTCTTTATTAAAATGTCAGATTATAGTTATTCACTTGAATTCCTGAACAGAAAAACCTCATTCCTGTTCAACACGTTTGTCCAAATACAACAATATTTTTAGTTTTGAACAAGTTTTGGAAAGATTTCAAAAATATTTGTTATTTTTATGACAGGTGTTATAATAAATTTGTTAAGCACTTTACCCTTTAAAAAATAAGAAACAGCATGTATATTAATTCTTAAAGGAAAATTCAGTTTAGTTTGAAGATATTTGTTGATGACATTCTGGCAAAGCTTGTTTTCTGTAATTTTCATGTCACATGAAAGTTTTTTTTTTCTGTGAGAGGGAAACAAATCAACTAAAACCATAAATCAAGTTTTGTGAGTAAAAATGCATGATTTTAATTTTCGCCCAGCCCTTGAAAAACTGCACAACAATGTTCTCGGCTTTGCTTCTTTTGGTTGAATTAAAAAAAAAAAAGCATGTATATTAATTCTAAAAGGAAAATTCAGTTTAGTCAGGGGACATATTTTGATAACATTGAGACAGTTTTTTCTTTAGAAGGAAATCAAATCGATAAAATTATTTCACGTTTTGAGAGTAAAACTGTATGACTATTTTTCGGCCGTATCGCACAGCCCTTGTAGAAATGCATCACGATGTTCTCGGCTTTGCTTCGTTTGGTGGAATAAAAACAGCGCACACGCTGCAGGACTCCAAATGTATTTACCTCACCTTCGGCTGCAGCGAGCGAGCTGTTTTTTGTTTCCCTGTCCTCCTAATGAGATCCAGATGATAAAATGTTTAAGGGTATTTTCTCATGATAGACAGGAAGTGATTTCATGATCCCATAAATCACATTTCCCTCCCCAAAATCCTCACATTCCAGTCCCTCTTTCCTCCTGCTAATTAAATGTCTGTTGCATAATCTCTGGACAAACAAAACAAAACATCTGAGATGAACTCATGGCTGTTCTCTCCTCTTACTAAGACAGATTTGAGTTTTTCAGCATCGTCCTGATGCACGTTTGTTCACATCTGTGTGCCCTCTGAGGCTGTGACGGGAACAAAAGGTCACATCCCCTGATGCCCTCATGGAAATATGCAGCATGTTAAAGAGGAGCAGAGCGTCCGGCCTGCAGATCCACAGTGCTGTCAGAAAACTGCACTCTGGGTGTTTTTTAACTTTTCCATCTTCAGTCTGAAGCTCCTGTCGTCCTTCGGTCGACTCCTGCGACTCCCTGAGCTGTCCGGCGTATGAGCTGAGCTCTCTGCACCGACATCAGGGAAACAAAAGCATTTTTCTGCTGCTGGTGATGAAAAAAAAAAAAATTTGTGTTGTGACGTCTCCCAGCAGTTAAAATACTTCCCCATCCTCGCTGGTGGAGTTGTTGTGTTGCAGGCTGTTGCTGGGTGGTGTCAGATTTACGCTCTGCTGCTGCGGAGAGTTACGCAACAGGATGGACACAAGCAGAGCGGCGGCTAACGCTGCTGCTACATCACTACAGCCCTGATAGTCAGAGCCTACTAACAAACACAGACCCCAGACCAAACTCCAGAGCCAGACGTCAACAACACCAGAAACACCGCCGGCTTCTCTGGGCCGAGCTCGTCTGAGATGGACTGAGGCAAAGTGGAAAAGTCTGCTGTGGTCTGAGTCCACATTTCAGACTGTTTTTGGACATCATGGACGTGGTGTCCTCTGGGCTAAAGAGGAAAAGGACCATCCAGACTGTTATCAGAGCAAAGGTCAAAGGACAGCATCTGTGATGGTATGGGGGGGGGGTGTTAGTGCCCATGGCATGGGTAACCTGCACATCTGTGAAGGATCTATTAATGCTGAAAGGTACATACAGGTTTAGGAGCAACAGGGACGTCCCTGCTTATTTCAGAGACAATGAATCAATTCACCTCCTGGCCAGTGGGGGGCACTGTGCACTTTTTCAGTGTTTATCCAGCTGTGGCCGGTCTAGAAGAAGACATGCTTGCTGAGTGATCGGACTGAGAGCCGAACATGCGGGTGATTTAACGGCAGTTTATCAGTATTTTCTGTGTAAAATATTAAACACAACAGCATTAATGTCATTCTGGAGTCTTTTCTTTTATTTCTTTTGCTGTATTTCCGACTCATTTCTCCGTGTTTTACCGTCTTTTTTGTCATTGATCGTCTTTTTCATCATAGTTTGTTTTTTATGGATTCCATAAATAGTAATTTTAGAAATATTGAAGGGAGAAATGTCGAGATCTCTGTCTTCAGCTGGACAGGAACTGCTTCAGGGACTACCATCTGTGAAAAAACGCCTGGACATGGTCTAATATAAGGCTGTAACAGGGACGCTAAATGCTGTAAAAATGTTTGAGTTTATGTAAAATAGGTGAAGTTTATTTTTGGTCATCTCAGAAAATTTCTACATGTTCATTTACAATTGTTTATGAGGAGAATCTTGTTGAAAAGTCAAATCAGTTTTTATTCTTTTCTTGTAATCACACACTGTTTTAAGAATTTATAACACAATAATGACAAATACTTGCAAGAATTGTTACCTTTAATTTCTCATGAATAAATGATGAAAAAATGTATTTAAAGGACAATCCTGACACATTTATTGACAGAAAAGACCAGGTGGACATTTATACTTATAGTGTTAACTGTCATGTTTTACTTTTGTACTCCACAAATAAGTTATAACTGTGCAAATTTTAATTTTCAGATGTTTGCTCAAAAATGTGAGGTGACATACCACATATGTTCACATTGGCAAAATTTTAAAAAAGTCAAAAATTGTCAACAGGTACTCTGATTATTTGTGTTTTTCTACCTCTTACTGAATCTACACTGAATCAAATCGCCACCTAAAGAATCGAAATCGAATCGAGTCTTGAGGTTCTCAAAAATGCCCAGCCCTAGTTACAACAGCAGGTACTAGAGTGACCTGCTGCAGTCCACACCTGTCTCCACTGAACAGGTGAGGAGCATTATGAAGCACGAGACATGATGACGAGCAACTGAAGTTGATTATCAAGAAGAACGTGAAAGATTTCACCTACAAAGCTTCAGCAGTTAACAGTTTAACAGTGGTAAACATGCACCTGTCCCAGCTTTTTTGGAATGAGTTGCAGACACTGAATTTAAAAAAGTGAATAGTTGCTCAATATCTTTAAAAAAGTATAAAACGTCTTATCCTTGTGGTTTATTTGATTGAATAAAAGTCGAAAAGGTTCGGAAAATCATTGCATTCTTTTTTTAGTTTTACAAAACGTCCCAACTTCATTGGAACTGGGGTTTTTAGACAGAGACGAGGCATCTTTTCATTGACTAAAATGACTTAAAGTCTTTTTTCACTTCATCTCTCTTCAACACTTCATCTTGCGGAGATTTATTTTTCTATGAAGACTGACTGTAGCGTGTAAAAAGGAGCTATGACTCATGTTTTTATACTTTTTCCATGAATACTGACAGACAACTTTCTACATCAGCAAATTAGGTCGATGATTAATGGCTGCAGCATCATTTTAAAACACATCATCTCAGCTCTGAACATTCGGACACCTCAGTGTGAGCTCTTGTTCCTGCAGGCTGCTGTGATCTGTGATCTGGAGCTCAGTGAGGGGGAAACTCCCTCAGTCTCCGGGCTGCGCTCCCCAAACCAACATCAACTTTACGGCACTTCCTGTTCCTCCAGGCAGCGGGTTAAACATCAGTCATGAGGCACGAAACATCCTCACAAATACAGCAACACTGTCTGTGCTTCGAGGCCGCGCTGCCAGCCCTTCACACAGATGTGTCCCCACCTGCAGAGCCGAGGCCGCTGAGGTTTTAACAGACAGACTAACGAAGAAGTTCAGGCTAACCTCAGCGACCGCTCCAGCTCTGAGGGACGTTTTATAAACCATAACATCGGCCCACAGGGCAGGAGGATTCTGCACCTGCTCCTCAATCAGCCCAAAAGACCAGAGTATGACACAACTCAGGTCCACATGTTGAGATGTTCATGACACTCAAATGATTACATACCAGTGCCCTCTGATTACAAGCCCAGTGCCTCTCTGATCCACTTTACTTTAAGGTCCCGGTCTGCTCTGAGGAGCCTTTCAGGTCATTCAAAAGAAGCACAAAGTAGGGCTGAAAGATTTAGTGTTTTTACATCCAAACCACAATTTCAGTCATCATGTCATCGCCAAAGCTGCAGTTTTCTGCAGCCCTCCTGACTGACCCAGGATCTGCCGTGTCAACTATTTCATACGTCAGAAGTGCTGTGAGCAGGTCAACAACACAAAGCCTCTGTTTAGGAGCAGAAGTTGGAGTATCCCTTAAATCATGAAAACAGATTATTGATCATCGATATTAGATGATGAATAATGTGTTTTGTGCTTTTGCTCATTGATTTCCTTACTGTTGTCTATTATGTAAACATAGTGAATATTGCACTGAAGCTTGATTTGAAGAAAATCGTGAATTGAATTGAAATCACAATATCTGCCAGAAAAATCACACTCAGATTTCTTCCTGAAATCGTTCAGGACGAGTACAAACTATGACCAGAGCTTGAAATAAATAGCCATTATTTAACTGAATGATTTTTTAAATTAAACATAATTGCATCAATACAAAAAACAACCAAAAACAAAGGTAGCACATAACAAAAAGTCTATTTCTTGTAATCTTGGGGTCAAAGGTCAGGTTGATGAGCACAGCATCGTTTGAGCTTCCCATCCAACAAGAGAATATGGCTGTTGTGTGAATAGGACCCACTGCCTTTGTTTTCTGCTTTCTCTTAAACATTTTATTTAAATGTCTTAAAATGTGTTTACATTATCTGTTGAACATTAGTTTTAGAATAAAAACATGTTTTTCTGACTAATAAATAAGCGCTAAGGTGCTAAACTGTTTCTGATTTATTGAGTTCAGGGAAACTTCACACGTCACTCCAGACAAATGATTTGCATTTCTATAGAGGAACATACAGCTCTGTATTGAGTAGAAAACAGTTTGATCAGGAACAGAATCTGAATGTATACAGCAGTAAATATATTTTATTTTGAGTGAAATATTATTCTAATAAGAGTAAAATACTGTTCTGCGTGGAGTAGGATACAGTCTGGTGAAGAGAGAGTATGAATTAATAAAGAGTGGAATTTAATTCTTTTTGAGTGAAATGTTTTTCTGTGTAGAGTAAAACTCATCACTACACTGAGGAACGTGACTGTAGAGTTATTTTAGTTGGATACACGAAAAGTAAATTATCATCAGTGTAAATTATAGACATTAAATAAAGTAGAAACAACTGTAAAATGAACTCTGTGGGAAGAGTCTTTTCACTGTATGGGATCAAATTTGATCTTTTTTAGAGTAAAATTTACTCTGACAAGTTTCCTGTGAACCCTTACAGTGCCACTTATACAAAAAAAGTAAGACCGTTGTACTTGTTTAAGTTTAAAATATAGATAAATTAGACAGACGCATGTGAGTACAGTGTTCTTGTATATTTTCTTATTCTTAAGTAATGATTATTATAAGGAATTATTTGAAATAAAAAGTAAATATACAGTGTCACATGAGGCCCATTAAATGCATAATAGTATTTTTTAAGGTAAACTGTACCATTTTTTTCTCAGAAATGTTGAATCAAACAGGAAGGCTCCATCATGCTCCTCATCTTTGAGGCTCAAAATGGTTGGTGACCCCTGATCTTAAGTTTGGTTGAGATGGCGTGCAGCACGGCAGTGACACTGTGATGCATCAACAATATTACAAAATTCCTTTCTACAGTCAATGAGGCCAACCTGGCCTTCCAAGGTGAACCAATAAAGTAGCAAGTGAGTGTATTTGAGTAATTTAGACAGTATTTCTCTTTATTTTCTCATCTGAAGTGTAGGAAATATGACAACTGTGGTCTAAGACCTCACAGTTCAGTCAGTGTTTCAGATCAGATCAGAGCTTTAGTATTATTCCCTGCAGGGGAAAAGTTGGTCTGCGGTGACAGCACATCCAACAACTACAACTACAAACAAATAAATAAACACTGACACAAAACGTGGCGTACAGCACAGCCAAACTTGACATGAACAACCCTAATGAAGTAAAAACAGAGGTATCAAAAGAGTTGAAAAGAGTACGAAAGAGGTGGAAGAACCTCTCATCAATTAAAATAAGGATTTAAATAGGTTGTGCTACCTCTGCTGTGCAATTATAAAACTATGTAAGTTGACTGCATTGTGGCACAAAGGAAGTTTTACTGCCATTTTTGATTATTAAAAATAAAAACTCGTCTCATAGTTGGTTTCTTGGACTTCTGTTTTCATTGTCACTGCATCAGACCTGCTTCATAATTTGATTTCTACGAAAATCACACAAAAGTCAATTATTCTGATGTGATGATAAAGTGAAATGCAACTTAACAAGAAAACATGAAACTGTGATTTCTGTCCCAATCACCCAGCCCTACGTTTCCATCCTGAATGTCCTGTTATTGAAGCAAACCTCCTTCCTTCTTAGATTTGCAGCTTTTGAGTAATTAACTGAGAACACGGAGCTCAATCTCTGCTCAAGGCTTAATCCTGACTGAGGGCAGACGATCAAATTCCGCCTCTTACGTAACGACCAGTCCGGTCCAGTTTCAGATCCGTGCACAAACACACACACACGTGTACACACACACACACACACGCACAACCTGGTATCTGCTCTGAGGATTTGCTGGAGTAAAACTTTAACAGATTTTCTGCCCTTTAAGATCAGTCTAAGGTCAAAACTAACCTGAAGCACGTGCGTGTTTCGGCTTTTTAACGCGCGTGCCCTGCAGGAAAACTCCATAAAGGTCCAGAAATAAAAACAAACCTGAATGACTGATTAATGCATGAATTTCTGAGCGCTCAAACATGACTCAGGCTGAACATATCCACCATCTCTCCCCTCAGAGTTTGTTTCAGCAGAAACTCTCGTCAAAGCCTCGGAATGATTCAGATTTATGATTTTATCCGTTTCTCACCCGCTCTCTGCCTCCAAACAGCGCACAGACCGACCGCTGTCGTCCCAAACTTCTCCCATCTTCTCCCGCACAGCCGGGGCTCGAACCTCCGCCGCCTGATCCAGCTGACTGACCGGAGAGAGGGAGGGAGCTACTGCGCATGTCCGCTCCCTGAACCACCGCTGCTCCTTCACTCTGATGATTATTGATTTATGATTGATTCAGAGGGATTTACCGGCGAAACACAGTAATAATCAGAGTTTCCCATCAGATACAGCTTCGACTTTTTGGTGTTTTGTCCCAACGCAGCCAATAAGACAAAGAATGAACCAGAACATAATCAGCCAGATAGAAATGAGTTTATTTTGCTGTTTATGAAATCAAAAAAGTTTTATATTGAAGCTGTGAAAAGGGCAGGGACTGAGATTAATTAGGCAAATCCTTTTTCCACCTAAATTCAGCTGAACACCACAAACTGATGAACAGAGTTACTTAAAGCTGTGAAAGGGGCATCACATCCTTTAACAACACACACAAGGAGGAATTCTTTCACATTCATGCTTGATCCTCCACACCTGTTCAGTGGAGACAGGTGTGTGTGTGTGTGTGTGTGTGTGGGGGGGGGGGGGCAGCCAATAGCAGGGCCACATATAGAGACAGACAACCATTCACACACTCACACTTAAGGAGACACCAGTCAACCTAATGAGCATGTTTTTGGTCTGTGAGAGGAAGCTGGAGTGCCCGGAAAGAAACCACACATGCACGGGGAGAACATGCCACACAGAGAGGCCCTGACAGACACGGGGACTGAACCAGCAACCTTCTTGCTGTGAGGCGCATGGACTACCACAGTGATGCCTTACCAATGACTGTTTGAAGACCCTAAATATTTTTCACCTTTTATTATATTTTATTATGTTATATTTTTTATATTATATTATATTAAATTATATTATATTATATTTTTTATATTATATTATATTATATTATATTATATTATATTATATTATATTTTTTATATTATATTATATTATATTATATTATATTATATTACATTTTTTATATTATATTATATTATATTACATTATATTGGTTAGAACTTTCTTTATCCACTCCTTTAGGAGAATTAAGGTTCCAGTGGCATTGAATTGTACAAAGTATAAAAGAGTAAAAACAATTAGTAGATACAAAATCTCTCTTTATATATACATTAATAATTCTAAATTGATCAAGAGGAAATTCAATTTTGGGCAGGAAAACTGACAACTAGCAAGATCTCTTTGAGTAAATGTATTTCATCAGATAAAAAAATTATGAGTGAGTTGTTGTTTGGTAACATTATGCCTTGCCAATAAATGTTCAGTAAAATAGATAAAGAGATAGTCATTTAAAATAAAATACAGCAAAGTCACTGTTATTTAAAATGCATTCAAAATATTGTAAAATAAAATATGGCAATGGTACCGTGAATGAAAAAAGAACAGTATGGATAATGTTTTTGAAAATACAATAATTTAGTGGTTAATCAAAGACATTAATGATGCCATGAATAAATAAAGTTTTGGTAAATTAAAGTAGAGTTATGTCATTCTAAATACATTTACAGTAACTTACTGGCATCTTGTTGGCAGTAAGTTACTGTAAAATTAACAGAAAACTTTTTATGGTGTAATTATGTAAATATACATTTTACTTTCTGTAATTTATATTTCGAGGCTGTTTTCTCGTCTTTTCAAATGTTCCAAGCACAAAAAATGACACAGAAGTTTTATATTAATAAAATAAATATTTGAAACATCTGAATGTCATGTCTTTGTTTTTGGTTCAACAGACGGATGTTTAGCTCTTACTTTGTTTAAGAGCTGATTATTGAAGAGATAAACGGCTGAAAAGGTCGATTTTCTGCACTGCAGTGTAGTTTTAAAGGAAACCCGAGTGAGAACATTCAGACCAGAATATTTCTGCTGCATCTTCTTAAGCTGAAATAAATCAGTCTTCCTACCTGTTGGCTTTTTTAACTTCCTGTTGGTCGCTCACATTCTTCGTCATTTCCGGTTTAGTCGGGGCGCCCCGCTGTCTCTCCGCCTGCTCGTCCACGAGGCTGCGAGATGTTTCAGCGATGGGGTCCATGGGCACGTATAAATCCTGGGGCGAGACCGCTTTAGGGCTGCTGGCTGCCATGTTTACAGGTATTTCAGTTACAGGACCATCGTAGCTCTGGTCTCGGGGGGTTCCAGGTCCCACCGTCCAGCTGGGGGTCGGCGTGGCGGGCAACGGCCTGGTGGACGCAGACCCGGGTTTAGGTGGGTCGATGCCGGTCAGACTGAGGCTGGAGAGGGCGCTGAGCAGAGGAGAGTCTCGGACATGATCCCCCGCCCTGCACTGACTCCCCCCCTCGTCCTCCTCCTCTCTCTTCTTCTTCTCCTTCAGGCTCTTGCAGCTCTTGCTCTGGCTCCGGGGCACCGTGCCCACGTGGGTGTACATCTGGCTGGAGCGGGCGTAGCTGGGGCTGAGGGGGCTGGGCTCCAGGTCGTCCACTGACTGGCCCCCCACTGCTGGTTTATCGCTGCAAGGGTTCCCATCATGCTCTGGGGCTGGCTTGGTTTTGGCCTTCTCTGACGGGCGGCGGGTCGGGAGGTGGGTGATACTCCCGAACCATTTGAGACCTGCAGAGGAGAAAGGTTTCACTTTTCTTAGCTCTGAGCTCAATCTACTCACCTTTCAGTGTGAGAAAACATCAGCCTGCACTCTAACATATAAAAACAATAAATGATCAACCTTATTTATTTCAAATATACTCAAAAGAGATAAAAACAGAAACAGAAGAAAGAATTTAGTGTAGTCGTTACATACAACATATTAGAAAAGGAGTTGAAGGAAGTAAAACATATGAAGTCCCACCCCTCCTCCATCAATTGATTAAACATAAATATAAATGCTTCCATATTTACGAAAGAAAAACAGTTTCTACACAATAATTTAGTGATCTAACAAAACAAACAAACCTCCTGTTTTATCCAAATATCTACTGAAAATGATATTTTTATACATTATTTTAACCCCTTGACGCCTAATGTCGCAAATTCTCTTCAAACCCTTTCCATTTAGAATGCATCCAAGACAGTGTGTTCCATCAGTTCTGGTTCATGGGTATTCAATACGCACCTAGGAACCTTTTGCAAGCGTTTGTTTATTGGGGGACCTTTCAAAATCGGAACTACATCCGACCGAGGCAAGCTAACACTTCCGGTTTTATCGCGACGGCATACACACAGCCAAAAGAGAGAAATTGTCCTTTTTTGAGAAACGTGGCTCTACGATAAAAATATACACCAGCTTATTGTTTACTTCTACACCTACAATATTGGTATAGACTACCTGTGACGGATATTTTCAAAGTTATTTGAAGATTTCTGTTTGTCACAAATTAGCGACATCAGGCCATAATGGTTCTGTTGTTACGGCTACTGAAAGCCACACACACACACACACTCACAAACACACTCACACCCACACACACACAGTTCAGAGCGCAATGTTCAAAGTGCAATGTTCATAATTGAGACTGCAACGACAGCTGAACTGTTTGGTGTTTGTTGCAAAAAAATAATGCAATGAATCATCTACCTGAGATGGGAAAATGTCTTCTTACTATCCTACCATCTGTTCCCTTAAAGCCTGTTGTTGCTAATTTGCATCATACCTAAATTTCTATCTATTCTGTGTGCTAGACTCAAAATAACAATCTCCACTAATTTAGCATCTGCTTGAAAGCAAACACAAATTATTTATTTCTTTATAAATTCAGGTTTATCAGGTTTAAGCATTGCTGTTCATTTCTTAAATTTGCAGACAATTTGCATTTAAGAATGGCTCGAAAACGAACGGCTCACTCACAACTGCGAATCAGTTTTCATCGTTCACCTAAAAGAGCCGTTCAAAAGACTCGACTCCTTTGCGAACGTCTCATCTCTCGAGAAAACCACAACAGAAGTAGGTCGACTGAACAAAGCCTCTGTTTAGGAGTAGGAGAAGACAATATGATGACAGTAGAAGATAACGTAACATAAAGGGGTAAAACAAGAGTCACAACAAGCACACAGGACTGTTAAGAGCTGCTGAAGAGTTTATCTGATGACTGTAGGGAGAGGCAGGCTAGCACTACCCATTGACTCCCAGTGTTTGAGTTAAGCTAATTAGCGGTGGGCGAGCTTTTTCTTTCTTGTTACTACAGCACACTCGAAAGAATGGAGTCTACCTGCTTGTCATGGACTCAGGAGTGAATCAAGGCACAAAAACAACAAAAATGTTGTGGTTTTCCTTTAAAGAGGTTCAGCCTGTACTGTCATGGAAAACAAAGCAGGAAGTATCCAAACCAGGCAGGGTCCAGCTGATTGAGCAAATTCCACAAATGGAAAAGCACCCTCTGACTCCCTGAAAGATGCATTAACTAAAATAAAATGGAAAGAAAATGTTCCCTCTGTGAAAATAATTAAAAGAAATCTGCACCAGCCTCACTCATCCTGCTGTAGTCACAATATTTAGCTTGTCATGTCAGTTTGTCTTGGTCTTGTGTCCACTGAGAGGTTCACGGCAGGTCCAGAAGCTTCATCTCAATGTTGAGACACTCAGGAAATGACTTACAGTTCTTTGTAAAGATTACACGATGTGTCAGTAAAACAGGAAAACAGGCTGTGTCAGTTAACCCTTTAAACCTCTGAATATTTCTTAATTATCCCGCCCTCGTGCTCGGGTCACGTCTCACTGCTGCGTGAAACGATCGCCTCAGTGTGACGAACGTTCGAAGGGAATTTTATATAATAATAAAGGAGCTGCAGCTGCAGACCATTAATTTCCCCTCCATCCTGATAAAAAAAATCAAGCTTTTCTTTCTCGAGGAGTCATCGGAGGAATGTTTTTGTAACCTCATCCTCAGAAAGTCTTGGTGTTTGATTATGTTTCAGCCCCACGGGACCCATTAGGCTCCCAAAACATATTTCCTCTGCTAAATTTAGACTCTGGCTTTGAGAAAAGGAGAGGGACGCAGATATAAAGATTGTTTTCCTGCCTGTTGGTGAGTTTTGAGGTTTTGAGATGTGAAAGTGTTCAAATATTCACCCAGGACATGATGTAATCTGTCAAACAAACCAGGACCTTTGAAAGACCGTGTCCATGTTTGAACGCAGAGCCAAAACAACGGCGGGACGTTAGCTAGCAGTGGTTTGTGGTTGAGTTCCCGGGGGGGGGGGCACCAGAAATGTAGTTTGCAGAAAAGACAGCAAGTGGGCCTCGCTGTGACGGCCCAGACAAACAGCTGCTCAAACATCTCCACAATAAAAGACGCAGTGAGAGTTTAAACATTCATAACGTTGTAGGAAAAGACCTCTTTATAGGGTTAGCATTTATGTTACAGATGCTGTTATCACTCTTGACATGCAGGCAGTTTATCACAGCTTATGATTTTCCTACGGTGGCCGACGAAGGCAAACAGCTCGGTGTAGTTCAATCAGAGGAAAACAGCTGCAAGAGCAGAAGAGATTCAAGGAGTGCGTTCGAAAAGTCCCTCCAGAGTCCTTTCCTATCCACTTTACCTTAACCCCGATAGAAAACATCACAGGGTCAAGGAAAGGAGGGAACAAGAGGAAAGGAAATGAGGGAACAAGAGGAAAGGAAAGGAGGGAACAAGAGGAAAGGAAAGGAGGGAATAAGAGGAAAGGAAAGGAGGGCTGCGGTAAAAGATGAATTCGACTGCACTTTCACTTTGGTGTCACATTTATGAGACGACGATTTCTTGTACGTAAGCCATGACGAACTACAATGTTCTGAAAATGAACTACAAGAAGCGTCTTTGTCATCTGCTTCACCTCACAGCGTTGTTTTGTGTCGGCTTCACCTGTTAACATGAACAGTCCATGATCAGAGGATTTACCTGTGACAGGTGTTTTGTCCTTTGCTCGTGCAGTGTGTGTTTTCTGCTCTCAGCTGTGAGGTCAGGTCAGAGTATTTATAAATGTGGACTCTTTGACCGTTCACTGAAAACCTGAAGTCTGATAAAGTTTTAAAAGCACTATTCTCTCTTTTTCATTCATATATATCTTTGTGCACATTGTTTCAGTTTGTTATTATATTTGAAGTATTGTAAAATGCCTCATTTGTCCTTCTTTTACTGATTGTTTTTTAAATTAATTTCTAATTTTTATTAGAGACCCCATTGTTCTGTCTTATTATTGGCATTATTTACTTCATTATTTAAAATAGATGGAAATGTGGTAATTAATATATAATATTAATATAGGAAATGAGGTCCACAATAAATGTTTATTATAATAGATTATAACATGTAATTGTTTATCTTTCCACCATTTTAAAAAAGATCAATAAAGAAATGAACTAAAGGTTATATTTTTGAAAGCACTGACTTTGACACACATCTTTTTCTCTATATCTGCAAAATCATTTGCACAGTTTTATATAAATATCTTCATCGTCCTACAAAACTCGTCCTTTCTCCTTCATAAGTTTCTGTAAACTTTCAGCAGGTGCTGATTTTATATACGTCACTTGCCGTGAGGCATTATGGGCGCTCCTTTCTCCTTTCCTGTCATAAAGGATGGTCCAGTGTTTCCTAAGCTGAAGGACATAATAAAGGAAGCAACGACCTTCCTTTTCTTAACTTTTGGAGAATTCAAACAGCCCTTATCATGGCCGACACTGGGTCATTTCCCAAAAAGGACTATTCGAATGCACCCAAGAAGTAGAAACCAAACGAAGCCCAAAAAAATCAAACCCAGAAAACACCTGCAAGATCCAGAACAGACCAGGATCCAGACCAAACTCAGCGCACACATGGAGGCTGTTATCCTGTGTGAACACAACAAGGTTTGGGAACATCACTTAATATTTTGATTTTATATGAATTATTGAATGTCCTCAGTGGGATATCCCAAGTTCATTGTTTTTTTTCTTTTGTGACTTCAGTCTGGGTTGGATCCAGATGAAATTGACCTTGATGATAGAAACATGGACCCCATGTTATCCTGTGAAATTGGAAGCAAATCTTTTAAAAAAATTCTATCCAATGTTAACTTGCGAGATTTTTTGAAAATTTGGGAATTTTTTGCATCCAGACAAATATACATATCACCACCAAAATCTAATCATTTTTAAGCTGGGTCATTACCAACATCTCCTGACAATTTCAACAAAATATGTCCAGTAGTTGTTGCATAATCTCACCAACAAACAAACAAACAAACAAACGCCAGCAAAAACACAACCTCCTTGGCTTCAGACACAAATATTATATTATGTCTTTAAAAACTTACCATCATCTCACAAAGCCATAAATTCTAAGTCAAGCCTGCTGCAAAATAAAACACTGAAAATAAAGGAGCAGCCGCTCTCTCTCGTCTGTCTGTCGCTGCCACAGCGCCCCCTGCAGGCTTGGAGCTCTCCTGTTGTAGCACTAGTTCCTGCTCTTGCAGCTGTTTTCTGCATTTAATTGCTTGGGACTTCGTTTTATTTCTAACTTGCAGCACGTTTCACGTTAATGCATCTGTTTTATATTCTTTTATATTTCATTATGTTGGCTGTGTTTCTGGTCTTGAAGCTGATTTCCTCCTGCTGAACTGCATCGAGCGTTTGAGCTGTTTGCCCTCATCGGCCACATAACATTTCTAAAATAAAGCCACAGAACAGCTCCAACATGAAAAACAAATTAAATCGGTTGTAATTTACACCAATAACAAACAGACCAAACTGTAATTTTTAAGCATCAAACAGGTTTTTAAAAAATGTCCAAGCAGTGTAGAGACATCCTGAATGATGCCAGTTTTTGCTCTAAAAAAGGAGAATAAATCAAACGCTTTCTACGTTACTTTGTGAGAAAAACTTCCCCTTTGAAATGATAAGGCTGTAATTTGAAAACAAAATCCTTATGTTTTAATACTTTTGGCGCCCCTGTTGTCTTGACTCAGTCAATCACAGGGCCACATAGAGAGACGGACAACCATTCACACTCACATTAAGGGCAATTTGGAGTCATCAGTTAGCCTGTGTCTGTGGGAGGAAGCTGGAGTGCCCAGAGAAAACCCATGAATGCTCAGCACATGCAAACCACAGCGATCGAACCAGCAACCTCGCTGGTCGTGCACTACCTGCTGCGCCACGCCCGCCATGAGAACAATGAAAACTAATTATTTCCAAGAGAACTGAGCTGTGGTTGGCACTATTTGTGTTTTAAACTCATCTGGATGATATTAAATGCATTTCCTTGCTGTTGAACATTTTTTTTTTTTAATAATTTTGAGGGTTTTTGTTGTTTCTGTTTTTTTTTTTTTTAAGTGCTATTGGATGTTAATTCATTCCTCCACTGAATGATTTTATCAAACAGAAAGAAACCACAGGCTCTTTAAACTGAACACGACTGCTGTGGGCAAGTGTGAAATCATAAATTAGCACTTTTATTATGGGGTACAATATCTCATCACCTTAACACTTTAACACCCTAACACTCGGCATTTTGTGCATTAAACAGCTCACACACTTTAACGCTGAGGGTCATTTTCTCATGGTTTGTCTTTAGCATACCTTTTGTATTGTTTTATGTGTGTCCTGTAATTTAATGTAAAGTTTGTGTTGTTTTGTGTATCTGTCATCTGGCTGCTGCCTGTTACTGTTTTCTGTACTTGATGTATTTTAAGATTGTACATACTTGTACAAATTCATTACGTCAACCTGCCGGGGACTACAGATGGAAACTAGCCTGTGTCTAAAATCTGGCACATTTACATGTCACTGTCCTCTGTTTAATTAAATTAAATTAAATTAAAGAAATCCTCTGAAAGCAGCATTTCTGCAGGTTTTGCCCTGATTGGTGAACTGCGTGGATACTCGAGGAGTTACGGTAGTTTGAATCATGCATGTCTTTCTGTCGCTGGCTACAGCTTCACCTGTCGAACAAGCTGAGCAAAACCACGATTTTTTTAAGGAATTTTTTAAAATCCCCCCCGGACATAATTTTATGACATAAATGGAGGACATGTCCGGGCAGAAGAGGACGTATGGTCATCCTAATTTATGACTTACATCTGAGTTTAAATATAGAAATGTTAAAACAACCTCTGGTTAAAGCTCTTTAGTTGTTCTGTTTATTAAATAAATAATTTATCCTGATTGTTTAGTCACAGTATCTCACAGCATGCATCCCTCTGCCCCTCTGGTTATGACTGCGGCCCTGTGAGTCACCACACTTTCCCGTCCCTGATCAAACCAACAAATCCACCTTTCCGTCGTTCCTGACTTTGCTGTTTGACCTGCAGCCTGCTCGCTGAGCTGCTGGTCGGTCAGCACTAAACTTTCTGAGCTGCTGTCACCATCAGCGCCGTCCTCTGTGGTTTGTTTGCACCCTCACGAATGTGGCACTCTGTTGGTGTGATCATCCACACAGATGGTGTTGATGAGTGTTCACATAAACTCGAGTCGAGCTTTGAGCACTTCTGAGAAATCTGTTTATTCTGTCATGAGCGGAAAGACCCAGCAGATAAAGAAAGAGAGGGACGTCAGTATTTACAATAACACTTCAAAATACTTACTGTTAGTGAGTTAAACTGTGTAACAGACTGAGTGAAGAACTAAAGCAAATGTGGAGCATAATTCTGTTTAAAAAGAGGCACAAAGAGCGACACTGATGAATAAATACCATGAGGTGCTTGATGATTATTTGGATGAAAGTTTTGCAGGGTATGGTAAATCTAAAGAAGGTACGCATATGATTGTATTTTTCTCTGTTTAAGTGATGTTGTATATTCACCCTACATGTTTCAAAATTATAGCAAAATTGAAGACAGTGTTATGATTTCAGTTAAGTACAGTCAAATTTAAGGTGGTAGGATTAGATAAGTTCTCTCTTTTTGCTCATGTAAGCTGAGAGGTTTGAGTGACTGCAGATTCAAGTTACTCTTTTCTTTTTTTCATTTTTTGTTTATCACTTTTTTGTATTTTAAACTGTTTTTCAGCTGTAACATGATTGAAATAAAGATATCAATAAATCAATCAAATTATTTTACAATAAACAAAAATGCTAAATGTTTATGCGCACTGATACGTTTCTTTCATTTATCCTTCACAGTGGGAATAACACCTCATCCCACAAGCTGGTATCTCATATCTGCCATTTCTTAATGGATTTGCTTCCAACTTCACGGGATGATATGGGGTCCATGTCTCTGTCATCAAGGTTAATTTCATCTGGATCTGATCCAGATTGATGTCACAAAAAACATTGACCTTTAAAATGGAAAATCCCATTGAGGACATTTGATAATTCATATAAATCAAAATATGAAGTGATGTTTCCAAAACGTGTTCATACAGGATAACAACCTCCACAGTATGTGCTGAGTTTGGTCTGGATCCTGGCTCTGTTCTGGATCTGGTGATCCAGGATTGTTTCTTTCACTCTGATCTGCTTGGCGGAGGTCCACTCTCTCTGAGTGCTTTTCCAGTTATCGACTTGTTTTCATTGTTGTTGCATTTATTTGAGTGACAGGGCTGTGGACAGAGCTGAAAGCTGTGGTATGCCACCTCTAAACTGAGACACTTCATAGTAGGAAGTGAAAATAAACGACTGAAAATGAATGAAATGTCATTATATAAAATCTGAGGAGGGCCAGTTCACAACTTCTTTAATAAAATAAAGTCTCCGAGTCACTTCAGAGCGTGTGAGGGGGGAACAACAGAAACTGTCCTCCACCCTGAGAGGAGGCGTTATGACTCAGAAAAATTTCAAATCATTTTATTATTGAAACAGAAACAGCAGACGTCAACACGGCCCTAAAATCAAACTTCTCCTTCTGTATCACCACGGAGAGCCAGACTGCAGGATGGTGCCATTTTTAACCGTCTTCACCAGCTGAAGAGCATCAGTGCTGGGACTGAGCCCCAGCAGGGCCGAGCAGAAGCTCATGGACCATTTCATGTCTCATGCATTCAGCAGAGTTGCCAGGTCTGCTCATTATAAATCTGGGCTCCTCTTTTTTTTTAAAGTTGCTTGTAAATATTGGCAGTTGGAGGTTGTGTTTTTTTGGGCTTGTTGTTTCCGCAAACCCAGGAGGGATCAGATGCTCACTCAACTACCAATATAAACTGAACTGAATAAACTTTGTCCCACTCCAAACACAAATGTCAATTTGACTGTAAAAAGAGGCAAAAATGACGTTTCCACCAGAAAGAAATCCTTATATCCAGAATTAAATGTATTTCTAATGTAGATGTTACTGTAATAAAGCTGTAAAGGATCAACATAAATAAATATGTCTGTCTGGTTACCAAAATCAAGGTCAGACAGACTGTTCAGTGATAACAGAGTTATATATAACAGGAGCCCCTCTTTTCACTTCTGTATAAAGAAAAGGACGTTCACCTCCAAACTAAAGGATGATGAAGAAGAAGTAAATTAAGAGACAAATAAGAAAAAATGTCACTGTGAAACTGAAATGTAATGTAGGTGAAAATCTAAACATGCTTTTAAAAAGTGATATTTCACATTAGAAACAGGTTTCTTGGTTTGGGCTTGTTTTTATCCACCTGGTTGCTTATTTCAGTCGAACAATCTGGCATCACTGGTGTGAGCCTCAGACAGCAGAGCTTCAGCTCAGGGCCTGGTGTGTCTCTGCAGACTCTCTGTGCTCATTCTGCTGTTTGTTCAGACTCACAGAGACTCGAGTGTCCGGCTCACAATGAGCCAAAACGAGTCTGTGAGCAGGACGAGGACGCACCAACGCACACTGACACACTGTCAGAGCGACACAGGGGACATCACATCCATCCACAGGATTACACAAACACAGCCAGCACATCCTGACTCATCTCATGATGTCTGCTCTCACTCAGGTGCTCATGGAGACATCTACACCGGGGTGAATCAACCTGCGACTGAGGGGGAACTCCTGCACCCTGTCTGAGCCAAACAAGAACCAGGAGCCTCAGCCGAATCCACGAGAAGCCCCTGATCCAGACCTGGACCCTCGTGACCTAAATCTGCAGCATTTTGAGCAGTTATGAGTGAAAGTGTTGAAAACTTGCTTGTTCGCTCAGGGATGCACAATATTATCAGTTTGCTGTTGGTATCAGCCTAAAAAGTTAAGTATTGTATTGGCAGATAATGAACGTTGTGCAGATATTTAGAGCCGATATTTCAGCTATCAGCCACACATATCAGCAAATTACACAAGAGTACGATATTGATCCACCTGCTCATGACTGCATGGGTACATTAAAAAATCAAGAGTTTAATTTGTGCAAGACTCAAGACCTACCTTTGGCTTTTAGCTGATGATATTTATAATTATTTGTCATTATATTATAACTTATTTTAACCCTCTTATTCTGTTTTATTTCAACATTTCAGTTTGGATTTGTTTTTTGGGATTTTATCTTTGTTAAATGCTTTTCTTTTTATTATCCTATTTTAGCTGATTTTATTATGCGCCTGGTGTTAATTAATTTATTTACGTACTTACATATTTACCCTATAGTATTTCTATGTAATGTCTTATCATGATTTTTAATTATCATGTTAGTCTTAGCTCCTTTTCCTCATTTTAATTCAAGATAGCGTTTCCTCAGTCCTGTAATTCTGTTTTCTGTCAGAATTTCCATTTTATGTCTTTGTGTTTGAGTGTGTGTACTGTGTGTGGATGGGGGGAGGTCCTTATATTTTCATTTTATGCAGTTTTCTACTTTTATTTCATTTAATATTATTTTATTTTATTTCCCATGTAAAGCAATTTGTGCTTCAAAGTCCTGTATGAAAAGTGCTATACAAATAACGTTTGACTGATCGATTGGTTGATTGACTGAAGAGTTAAATACTGTTTTTCTTATTTTACATCTGTTCCTCTCAAAAATCTACTTTCACACTGACGAAACAAGTCTATTTTTGTTAAATACAGAGCTTCAGCTCTTGACCAGAAATATTGGCATCAACGATAATGAATTAAAAATTAACGGCATATCAGCAAAAATCCAATATCATGCATCCCTTTTGCGCACTGAAATATCAAACTAAGAACCTTAGTAATACTAAAAAACATAAAACTACCAGAGCACTTGACACATGCCTCTGATATTTTAGAGCAGTGATTCCCGATGCAAGCTCACTGCAGGGGCAACATCTCATCATTTATTTCTAACTTGGAAGCTCTGAGATTAGCCTGGCTGTGAAATGGTTCACTTGTTTTTATGTTGATGTTTTGTTTTAATAACCTCTGCGATCACTTATGCTTTTATTCTCTGTAAGGTGACCCTGGGTGACTTGAAAGGTGCCTCCAAATAAAACGTATTATAATAATTATTATTTATTATGGTATGTGTGCACTACTAGTTTCCCTGGGGAGACAATGACCTGTGGCACAGGTCATTGTCTCTTACAGACTCTTCCCGAGTGTCTGGTGCTCTGGTGTTGCTGTAAATGTGCGGCTTCATTTAGTTATTTGCCAGGACTTCACCGCAAAAGAAGCACTGAGGCTGCGGTGGGCCTGCAGACGTAAAAGTGAATCCATGTAAACCAGGATGATTACGTTCTGCTTTTGAAGAATCATCAACACGTACGAGTGAGGGGGGACTCATGGTGCGACAAAAAGACTCAGGGGCTGCACAAGACAAAGAAGGTTGGGACGCGCTGCTTTGGAGGGAGCTTCAACATTCCCAAAATAGGTCTAAAACCACTTATGATGCTCCATAACCTCTGATGTCTGACAATCTGCATTTAAGAACTGCTCACTCACAACAGCGAATCTGCTCTCATCGTTCACTTAAAAGAGCTGTTCAGAAGGATGACTCTCTCCTCTCTCATGAGGAAAATACTTGTAAAAATCAGGCTATCAGGACTTACAGCAGTCAAGAAGATTACAGCCTCCTCGTCATATCTCAAGTACTCACGGGCTTCAAAGTGTTTTGGACATTTCTTACCTGAAACTTTCATCAGGAGGAACCAATGGTGCGAAACAGAGCACAACATTAAACTGGATTAATCTGATATCTAACTTAAAACCTCGACTCTCTAATCAAAGATCTCTGTCTGTAGTTGGTGCCTTACGGGCTGATTAAGGTGGTTAAGGGTGTGGGTGGGGTGATATGTTTAAAATTGTTGGAAAAGGTGATATGTATAATTTAAGATGTCAGTTTGCAGAACTTCCTCCAATAAAAAATAAGACATAAAAAAAAGCTGCTCAAAAGACTCGGCTCGCTCCTGAACGTCACATCTGTAGACCAAACCACCGCGGCAGGAGGTCACGGAAACAAAGCCTGTGTTTACGAGTAGAAAAAGATAATACGATGACCGCAGAAGATAACGTAACATAAAGTGGAAAAATATGAGTCACAACAAGCACACAGGACCGTTCAGAGCTGACGAGGAGTTTATCTGAGGACTGCAGGCAGAGGCAGGCTAACACTACCCACTGACTCCCAGTGTTTACAGTCATGCATGTTCAGATTATTGTAAAACCACACGAACAAACTGTCCCGTGGAGTTGCAACTACTCTGTGGTTTTACAATAAACTGCTCACCTATGGCTGTAAAATCCCAGAGTTTGGTTGTGAAACTACAGCCTGATGCATCACCTGTAACGTAACATTGCTGCTTTGTTTTCACTCAGTAACCTGTAAACTTCTGTGAATCCACAGTATGCATATCACAATGAAATACAGTTTATATGTATATATATATATATATATGTATATATTTATATATATATATATATATATATATATATAAACCAATGTATAGCACAATAGCCTCACAATAATTAACTGTAGAAATTACAAACTTGCCCGTCTGTGTTTAACCCTTGTACTCTGTTAGCTTTCTCTACACATGCTCCACGCTAGGGTTGGTTTTGACCCAAGCCTTAAATCAGCTGTAAATTAACAACAATTATCTATCATGCCATTTTTATTACCCTTATCTCTTGGTTACCTTGTCAGGCTTCATTATCCATGAAAATGTTGGTTTAATATCTTTTGTGTGGGCCTTTGCAATCAATCAATCAATCAATCTTTATTTGTATAGCGCCAATTCATAACAAGTGTTATCTCAAGACACTTTACAATAGAGCACAAAGCTCTTCATATTATGGATACACATATATGCATAGATACATATATACATATATAAAATACACATATACATATATATACAAATATATACATCCAACACCCAACATGAATCCATATAGCCAATCATGAATCCCTCCATCATGGCGGCAAGAAAAAACCTTCTGTTAAGCAGCAGGAAATCTTGAATGTGGACCCCAGTCTCATGATGAACAGCAAATCCACACCATGCTGTGTTGGGTGTGTGGGCAAAGGGAGGGAGGTAAGTGGAGACAAGTGGACTAAAGTAAGAACTAAAGCTAGTGACAGGTCAATGGACCAATCATAGACCTGTCGTCGTCAAATTTGTTTCTGCGGCAAACAAATTTATTAGAGGAGGGTCCCCTTTGGGCCTCTTTGTCTGTATAACCCTTGATTTCAATAACAAAAATGTAAAATGAACCTCAAGAGAATCACATAAATAAATAACAGGTTGTATTGTTACCTATTACTGAGGGGTGTTAGAACACATATTGCAGAGGTATATGTGTATACATTTTTCCATTCTAATTTTATTAACTGTAGTAACATCTCTGGTGTGATGGGTCAATTTCGACACATATATTTTCACTAAAAGAAAAAGGCAAAACAGTACTTTTTAGTAAGAGAACTTCATGAATATTTGTGAACATTTATGAACATTTACCTGATTATCTTCAGAGACGCACCATGATTTCATCTCTAATTATTGCTTTATCTTATCTTTATAAGCGGGTCAAAACCGACCCTAACAACACAGATGACACTATTTCAACAGAGCTTATTATTTAATGAGTTTATTATTTATTTTCTTTTTTTTTGGTTTAAATAGAGGTTCCTGACAAAGTCAAAAAGTCTGATGCAATAAACAAATATTATACATTTAAAACCTAAAACGGGATGGTACCATCCCTAACACAGGAGCAAGCTTAAATGTAATAACCTAAAAGTGCACGGTTTTCGATCTTTTCAAAAATAACTATAATTAAGATTATTAAATATAAATGAGCTTTTATTTCATGTCAGATGATGTTTGCCTTGTTTTGATGCTGCAGTTAAGAATCTACTCAGATCATATTCTTCACTAGGACTGAGTGATGAAGGCATTTTTAGACCAGAGTCATCATCATCACCATCAAGCCTTTAAGGAGACGTCGTGTTAAAGTAGAGATAAAAAGAAAAATCACTCTCATTTGGACGAGCTTCAGGCTGAAGTTATTCATCCATGAAGGACTGCAGAGGGTTAGTCAAATGTGGAGCTGCAGTTTTGAGTTTCTTAGGTGTAAATTTGTGACTTTTTACTCAAAAATTCTGAATTTGTTTATTATTAAATGTGTTCTTCTCATTTAATGGATCCTTTTTAATTTTGATTTTTAGGGGTGGCAGGTCAGAGGTTATGACTCTTTCAAACCTCTTTTGACCTTGTTGCTTCTTCACATTAATAACTTCACATGTTGGTACCTGTAAGAAACGTCGTCTTAAATATCTGAAATAAAAACCAGAGAGTAAATGTGACTTACTGAGTCTCCTTTTGTTCATCTTCTTTTCTCTTCTGCCACACTCTGAAGTTTCTTCCTCTTCTGTCTTTAACTAAAAATGATATTCTTGCTCTGCACACGCTCCTGAATCTACTTCCTGTTTTCAGTTACTAACGGAAACTGCAGCGTGAAAGCTTTCTGACTGTTTGTGCTGTGTTGATGAAATCAGGAGGTTTTTTTCTGACTTTCTAAGAAGTGTGTCCTCCCTCACCGAGGAGGATTGGGAAGAATATTCCTGTCAGGGTTAAGAGCTTGACACTTAGACTTCTTCAGATATCAATCATCCAATCCACCAAACGAGAGTCAACAGCAGAATGAGCTGTTTCAGGTCAGGTGTGGGAGCATCTGCTGGGTCAGCGCGTTGGTTAATCAAGCTGGCCCCTGTGCTTCTGCGGCCTCCTGATGGCCTCCTGATGGCCTCCTGATGGCCTCCTGATGGCCTGTGCCGGCCCCACGCTCCAGCTCTCCTGGTATCCTTGGAGCTGACCCTGTGGTCTAGTCCAACCAACTCGGTCCTGGGTACCCAGTGGCCAGGTGAATGAGATCCAGATCTCAGGGGGAATTATCTGGTTAAATAAATTAAAAAATAAAGTAGTGTGCTGGATCAGGTTCGGGAAAGCCTTCAAGTGCAACAGAGTTGCCAGGTCTGCTTATAATAAGCGACTTTGGGCTTCTGTTTTGAAAACTTGCTTGTAAATATCACAGTTGCAGGTTGTGTTTTTTTGGTCTTGTTCCAGTTGTTCATTTGGGCTTGTTGTGCTCCCAAACCAGAGGGATCTGTTACACACTCTACTACCAATATAAACTCAATTCAGAAGTTAAACTATTTTGTCCCAATCCAAACGCAAATGTAAATTTGACTGTAAAAAGAGGCAAAAATGATGTTTCCACCCAAAAGGAATCCTTACAGCCAGAATTAAATTATTTCTGATGTAACTGTTACTGTTTTCTCCATAATAAAGCTGTAGAGGATCAACATAAAACTCAGATAAAAGCCTGACTATGTCTGTTTGGTTCCAAAAATCAAGGTTAGACTGTTCAGTGATAACAGTTATAAATAGCAGGAGCCTGTCTCTTCACTTCTGTATAAAGAAAAGGATGTTCACCTCCAAACTAAAGGAGGTTGAAGAAGTAAAGTAAGAGCCAATCAGTGAAAAAATGTCACTGTGAAATTATAATGAAAGGTAGATGAAAATCAAAACCCACTTGATTTAGATTTCTCCTTAAAAAAGGTGATATCACATTAGAAACAAAAACAGCCTCGTCAGTGACTCTATGGGCCCGTCAGCGAGGCCCAAAGGTGGCCTCCCCGAACACATGCACGAGGAGGACATGTAAACTCCCCACAGAAAGGCCCTGACCGACACAGGGATCAAACCAGCAACCTAAAACACAAGACTGACTGTTTTCCCTCTCAGGATGTTTGGTGCGAAGAAATCCCCTCTGTATGAAGAACTCAGTCTCATCTGTTTGATGATCTTTGATCAGGAAAAAACCCAACACCGACTGAAACTGCTCGAGCTAGGTTTGATCTCCTGAGAGAGAACACAGCACGCTAACTCATCAGAGGAGGAAGAGTGTGAAGATGAAGAAGAAACACCCACTTGATTATTCCCACAAATTGAACTTCAGCTTTTACACTCTACTTCCACCATAACTCAGGTTCAATCATTCATATTTTATCACTTCTGGAACAGGTTCACAACCTCTGGTGCTCAAAAACCTTCTGGTTCCCACATACAGTCCCCCTGATCCACCTGGATTCTCAGTAGGCCTGTGCTCAAACATTCAACACCACAATATATCTTCACAAGCGTATTGCTGATACATAGAGCAGCTCAGAGAAGCCAAAGTGAATGATGCAGCACGTGTGCGTGGATTATTAATAACTGCAAAGATCTTTGAAGACCTGCAGTTCCTGTGACAACGTCCCAAATTCAACAGGATTTCAGAAAGCCTTCAGATAAATACCTGCAATAATCATATTAATCTACAGTGAATGCATCATTTTGTCGTTTTTTATTTTCGATCTTAAAGCATTATTGTTTTTTTTAAAAGGGTGGTTACTAATATTCTGCTAACATGGACTACAAAAATCAAAAATTACTTAAACAGTGTTCACAATCTGACACAGTGACAATAAGAAATTATTTAATAAAAAAAGTGAAGTGACGGTCAAAAATGTCATAAAAAAAAGAGTGCCCTTCACACAAGAAAAAATGACAAATCTCTAAACTTTCACTTCCTATTTCAGTTCTTAAAAATCTTAAGGTGGAGTTCAAAGTTTACTTCAGCTAAATTTAGGAAGTGACATGTAAAATATGAAGAAGTTGGGACATTGTGCAAAGATAATCTAAAACAGAATACAATGATGAATGAATCCTTTTGTGTCTAATAAAAACTCTACAAAGACGAGATAACTAATGACCAGACTTTCTGACCATGTGTGGACTTTAGATGGTGAAGTCTACAAACTGTTCTGAAACTGTTTGCTCATGCAGATGAATATTAACCTGATCACCTGTGGGAGGTCCAAACGGGTGTTTTTGAGCGTTCATCAGCTTTTACAGTCGGATTTGGCTTCTGTCTCAGCTTTTCTGGACATATTTCAGGCATTGAATTCAAAATAAGTGAATATTTACAAAAATAATAAAGTTCATCAGTTTGAACATCTCGTCTTTGTGGTATATTCAATTAAATATAGGTAGAAAAGGATTTAAAGTCACTGTATTCTGCTTTTGTTTTGTTTTACACAATGTCCCAACTTCACTGGAATTGGGTTTGTATGTTTTATAAGAACATTAACCCCTTAAAGCCTGTTATTTGTTACATACCTTTATGATACCTCTATCTAATCATTATGATCAACAAATTACTAAAAAAAAACATCTGAATACAATCAGATGAGTGATAAAAATGTCCTCAAGTGGATTATCAGTTGCTAAAAACACCTTATGTACCAAATGAGACAAAAAAACATATATGTGTTAACTTTTATGACAATTTTGATTGTTTTGGATTTCAGGAGAAAATGAAATAAACATTTCAGCTCCAAAAATAAGATTTTTCTGGCTATAATTTGTGTTTTCAGGCTTTTAAGGGTTAAAAAATGTTTAATGATTTATTTTATCTTAAGCTGAGTTTGTGTTATAATAAAAAGTCAGTTATATTCATGAAACTGTTTGTTTTCCTTCAATCTGCAGGTTTTTATAAAATGACATTTTATTTTTGTGATTAAACTTTCAGGTAAGAACTATATGTTTTTTTTAAGTAATGTGGTGAAATAGCCAAATTCTGAGTCTCCAGTTTTTCACAACTGTCGTTGCCAAATGCAGAACAAACAGAGGCGTATACGAGACCAGAGGAAAACATCTTTATCATCGCCTCACAGCAGAAGGAGCCTCCAAACTGCCGCCCCCTTACAAAACTTCCTGTAAACGTTTCCTGATCAACAATCCTAAAAGTCAGTCAGCTCAAGACCTCCGTCAGTCAAGGTTACTGTGAGAGGGGGGCAGAGAGAGGTCAAAGGTGAGCCACTCTCAAAGACAGTTTCCTCCATGATGATAGTTAATAAGACGATTTCTGCAGATCAAGATTATTTCATTTAAAAGAAAACTCATCATCATATAACCAGAGTTTTACATTCAGAAATTATATAGAATTATACATAAATTAAGGTCCCATAATGAGATGAGAGCTCCCCCATCCTGGAGGCGACCCTGGTGCCTGAAGAGGACCTGGTCCAGTAATGTGGGGTCTGTGAAGCTTCACTGAGAGTCCGGCTCAGCACAGAGCGGCCTGTATTACAGTCATTCAGTCTGCAGCTGCAGGCGGCCCTCAATGACCGCCGTTGTTGTTTAACGGGCTGAACAGGGACGACTCAGAGTCCCACCAGATGACTGAGACTGAACGTACAAAGAGAGAGACGATGGCCTTAAAGGGACAGTTCAACAATAAACATCTGTATGAAACAGAGAGAAGCGCAGCTGGGGTTTTAGTTTATCAGACAGATGTCCAGGCCTGTTAGTTCCTCATTTTGAATCACTATAAAGCTCTCAGATCCAGAACAGAGCCAAGATCCAGACCAAACTCAGCACATACATGGAGGCTGTTAACCTGTATGAACACAAGTTGTGGAAACATCACCTGATATTTTGATTTTATATGAATTATTGAATGTCGTCAATGGGATTTCCCATTATAAAGTTCATTGTTCTTTCGTTAGGTCAATCTGGATCGGATCCCGATTAAATTTACCCTGATGATAGAGACATGGACCTCATATTATCCAGTAAAATTGGAAGCAAATCTGTCAAGAAATGGCAGAGATATGATATTTTTTACTATTCCGCCTAATGTTAAGTTATGGTATTTTTAGATTTTTTGGAAGTTTTTGCATCCAGACAAAAATACGTATCACCACCAAAATCTAATCATTTCTAAGTTGGGCCATTACCAACATCTTCTGAAAATTTCCTGTAGTTTTTGCATAATCTTGCTAACAAACAAACAAACAGACAAACACACACCGGCATGTGTATCCCACCAGCTAAACGGTCTCCACAGAACTCCACAACAATGTGACTCATGAAGTTTCCTGATTCTTGACTGTGAAACTGCAAAAAAACGAACAGCTCTTTTAACATTTGACTCAAAAATAAAATAAGGCACGTCTAAACGTGGACGAACCTCAGCTTATTTAATTGAATTGTTTTTAATTCAGCAGGTAGTGCCCATGCCTCACAGCAGGGAGGTTGCTGGTTCAATCCCCATGTCGGCTTCTGTGTGAAGTTTGCATGTTTTCCTTGTGCATGCGTGGGTTCTCTCTGGGCACTCTGGCTTCCTCCCACAGACCATTGGGTTGATTGGTGACTCCAAATTGACCTTAAGTGTGAGCCTGAATGGTTGTCTGTCTCTCTATGTGGCCCTGTGATTGGCTGGTGACTGGGTCAGGGTGTACCCTGCCTCTCGCCTAATGTCAGCTGGGATCAGCTCCAGCCCCTGTGACCCTGAAAGAGATAATCAGTATTGATAATATATGGATGTTTTAATTGTATTTCATTTGTTTAATCAAAACTCGTTACTTGACTGAATTATTTCTGTAACTTAATCTAAGTTCAGGATTAGAAACATATTTCACTTGACCTGAATTTGATTTACTTTAACTGACAGTTTAACTAGAATTGAAAAAAACTTCCTTAATTGAATTAATCTACTTAAACTAAAAGAAAATAACATTTCCATTGCTGAATTTTATTGTCTCAAATTAGCCCTAAGCTGAAACATGTTTTGCATTAATACTTATTAAATTAAATTTAAAGTGTTTCATTAATTTAAGTTTTTCTTTACTAATCGTGAACTCCAGTTGTCAGAATGAGCACTAATGTAGACCTAAGAACTAAAGGAAGGCGGCAGATTTTATTGTTTTTAACAAAAATTCGTGAATAAAATATTTTTCAACTGTCTGTCATCTTCGATGCCGTAAATGAGAAACAGAACTCCAAGAATCTCGTCATTAAATTCAGTTTTTATTTAGAGTCGTGTTTCAGTGAAGCCTCATGAGGGACATTAATTCAGGTGATTTAGATGAAGCCATGTCTCCGCTCTGTTGAAGGTGTTTTTCCTTCATATTTAACTTTTGTTGGAAGTTTCTCTGTGTCTTTGGTTCTGGCCTCTTCTGCTTATTCTTTAAACTCCTCTTTATTGAACTGTTCACACTTTATTTCTTAATGTTTATGTTCTGGCTGCAGTTTTGGTTTTGCACACTGGGAGGCAGCAGAGCTCCAATAAAACAGCCTGTTGTTGCTCATAAAACACTGAAATACACTCATTTAGACACTAAAAGAAACTTTACAGCATTTGAGAACTTTGCACTTCTTGAGCAGTTGATGGTTCAGTATTTGTGACTGGATAAACAGGATGAACTGGTGTTTATACATCAGAAATGTTTATTAAATTAGTTTTTGGGTTAAATTAACAAAAAGATTATTTATCTGAATGGCCTTTTCTCTGTTCTCTGATTTCTGCTGCTCCTCTCCCCTGTGCTGACTTCAGGTGTGATAATCTCATCTCTCAGTCACATGTTGAGTCTAAAATCACGAGAGTTTCAGAGTGATTTATAGGGCATCCTGAAACCAGGAGCTTGAAGTGAAACCACAGGACAGGAAGGTTCTCCTGGACCATCCCTGAAGGTCTGTTTCATTCTCTGAAGGACGTCTCCTGCTCTGAACGTCAGGTTTCCTTCGAGCTCGAGCAGGAAGAGTCTGACGACATCTGTTTGATCCAATTAAAGCGAGTCCTTCATCCTTCAGCACCATCTGGAGCTGTAAATGTGATAACTGATGATGCTTTTCTCCTTTCAGACTGACATGAGTCCACCTTAAGTCCCTGCTCAGGATTTAAGGATCTGTGGTTTCTCCTCCTGCAGAGGGATCAGGAGAGTGTGATCCAGATCCAGGATCAGATCTGCATCGATCATAGAGGATTACAGGCCTGGAAACAAGAGTCCATCCTGATCCACTCGAGTCTAAATCTGCACTCCAACAGGCCTGAACGTACAGGGGAGTCTAAAAAACTGTTGAACTAAATAAACTACAAAGAAAAATATTTAATGATGAACTGTTTTCAGAAAATATTCTCTCATTTTGAATTTGATCCTCACAACTCGTTCCAAAAAAGCTCGGACAGGAGCAACAAAAGACTGTGAAAGTTGAGGAAAGGTGATGTAACTCAGTGGTAAACTGGCCCCTGTCCCAGCTTTTCTGGAAAGTGCTGCAGGCGTTAAATTCAACATGAGTGAATATTTGAAAAAAAAAAAAAAGTCAATAAAGTTTACCAGTTTGAACATTACATATCTGGTCTTTGTTGTGTATTCAGTTGTATGAGGGGATTTGCAGATCATTGTGTTGTTTTTATTTGCTTCTACCACAGCGTCCCAACTTCATTGGTATTGGGGTTTGTCCAAACGTCAGATCAATGGTTTCATCAAACAGAGACTGTCTTTGCCTTCTGCACACGCTCAGTGCTGCTGCAGAGGAAAAAACAGACTCGGAGATATTTTGATCAATAATTATATCAAACACAGACGCCGTCCTCGCCGTCTGCACGCGCTCAGTGCTGCTCCAGAGGAAAAAACAGACTCAAACTTCCTCAAATTGATGATTTCTCTTTGAATGGAGACGTCAGAATGTCTGAATTCCTCTGGAACAGGAAACAAAGTCCTGCAGAAAGAGTCTGAACTGTGACCTCTGCAGGTCGTGGAGGGTCAACTACACGTTGTAGATGTTTGAAGGGTTCAAAGTTCACGCTGCATGTAAACAGAAATACATTTAACAGAGTGGACACCCTGCAACTCATAAATGAAGGAACTCTGTTTGTTGAAGACTTAAATATAAAAACAGTGTTATGATCATCAGGAAAATTAAGCTTGAAAATGTTCTTCATGCATTCAGGCATGTGGGCTTAGTCAAGACGACCTGCTGAAGGTCAACCCGAGCACTTTTTAATTTTTTTAGTCTTTTGCCTTTAGTTTTAGTCATAATTTAATCATCTAGTCTTAATGTTAATCCAGTTTTAGTTGATGAAATTTCCCAACATTTTAGTCGACTGAAATCTGAAGTGTAAAGGGTAAGACATCTTTTATGTTTCCTTGAATTTCTGAAGTCATGTTTTACTCTTGGATAAAATCAAACATCTAATAACACAGGAGCTAAGACTAAATAGATGAAATCATGATAGGATGTATCAAAGGTAATAAAGTGCTAAAAGTTGATAATAAATAAATCAATAAGTAAAATAAATAAAACTGTTTAAAACCCAACACTAAAGGAAATAAGTAAAAAGTGGTTAAACGTAAAATAGTAACTCTGAAACTTAAATGGAGCAAAACACGTATAATGCAAATTAAGAAAGTAAAACAAAATTCAGCTAAAAGCTAGACTAAACAGGTAGGTCTTGAGTTTGCTTTTAAAAATATGAACTGTAGGTGGCGCTCTCAGGTCCTCAGGTAGACTTTTCAACAGACGGGGCGTAATAATGAAACGATGCTTCACCGTGTGTTTTAGTTTTTACTTTGGGAACTATTAAAAGACCACTACCTGAAGACCCGAGGGCTCTACTGGGCTCATATGGTAAAAGCAAATCAGATAAATATGACCAAGACCATTAAGAGATTTAAAAACCATTAAAAGAATCTTAAAATCAATTGTCCATGTGCACTTGTTCTATCAGTTACTGTCTAGTTTTCTTCAGGAGAAAAAAAGCTTGTCGATGAAAACTATGAGGAAAATAATTAGTGAACAAAATTAACACTGCTGTGAACATCATGAAGCATGGATCCATCCTGCCTTGGATCAGCGGTTCAGGCTGCACTTTGGGCCCTTAGTCCCACCTGAGCATGGTTCAAACTCCACAGCCTACCTGCTGACCATGTCCACCCCTGAATGACTACAGTGGACCATCTTCTGAAGGAGACTTCCTCAAAGCTCCGATCATCTCAAACTGGTTTCTTCACTGTGGCCTCCACAGTCACCAGATCTCAATCTAATGGAGCACCTTTTGGATGTGGTGGAGCAGGAGATTCTCATGGAGACACCCTCTGCAGCAGGACGATGAAGAGGAGCCAGAACAACACTCAAAGCTACAGGTGAGTTTCATTTTCTGCACTCATTTTCCAACTCAGACGAACACCTCTGAAACAAAATAAATCCAGATTATTGAATTTTTCTGTTTTAATGCTCAGAAAAACAAAGTGTAACATTCTTTAGAGACATCCATCAACACTCAGTACATCGTGTATAATATTCTCCGGGACATTTACATTCTGTCAGAGCATCCACATGTACACAAACTCTAACGTTTATTTATTTATGGTGATTTTATTTTGCATTCCTGTTGGTTTGAAGGTTCCTGAGGTAAATATTGCTTTAAACGTGTGCTTTACATTTAACACCCAGAGAGTTCTTCCTCTTTTACTCTCATAGGGATGCACAATGTTTGATTTCTTGGTGATATCTTTTATCGAACTTCTTGTTGCTTGTTATCTAACAAGCTGCATGTTCTCGCTGTGGGTTTTCTTCCCACAGACAAAAACATGCTCGATGGGTTAATTGGTGATTTGTGGGTGTCTATCTCTTCATGTCAGCCCTGTGATTGTCTTGCAACCAGTCCAGGGTGTAAACATAGAACATAATTTTAACAGTAAAATGATGTGATGGAGCGTCAGATCAGTAACATGGAACCATATGTGAGTTTCTGAACTGCCCGTGAGCGATGTGGTGCGACGTTGTTGCCTCCACCGTCTCTGTTTTCAATAAAAGAGGAAGATTGAGGAGCTGCTGAGGGATTTTCTTAGAGATTATCAAAGTGGAGAGCATTTATGATCCACCGTATCGCTTCATCACTGCATGGGTACATTTAAAAATAAAGAGTCTCAATTTTTCAAGAGTTAAATGTTTTTCTTATTTACATCAGTTCCTCTCCCAAATAGACCCACACTGAAAGAAACAAGTCTGTTTTTATAAAGTACAGGCTTTGTGCTCTAAACCAAAAATATAAAGATCTGCAAAAATCCAACATTGTGCATCCCTAATTTGTGGTTAAAAAAATCCAACAAATGAACCTAAATTTAAGAATATTATAGATTTTAAAGTTGATTTTTTAAATTGTTAAATAACTTTGTGGCCACAGATTTAATAATTTGTCTAAATAGGGATTATGTACCATCATCATACCATTACAGTGATATAGACTGATTGTAAAATGTTAATAACATTATATATTTATAGATATAATATCACAAAGCTATGGAGTCAGAGGAGAGCCGTCACAGAAGAAGAAATTAAAGAACAATGGATGGACGGATAATCTGACAAATTAAAAAAAGTTGTAAATGAATGTACTGAAATTAAAAATAAATACATAAAAAATTTAAAAAACAATATATATACATATACATAATATACATGAATGAGAAAATAATAAATATAGAGTACAAGAAATATACAAGCATTAATTTACAAAAGAATGTGAATTTTAAAATCATGTAATTTACATTCTGTTATGAATTTATGAGGACTAGTTTATCTTTTTAATGAATGATTGTTTTTATTTTTGATTATCCGTCAGTCTAAGATGCACATTCAGGTCCAGTGTCCACCAGCCGGGTTTTTAGCACAAATATCTTCAGTTAGTGAAGAAACGTTCTCCATTTTCTGATCAAACTGACACCAAAGCTAATCTCTGTATGAGCGTCGTTACACTCGAAGGCCCCGCCTTTTCCTCCCCAGAGGATGCTGATTGGTCGATGCCTCTCACACGGCGACGGTGTGATAACGATGTGCGTTCACACGGAATGGAAAACGCAGTAGTGTGCATGCCAGGCCAGTAGTTGGCGATGTAAGTTTGTAGTGTTTGGTGAATATAACTGATGCGTCTCTGCTGGTCAGAGTGTTGACGCAGCAAATCCACGTTTTGTTGGAGGAGCGAAAACAAACCGAGCGCAGTTACAGCACACGTTGCTCAGTAGTCGGCCATAGCTGTCGTTGTTAAAATTATAGCAGTGCTTCTAAGGTGGAGGGGGCGTGGTCACAAACCAAAAAGGGCGGAGCCGAGGACATTTTATTTTGCCGTGAAACAGTTTCTAACAAGCACAGCCAAGCAAATGCTGAGGGATCACTGTGAAAATGAACTGTTATGCAGATGACACTCAGCTGTATGAACTCAGATGAACCTGATCTGGTTTATTAAACTGGAGTCATGCTCACTGTTGCCAGATTTTTTGACTGAAATAAGCAACCAGGTCGACAGAAACAAGCCCAAAACAAGCAACATCCAGCTATTTTTGCTTCTAATGCAATACATTACTTTTCTTTTGTAAAGAGAAATCTACATGAAGTGTGTTTTGATTTTCATCTACATTACATTTCAATTTCACAGTGACATTTTTTCTTATTTGTCTCTTAATTTACTTCTTCAACAACACAGAGGTGAAGGGAGGGGCTACTGTTATTTATAACTCTGTTGTCACTAAACAGTCTAACCTCGATTTTTGTAACCAAACAGACATAGTCAGGCTTTAGCTAAGTTTTATGTTGATCCTCTGCAGCTTTATCATGGTGAAAACAGTAACAGCTACATTAGAAATACATTTAATTCTGGCTATAAGGATTTCTTTTTGGTGGAAACATCATTTTTGCCTCTTTTAAAGGAAACTTTGGAGTGAGAAAATAGTTTGTGTAACTTCTGAATTGAGTTCATATTGGTAGTAGAGTGAGCATCCTCATGCATTATTATGCACCTGGTGTTAGGCTTTCTCATTTTACCATATTATTCATTTAAATTTTATTTGATTAATTTATTTACTTATTTTACCCTATAGTATTTCTATCTACTGTCTTGTCATGATTTTTAATTATCATTTTAGTCTCCTGTGTTTCCCTCATTTTTAATTCAAGATAGTGTTTCCTCAGTCCTCTAATTCTGTTTTCTGTCAGAATTTCCATTTAATGTCTTTGTGTTTGAGTGAGTGTGTATTGTAAGTGGATGGGGGGGGTCTTTATTTTCATTTTAATGCGATTGTCTACTTTTTATTTCATTTATTGTTATTTTCTTTCTTTTATTTTCCACGTAAATCACTTTGTCCTACAAAGTCCTGTATGAAAAGTGCTATACAAATAAAGTTGATTGACTGATTGATTGATGCTGTCAGAACTTTGACCTGCTGAACTTTGACCCAAAAACTCGGCCAGAGGAGTCAGACTCGTCCTAAAATTCTTCTTCTGTTTGTCCCTCCTGTGACTCCGCGGGGAGTGCTTTGAGCTTCATTCATGACTGTATTTACATTCAGAGATTATAAATGTGTTGCTGGGTTTTACATATTCAAATATATTCACATTAGATTATTAAATATACTCAAACATACACAGGTCATAAATATGTGGACACACAGCAGGTCACACTGTTGTTGGTGTGCAGTTCCTCTTTGAATAAAGTTCCTCGGGTCGGTAAAGGCAGCAGAAATATTGCTTTGTGTTTATTGACATGGGGCGTCCTCTAAAACCAGACCTGGAGCAGACCGGGAGCTGCCCTCGGCGTGTCCCCTCCTCCATATTGCTGTCAGTATTGCTGCTGTGTGGAAGGAGAGGCGCTGACAGAGTGTGATGAAGGTGAGGGGTGAAACAGGACGTTCGGGGTCTTGTCGAGTCCACTGTTAGCTCGTAGGCGGGGTCAGAAAAGGTCTTGAGGGCCCAGGTGGATGATGATCGGCGTGGCGATGGTCTGAGGCTGATAATAGGCACTGTCGATGTACAGACCGCCTACAGACACAAAACAGCACGTCATTAACACCACAGAGGGAGAAACGAATGAACGAGGGGTCATGACCTCTGCTCGGGTTTTGTTTAACTTTAGTCCAGACACAGAAGTCACGCCAGCCTGAAATATTCGGTCTTTAATGGAATTATTCGATGAATGATGGAAAATCATAGAGGCTTGTAGATGAAAATGAAACACGCTTTATGCAGATTTCTATTTCAATAAAAAGTCATAGGTCAGATTAGATAGAACTTTATAAATCCCTTTGTGAAACTCCCTCAGAGAAATCAGGACTCCAGCAGCAGTTTGAGAAGCAGATAGAAAGACAAAAAGAGGTTGAAACACATTGTCAAGGTAGCAAACGAAATAACTGGAGCCACACTGATCGACCTACAACTTACTGCAGGAGGGTGAACTCCAAGGCCCGGGACATCATTCAGTGTCCTGGGAGGAAAAACTCATTCATATCACAAGCCATTAGACAACTAAATTTAAATTTTAACAATGATATCTTATTTTTAAACACTGCAGTAATGGTCCTGCTTTAGTTTTTTTTTCTTTAACTTAACTATCTATTGCACTGAAAAGGAGAAGCTCTCCAATCTCATTGTACATTCTGTCTAATGACAGTAAAGGCTATTCTGATTCTGATTATGAGGTATTCGTGTTTTATCCATCTGTGTCTTATCTGGATTTGTGTGATTGTGTTTTTATGTTTCATGTTTTTACCTGCCTACGAAAAACAAATTTCCCTTTGGGGACAATAAAGTGAAGTTGAAGATAAAAAAGACTGATATAAAAATAAAATAAATAAATAAAAATAAAAATATGCTGTCTTCCTGTTACTGTTACTCCTCCTCCCCCCAGTGAGGAGTTGTACAGTCTAATAAAACCCTGGTGTTTGTCTTCTTAGGTGTTCTTTTTGGCCTGAAAATATGGTGAGTGCTGGAGTTTGACTTGTGATTATTTTGGTTGTGTTGTTTTGGCTCTGAATCACTGAAGGACTGCGCTGCTATTGGGAAAATTAAAGCTGCAAATATGTCACCAGGACACAAACACGAGGTTAAAGGTCGTCGCTCGACCACAGACTGTTAGGAAGCTCCTTGAACTGAGTGTCGGGGGCACAGAAAGCTGCTAATTTAGGAGATTTTATCAGCCTTTCTGTGCAGATTTGTGTCTAATTAGGGACCTCAGCAGTCACAGAAATGTTCAGTTAGAGGGAAAATGATCGCCCGCTGAGAGCCGGGGGCGACCGCGCTGCAGGATTAACAAGAAATGAAACACTGATCAGAGGATTGACTTAGGAATGAATTCTCCGTCTGTAAATAAGACTTTTAAACTCTTACTAATAAAACCAGGAGTTGAATCAGTAAAAGGATGGAGGCGTCTGTGCTCGTCAGTCAAAGTGTAGACCAGGGGAGGATAAACAAATATAAACAAAAACCAGCAGACATACAGTTAAAAAAAGGATTATACCAACATTAATACATTTTGACTTAAACTCTATCAAAAAATCATGATTTAATGGGCATAACACATAACTGAAGCCAATTTAAGCTTCTTTTTAATGCAACAGAAAAGACAATATTCACCAGTTTTTAAAGCACAAATATACGCCCTTTACTATTGTTTCCATTTAATTGTGTCTTGTTGACATTTAAAGACACAATCATAGCAAAATAAGTTCTTTAATGACTTGTAAAAAACAAAGCATTTACCAGCAATCTAAGGTTGGTGTAAATATTTCATGACCTATCCTGATTTGTACATTATTTAGTACTGGTTACTCAAAATCATATTAAACAGTTATTGCTATGCTTTCTTCATATTTCCATTTTTCTTCTTTAAATGATTGGTGGGCTGTTCAAGAGGATCAGAGTGTTTTTCCTTACGTCAGCCTCTCTCTCTCCAAAGAGAAACTTAAATTTAACTGTTAAATATGTTTTGTCCTGTGTTGTGCTTCAGTGAACATGGTTATTGTCTAAAAGTTCAAGGTTCAGTCCACGCAGAGACAAAAACATGTTTCATTTTCAAAAGTTTTCTGTCGGTCCACATTAAAACACTGAAAGTAGTGTATATGCCAGACCTGTAGGTGGCACTATAACGTTGCCACATGCATACACCAAACCAGAGAAGAAGATATGGAGCAAGCACATGAAACGTGCAGTGTAAACAAACAAAGCATGAAGAAGACGTCTGCTGTTCTGAGAGTTAAAGGGAGAGGCGTGGCTGTGAAATCATCATTTTTGAAAATATTAGCTTGTCGCCATGGGGATGAACTAACTTAACGATAGAGATCACATTTCCAGATCCTCAATAGAAGAAGAACGGGCACTATATTAAAAAATCCCCCCACACACAGTGAGAGCACTCAGCTGCCTGTAAATATGGATGTTACTCCCACATGCAACCACTGAGGTGTCAGGTTTCTGCTGCCAGCCTCAAGTGGACATTTGGGGTACTGCAGCTTTTGGCTCGGACTCCTTTTTATTGGACGTTTCTGATGGTTTACGCCTCACCATGTGAGGAGTGTGAGACAGGGTTCCCACTCTTTTCTAGAAATCATTTTCCAGGACATTTCCAGGACGTTTTCACTCGTAACAGGATTGGTGTGGGCAATTCCCAGGTTAATCTAGCCTTCTATGATTAAAGGTTGATGACCAATATCTCCAGCCAGCCCACCGTATCATATTGAACTTAAAATGTATTTATTTCCAACTCTCAGGCATGAACATTGTCTGCTAGTTATCTTTTTAGTCTGGCTTTTATGTAGAGTCCTACTATTATAAATTTATGGTTTATACTTATTTTTTTATCTTAATTTACTCTGTTTTTTATAGATAGATTTTGTTGATTTACTGTTTAAGTAGCCTTAATTTTATTTTGCCATTTTTAATTATTTCTTTTCGTCACCATTGTTTTCATTTTTATTCCTTAACTTGCATAATTGTATCTACATTTTTACTTAATTTCCTTTGTTTGATTTTTGTTCACAAACAAGGTAGAAAGAAGCTAAATAATTTTCCAGGACAATTCAAGCTTTTCCAGGACATTTTCCATATGTTTTCCATGACTAGAAAATTGGTCAATCATTTTCCAGGTTTTCCAGGACATGTGGGAACCCTGGTGAGAGCATGGACATGTTGTGGTAGGTCAAAGTCACACTGCCATCTACTGGCCTGGCATACATACTACATGGTTTTAGGTTCTTTCAGTGGACCAGTGAGACTTTTTGGAGAAGAAAATCAAAAATGTCCACAACGTGCAAATCTTACCTGAACAGCCAGATGATCCAGAATCATGATAACGGACTATAAACCACTCGTTACTCAAGAAATCACAAAAATATGAATTTAATAAAATAAAATACAAACAGGTCAAAATAAAATCTCTCTTAAAGGAAAGTTTCAACTCAAAACAAAAAAATGGCTCAAAAAGCTGGACAGAGACTGTAAACATTAAAACTCCAAAGAGAAGGAAAAAGTTCCTCAGTGCATTCAAATTCAGTAAACGGTTTTTCTGGTTTCTCTGAGCCAAAGTCAAAACAGTCGAGGAGAGCAAACAGAAACAGAGTCCACGCCAAAGAGGATTTTAACACTTTAAAATCAGAGTAAGAGTCACAGCGAGAGTCTTCAGCGTTTCATCTGTTTGTATGCCTCAAGCTTCCTCCCGTAAAAATCTCAAAATCATCTTTTTCAGCTTCATGGCAGTCACACAGCGTCCTCAGTAAACTATAAGGTACACCAAAGTGGGACTGTTCGTTCCTGAGATTGGTCAAAGTATCATCGGTAGAGTCCAACCCAGGAATCGAACCCCTCTGCTGTATGTCTACCCAAACTCTACTGTACTTTTCTGGAGTATTTCATTTCTCTGCTTTCAAATGTTTCTGAAACAAAACTTGTCTCCTTACTGTGAGAAAAGCCACAGACTGAGAACCAGCTACACTGTCCTCCATCATTGTCACGACCCCGCCTTCGTTAAAGGGGGCGATCACCGGTTTAAACTGTGATGGGGGAATAAAGTCCCTGAAACCAGAATCCTGAACAGACGAGTCAAACCGACTGTTGAAATGAACCTAAACAGATAAAACTCATTACAGGTAAGGGTGGGTGACAAGGTGTGCTGTGGTGTGGTCTGGGTCAGTGATGGCTAAACTTAATAAGGATAAAAGGTGGGTCTAGGGGTTAGTTTTTCCTAATATGGGTACAGGTTGGGGACGGGGTATGTCTTAATGTGGGCACAGGTGGGTGTCGGGGTATGTTTTGATAAGGGTACGGGATGGTGATGGAGAATGTCTTAATGTGGGTACCTGTGGGTGTCAGTGTTTTAACTAGGGTACAGATGGGTGAGGGGGTTAGTTTTTTTTTTTTAATATGGGTACAGGTAGTTGATGAAGTATACTTTAATATGAATACAGGTGGGTGATAAGAGTACTTTTTAATATGGGTACAGGTGGATGATGGGGTGTTTTAACTTTGGTAAAGGTGGGTAATGGGGTACATTCAAATAAGCGTACAGGTGGCAGATGGGGTATGTCTCAATATGGGCACAGGTGGGTGTCAGGGTATGTTTTAATATGGGAACAGGTCGGTGATAGAGTACTTTTAATATGGGTACAGGTGGATGATGGGGTGTTTTAACTTTGGTAAAGGAGGGTGATGGGGTGTTTTTACTTCGGTAAAGGTGGGTAATGGGGTTCGTTCAAATATGGGTACAGGTGGCAGATGGGGTATGTCTCAATATGGGAACTGGTGGGTGATAGAGTACTTTTTAATATGGGTACAGGTGGATGATGGGGTATTTTAACTTTAAAGGAGGGTAATGGGGTACGTTCAAATAAGGGTACAGGTGGCAGATGGGGTATGTCTCAATATGGGTACAGGTGGGTGACAGGGTATGTTGTTGAAGGGACTCTGATGATGGGGAGAACTACTGAGGGCATTCTCGAGGGAAAACCTGAGGAAAAAATAAAGAAAAGGAAACTTAAATGTTGGATGATGTAAAAATAAACAAAAATGATGGATGATTGATCGGTTTAAGCAAAGCTGGGTTTACCGTAGGGAGGGAGGGCACCTGCAGGACTGTAACCGTAAGGAGCACCAAAACCTGAAAGTAAAAAGAGAAGGTCATTCAGTGGAAATATGACAGAGTATCAGAATGAAGTTAGATTCTCTTAACTGTTTTAGGAAGTGATTGAATTTTCACAGCCCTGCTATTTAAAGATCTTATTTACATCTCCAAATGATAAAGAAGTTGTAGTAAAGATACACTCATTAAAAATGGGGAGAAGAACAATGGTTTTTTTGCAGCTACTCTTGCATAAAACAGTAAAAGTTTGATATTTTGAGACAAGCTTTGAATGTGAAAAAATAGCGTTATCTGGTGGACAAATATAAAAATTAAAAATTGAAAGCCTGTAGTCCAAATCAAAATCTTAACATTGACAAATGCATTAGTTTAAGTGCAGATAAATGAGTGATAAAAAAGGCATTTTCACTGATTTTCAATTGGACATTTTTTGCCATCAGGACTATATGTGTCAGTTTTTGTGCTGTTTAGCCATTTTAGGCTCATTTAAGGCCAAAATGCCTTGAAAATAAAAACTTATGGTACAAAATACTCCTCAGATCTCCTAAGAGTTCACAAAGTTCACCGTCTGTGAACAGGCTGATCAAGAATTCACCTGAACGACTTATTCGACTTACCTGGCGGGATGTATCCGTGCGTGGGCGGTGTGCTGATGTATGGAGCTCTGGGGATGATGGGGACTCGAGGAGGTCTGGCAGCGAGAGTGGGGAGGGTCAGCACTGAGGCTACGGGTCGCTTTGGCTACACAAATACACAGAATACACACACATAGTAAACATTAGAGCACGTTTCTGTGCAATATCAGCCCATCTGCTTGTGTCACTCACTGGAGGGTTGGGCCTTTTCTTCTTGTTGTTGGTGGATTTTGATCCGGAGAAGAGGCTGTTCAGAGCTGCGAGCGCCGCGCTGGCTTTGGCCACCTTCTTATTGGGACCAGTCCCACGAAACACCTGCTTGTCCACCTCCACCTGAGGACACAAAGACAGGGAGACGTCCACTCAGAGGGATAGTTCAAACCTGGTAAAGACACCGTCCTTGTTTCTTAGCAGCTGAGTCTTCCTCCTCTATCCGCTCCACAACAGCACAAAGAACTTGGACTTCAGGGGAGCGCTGTCATGTTCAAAGAGCACCTGCCAGGTGTGATCAGGTTGGTGAATCAGGATGAATCTTGTCCAGACGTCTCTCCTGCTGATCTAAAATGTGTGAACATGCTTCAAAATGCAGGAGAACATCAAACACGCTCGCTCCTCATCAATTCATAATGAGAACTTCTGAACGGAGGCGAGAAATCAGGTTGAGCGGCGTGCGTACCTCGATGATGAAGCGTTTGTCGTAGCTGCTGCCGCTCTCTGATATCAGCTCGTACTTGAGGCCACGGCGTTTCTCGTTCAGCTCCATCACTGGATTCTTTCCGCCCGCCGTCAGGATGGGACCTGGAGCTCTGGACTGGAGAGAGGGGAGGACACTTTAACCCACACGGGCTTTGTCATGAGGACCTGAGTCTCTTCTACTGGGCTGCAGACCTTTGAGCATGAAAACTGATATTTAGGTGAGAAGACCACACAAACAAATAGTCAGCCAATCACATGGCAGCATGTAGACATAGTCAAAAAGGCCTGCATCAGAATGGAGAAGAAAGGTGATTTTGAAAGTAGCTGCTGATCAACCAGGATTTTCACACCCAGAGAATGGTCTGAAGAAGAGAAAATATCCAGTGAGGGGGAGTTGATGCCAGAGGTCAGTAAATTTAACCTTAGTTAGGACAACATGACTTAGGGCTGGGAGATTTGACCTAAAATATAATCCCTGATTTTTTTCCACAACACTCCGTTTAATCAGAATCAGAATCCCTTTTGTTGTCAACATACAAAATGTACAACTAGACTGGGGAGCTTCACCTTTTTCAGTGCCATAAAAAAGGTGATAGGTAGCTACATAAAAAAAGTAATATATTAATATATATTTATATATAAATAGTTATAAGTATAAAATAATTGTATAAGTACTGGTACAAAATATATCCAAGAAAAATTCTACAGAACACTGTAACTGAAAAACTATATACAAATATAAAACAGAAAAGATAAATATTAAGAACTAAAAAAAAATATTTCTATGTATATATGGAAATTCATTGCACAGGATAGTTTAACATTTACTGAAAATTTAAAGTACACATGGTGATTAATACACAAATAAAAATAAAGTGACACAAAAATTACACAAGTCAAGTTTTAAAATATATTATATAAATATATTTCAAAATATATTCCCAAACCAAACAGAATTTCCCTCTTAAAGTTAAAGTTAAAGTCTTTTTTTTAGGAAATGTAGATTTTCATATAAGAAATAGAGATTAATACATTTTCGGCATATTGACCTGTGCCTGTAAAAAAGCTATTACTAGACAGTGGTTGTTTCCTGAACCCCCCATGATACAAGAGTGGATTAAAATTGTAAATGATATTTATACTATGGAAAAAATTATTTTTTGTTTACGTCTGCAAAAAGATGTTTTGTTAAACTGTGGGCCAACTGGATTAAATATGTCACACCCATTCAGACAGACTTTGTGGAGGTGAAGATCGAAGAAATTTGTCGGGCTATATAATCTTAGCAAACTGTATTTTTTTTAATTATTATTAGTATTTTTAATTTTTATTTACTTATTTATTTCTTTTTTCTATCCTTCTCCCTCCCGAGACCATTTGCGTTGTATTTCTGGTTGATTTTATGTGCACACTTCTCCTCTCCCATGTTGTACATATTTCTTTATTAAAAAAAAAAAAAAAGTTAATGTGTCATAAAGTGTTGATTATGTAGTTCAAACGTAGGCAGGTTTGTCTACATAAACACTGAAAGCTGAGATATTTTCACAGTATATTAACATTAAGCTCTCTGATCAAAACTGAATCCAATTTAAAAAAGCAAATACACAGTATAAAAGTGCTCGTGCAGAACCTGACAGGCCCTACCAACATGAAACTGTAAATTTTCAGTATTTATATTTTCAAACACTACAACAACTTATAATTGAAGTAAGTCAAGAAAAAAATCGTATTTTTTAATTTTTCATCTTCAGCAGAAAATAATTTGAATTAATCAACATGACTTAAGACATTTATTTCGTTACTGTATGGACTGAATAAACCTGAAGCTCGGGGAGAGTCTCCATCTATAGGCACAGCGCCCAATCACATCAATAAGGGGAATTTTTCCAGCAGACTGAGATCAAACTTTCTAAAAGCTGGACTTCGTATCAGAGTGAGAGGAGGGAGCTGACAGATCGTGGACACGGGTTTTATGTAAAAAACAAAGTTTTATACATCATCATGTGACCTTTGAGATGATGTTTGGTCCCAGCTCCCCCCTCTGCTGGTGTGTTTCTCACCTCCTGTGTGTCCGTGGAGGAGGTGATGGAGGTGGAGCTGGAGCTGGTGGACATTCGGTCGTTCTTTCCTTCTCCGTCTGACTTCTCGTCTGCACTCAGAGAGTCCACATCTCCGTCACCAACAAGCACGAAGCCCAGAGCCTGCAGCACCTACAGAGGACGAAGAACATCCAGACAGAAGATGGAGTCATGTCGGTGAGCTTTAAAGAAGAGGACAGCTCCACAGAGAGCCAGGTGAACCAGAGCTGCTGCCCCTGACAGCAGAAGAAGCTCTGTGCTTTGCTCATGGACGACCAGGAGACGCTGAAGAGTGAGCATCATCATCATCATCATCACAACATGGACTCATGAGTGTGAATGTGAAACTGAGTAACCATGTGACAAAGTGTTTCAGTCAAACTTCACAGCTCCTTCACTAAAAGAACATTCTGTTGTCTGTTGATGTTTGTTCACTTCATTTCAGCTCTTCAATGAGACTAAACCACAGACTATGGAAACTATGACTCTGTTGAAAACGCATTTATATCAACATAAACACAAACAAACAAACAAACAAACAAACAGGTGGAGCTGAGGTCGATCTCAGTCCTTCTAACAAACAGCAGCAGAAATTTATTTCGGCTACGGATAAATAAATATTTCATATAAATACACACATAAATATATATATATGTGTATATATATATATATATATATATATATATATATATATATATATATATATATATATATATATATATATACACACACACACACACATATATATATTTATACATATATATGTATAAATATATATATGTTTAAATATATATATACATATATATGTATAAATATATATATATATATACACATTTATAAACATGCAAACATGTTTATTTCTGCAGTAAACAGGTTTATATCAACAGTAAACATGTTTATTTTGCTGTAAACATGTATGTTTTTGTTGTTAAATGGACTTTTAAACATTGAGTCCACAGTCTTATATAAAAATCTCAATAAAGAGTTTTGAATGTGGACCAATAAGATTATTATGAACACAATGCCATCTTTCATTCTGCCCAGCAAATCCAATTTTTATGAATTGCTAAAATTTTCTGGGAAAAAAGTCGTCCTTCACAGGTTTTCATGGTCAGTAACGTCAGACTCATGCAGCCCTAATGTTCAGTGCTGTTCTGCGTAGAAAAATGCTCCTGCAAGTTTCTGCACCAGACGATGAGCTGTGAGCCTCATACTGAGAGACTTTGGACAGCTTGATAGGCGAATGGTTAAGCCAAAAGAATGATGATATTGATCCCTGCAACTCTATATCCATTCTTGACTCAAGTTGATTTTAGATTTCCATCCCTACCCCTGGTCTTTCTGTAGACTTTTGAAGAACTGCAGATTTTAAACTTGAGCATTGGCTCCATTTTTCTTTTAAACTCAGTTTTGTCCTGACTAAAGGATTACAATAAAGAGATTTTGATGATGAACGGACTGAAACAAAATCAATCATTATTAATTATAAAACACATGGTCAGTAATGAATTAACCTGGATGATGGTCATCATCCAGTTTAACTGATACACTTCAGGCCTGTTTGATTGGTTTGTGAAGCACAGCTGATGAAACCCATTTTTAAATACAAAAGCTGAATCTTACTTAATTATTGTTCTACTTTCTAATGATTATTTAAAGTCTTAAAATCTTTTTCTGAGCTGTGTCAACATCAGGACCAAATCAGTCTTGACAGTACTTCTTTAACAGAGTGAAGAGCCAAAAATTGAGAACACCTTAATAATCAGAATCAAATCATGAAATGGGGAAAGACTCCCATCTCTAATCAGTCAATGAGCTCATAATAAAACCTGAACAGTTTTTCGTCTGTATGAGGAACGTGATACGTTTTGTACCTTGAGAGCCACCTGCAGCTTGGCTGTCCTCTTGGAGTTTCCGGTGGCCTGGTACGACGTTCCCTGGACGTCCACAGACATCGTGAAGACCGGTGCATGGACTGGACCGGACTGGGACAGCAGGCGGTACTGAAGACCAGGATGGATCTGGTTCAGACGCATCAGGGCATTCATGGGGTGGTTTGGATCGGTCATCCTCCAGTCCAGGACTAACAGAGGAGAGACGGTGAAGTTAACTTGAGGTGAACACCACAGTCTGCTTGAAGTCTTCAGTGTTACCCAAACTGTTCTTTATCTGCTTGTTTAATATTTCAGATGCATGTAATTATCATCCTAAAGTAGAAACATTAATCCAGTTTTCCAAGTTTGAAGTGAATACCAACATCCTAATCTGCGTGGATGGATCAGAGCCTCCGAACATCAGACGGAGGGTTAACCCCTCTCATAAATACAGCTCCATAGAGTCTGGGCACCGTTTGATTGGCTGGTCCATCTCGGCTCTTTAATAACAAACTGCAGGCTCCGAGGCTCTGGAGTCAGAAACACTTCACACCTCCGCTGTGACGGGAGATGAGGAGAGCACCGCAGTCATTTCTCTCAGAGGGACTGAAAATGAAGCGCTGACACACTGTGACATCTATTACAACAGGAACGCCAACGGCCTTCAGAATAAAAGTTCATTTATTCTCTGCTGTGAGTCAAATACGAGCTTCACTCTGTAAACACTTCAGAATATAAACTAACTTCAATGAGGCTGCTCTGTGTGAGTTTTATTCTAATATATTTTAAAAACTCTTAATTAGAAGGTTAGATATTCAGTAAAGCTTTAACTGTTTTGGGGTTACATGTTGATAATTATCAGGCTTTTCTACAGGCTTTTAAATCATTTATTTATCTGACACGTCATCCAACAAGTTTTTGACTCTCTGGTCTGATAATCCAACCAAAGACCTGCAGTGTTGAAGGACCTTAAACGAATAGTGAGTAAAATTCCGCCACCAGGGGGCTCCCAACCAAAACAAAACATGAGTTTACCGAAGGGCAGGGCATGGATTTCAGCGCAGGAATCCAGCAGCAATGTTCACTAACCACGAGGAAGAACAGATGGACTGACTGTGCAGAAACAATGTTCAAATGAGTGAAAACGTGGATCATTTGCACACCAGCTCCCCCTCTTTCTCTTTCACCTGCATCCTCGCAGGTTAAGCAGCAAAGAGCAGAGGTAACTGTCGAAGAAGCAGTTACAAACCAACTAACATCAATCAACACACAAGACTGAAGACAAGCTCCATATTCTTGTCTCACTGAGAGCTAGAAGTGGTCAGAGAAAACAAACCTCCACTAAGGCCCCAGCAGTCTTGGTCGAATTATTCAGGAAAGTGTGGCCCATTTGGAAAGCTGCCCCGCAAAGCAACTTCGACAGATCCTGCAAAAAACAAAACAAAACAAAAAAATCTGGATCCACATCCTTGTATGGATCACCATCAAAGTCTAACCACGTCTTCTTTGTACCATGATCAACAACAAACATCATCAAACTAGTTTGGAGTTAACTTTCTAACAAACAGACCAAAGTCTGAAAAAAAACACAACCTCCCTGGTGGAGGCAAAAATGGCTGTTTGGCAGTCAGCCTACAGCCTACAGAACACAGAATAAAGTATTTATGGCATACTGTGTTCATTGGTAATATTCTTTATTTATTTATCTAAAACTTCGGAAAAACAAACGACAAAAACAACAAAGTCAAAATAAAATAATACAAAAGTCTACCAAACAACTCAATGACCTAACAACCACTGACCAACCAACCAGCTAACTCAATGACCAAACTACCAACTCACCAATCAACCAGCCAACTCAATGACCAAACTACCAACTCACCAATCAACCAGCCAACTCAATGAAGAAACTACCAACTCACCAACCAACCAGCCAACTCAATAAGACAAACTACCAACTCACCAACCAACCAGCCAACTCAATAAGACAAACTACCAACTCACAATCAACCAGCCAACTAAATGACCAAACTACCAACTCACCAATCAACCAGCCAACTCAATGACCAAACTACCAACTCACCAATCAATCAGCCAACTCGATGACCAAACTACCAACTCACCAACCAACCAGCCAACTCAATGAACAAACTACCAACTCACAAATCAACCAACCAAGTCAATGACCAATCATCTAGTCAGTGCAGTTTTTTTTTATTGTTGTACAAACTGAAACACTCTTGTAGGGCACATTGCTTTATTTTTAATCATTTTCTCTTACAAAAATATTAATTTATATTTTAAATGAAGATGCTTATTACAAGCATCGCATTTTCGTGGGAATATGGACTATTTGGGGGTTATTTTTTGAGTTATCTTGCACACAGACAAACCAAAAAAAGACAAACCCTGGCAAAAGCTCAAGCTTCTTGGTGAAAGTAAAATCTAGATTTCGATGTGGAAGTTTGGTTTAGCCGATGCGACGCAAATAAATAATAGAGTGTGATTGATACCTTCTAGAGCCTACATATATGCTGCATAATTTGACATAAAGCTGTGATGGGGTGAACAATCTGATACAGACATTTAAACAGACCACTGCACTTTAATCAGGTACTTTGATGTGAATTTTAAAAAACCACATTTGTGGCTTTTATTCACAGTAAATGAACTCTGAGGGGCCGTCCACACGAAGAAGAATTCACGAGTTGACTCATGATTGCTCCTCATTCTGCCTGAAATCGTCCAGAAAATTGAAAACTGAATTGAGATAAATTCTTGAATCCTTTGCTGAGATTTCTCACTTTTACTGTCCGTCCAGATCTTCCATAAAAAACGGGCTGAACTTCTGCGTCAGAGGAGGTCAGAGTTTCCTTGAACAGAGACAAATTTATAAGGCCTGATGTTTGAAGTTCAGTAAATATCTTTGACACCTGGATGGAGATAACTCTGTGAAGTATTCATCTTGTCAATATGGCCGCCCACGGCTGTCACCTCTGCGTGACGGCTGTCTGAGAGAAGAGTTGATGAAGCAGGGACGCACAGTCCTGTCTGAAGAGATGCTCGGGATGAATATGGAGGAGACGCTCTGAGTGTGAAGGTGAACGAGGAGATGGACAGGTGCTGAGAGGGAGGGGGAGGTGTTGATGCTTGGTGTGTGTCAGCAGCCTGCAGGCTTCAGCCCTCAATACCTCCACCGCCATCGTCTCCTCTGAGCTGGATGGAGATGAAGAGACCGTCCAAAAAACAGAGACAGGACCAGCTAATTCCAACCAACCAATCAACTGACTAACCAACTGAATGACTAACTGACCAATCAAACAACTGAATGACAAACCAACCTACTGTACTACCACTTAACAAACCAGCCAATCATATGACCAACCAACTGATCAACTGACCAACAAACCTACAAAATGACCTATTAACCAAACAACCAACTGAATGACAAACCAACCTACTGTCCTACCACTCAACAAACCAGCCAATCATACAACCAACCAACTGAACAACCGACTGACCAACTGACCAACCAACCAACAAAACGACCTATTAACCAAACAACCAACTGAATGACAAACCAATCTACTGTCCGACCGATCAATGGACAAACCAGCCAACCAAACAACCAACCAACCAACTGACAGACTAACCTACAAAATGACCTACTAACCAATCAACTAACTGAATGACAAACCATCTTACTGTCCTACAAGTCAATGGACAAATCAGCCAACCTAACAACCAATCAACTGACAGACCAATAAACAAACCAGTTAACTGACCAACCAACCAACCAACCAACAGAATGATTTACTAACCAAACAACCAACTTAATGACAAACCAACCTACTGTCCTACTAATCAATGGTAGCATGAGGAAGGTTGATTGTTGAATATTCATCCGTCCACATCCCTTGAAAGCTGCTTTTACTAAAGCTGAGACAACATCCAGTCCTGATTATAAATATAAAACACTCAGGCCAAAGAGTAAAAAACAAACAAACACAGCACTTATTTAGTAAAATAAAGGAGTAAAAAAGATCAATGACAGTAAGTTTTTTTTTATCAATAAAAGTATAGTGGCGCTTCCTTCCTCCTTTAACACTGTTATTTTCTTAATGCTGTTTGTATGTCACAAACCTGTCAGCTTCACTTCTGAAGATGTGCTGATTTTTATTTCCTCCATTTTCTCTGGTTTATCTCTATAAAAGCTGAAATAAACTCTAAGAGCCTCAGGGCTCTGTCTGAAATCAAACTTTAATGCGAGGTGAAGTCTGAGCCTGCTGAAATGACACTTTATTCCTCCACCTAAGCAGAGACTCATCAGGTGATGTGAGGACTGAACTTCAGGACGGCTCTGCTGATTTAAGGAGAAAAGATGCTGACACGTGGAGGAGAGAAATCTAAAGTTTTGTGGACTTTTTAACATCAATATTTCATCATCAATACCTTCAGTGAGCTCCAGGAGCCTCCAAATAAAAAAAAAAAATTCACAGAAATGTTGCTGAAAGAATGTTTTTCTTTAGCCTGAGTCTAAAATAAGTTTACAGCAGAGAAAAGTTTGTTTGCTGTTATTTTAACCGTATTATTCTGAGCTTACAGCCAGATCTGCTGAACCTAATCTCTTATTATATTCAATATAAACAGCATCACCGTCATTATTGTTCTGTTAAAAATGTTAAATTATTTTAAATTACTCGCTTACAATGTCAGGGCTTTACTTTTAGAAAGTAAATTGTGATATTCTCTATTACTATATCTATGTTTTACATACATTAACCCCAGCCCCTTACTGAACTCAGACAAATCTAATTAAGGGAATAAATAAGTCCAGCAGTTGCCACATTTCTAAATTACAGCAACTAAATGTGAAAACGTGAAGCTAATCTTAACCAGTTGATGAAAACTGATGCTTCTTCACATCATTAATTAAATCATATTTCACTATATCTTGGCTGCTGTATCATCCATTGTGTGTGTATATAGTCACCTTCGTCAACTTCACTTTAATAACTGTCCCTTAAAGGGCGATTTAGCGTGAAGCAGATTATACCAAAACCAAGATTCATATGCAAGGACATGCAGCTCACTGGAGTGGCCTCAGAGAGCTAAATATATAAAATGATCTGAGGGAAATGCCTCGTGTGTTGCAGCCAGGCTGGAGAGGGGTGTTTGAATATCACTGCTTTTTAGCGTGTATGCTCAACAAAATGATAAAGCTGAGATTTGGGAATGGTGATTGCCAAATTTGTTAGTAAAGACCTGAAAAACTACCCCTTACAACAATTTGGAGGAAGAATAAAAGTAATAAAACATGAATATTTAAGCCTCGGCTGCTGAAACACACCTTCTTCTTCTCTTTTGTTTGTACTTTGGCAGACTTTTACGACACAGGCTGAGGAGGAAATATGAGGATTGTTCATGTTTGTCACCAAAGTTTCAATCCCTCGTCTCTGACATGATAACAAAACTTTGATTATCTTTGGAGTTTTTGGCACAGTGAAGCAACAGGTCTAAATGGGAATAAAAGGCGTGAAAGTGTCAGCTGATACTGATGGACAACTTAAACCATCAGTGAACAGGTGTGAATGTGTAGGTGTGAAGCTGCTGTGAGTCGTCAAAGAGACGTGAAGATAAGCTTGAGTCAGATTATCATTTTAATGTTATTGATGAAATGACAGACACGTCAGTCACTCAGCAGACTGTCTGGTCCTGTTAGCTTCACACACTCTTGTCCTGCGTCTGCAGCCTCTCTTCTTAATTCTGTGTATTTTTACAGAAATTTAAGACACAGCAGGCAGAATAACAATGATTTTTAATGTCTGACAGCACACTGCTGACGTTTTCAGTCTTCATGTATCGTCCATGAAAACAAAACTGAAGTTTTGTTCAAGTTTTCATTATCGTTATTATTTCATTTTTTTTAATTATTATTATGATTTTTGTTTGTTTTTTTCTTTTAACAGTATTTATTGTTGTTTTTTATGTCTTTAAAGGCCCAACCAAGGACAGGCAGGGCAAATTAGCTGAGGCTAAAAATGCTGTAGCGTGTAGTTGGGCTTAAACATTCATCATTTTTGGACCAAATTTTCGATTTCACACAACACAATCATGTGATCGCCAAAGATGCAGTTTTTTTGCAGCAATCCTGACTGACCCAGGATCTGTTGTGTCGACTATTTTACACAAACTATTTTACAAATTTGCAGGCAATTTGCATTTAAAAAATGGCTCGCAAATGAACGGTTTACTTAAAACTGCAAATCGGTTCTCACTGTTTACTTAAAAAGAGCCGTTCAAAAGAGTTGACTCGTTCGCCAACGTCACATCTCCACCGTGGGAGTGCCGGTGAGCAGGTCGACAACACAAAGCCTCTGTTTAGGAGTAGAAGTTGGAGTATCCCTTAAATAATGAAAACAGATTACTTATCATCAATATTAGATCACAATCAGATTATTTTAGACTACAATCTAAGTGTTTAATTCATATATTGTGGCACCTATCTATTTTTCTTCATAAACATACTTGGATCTAAATTCAGCTGAAACGTGTGTGGACGTGATTTCTGCTTCGTGTTTCCCACCCTTAAGTCAGAGAGTGTTCCTGACAGCGGGGTGAGTTTTTACCCTGACAGCTCTTCTGATCGTCTTTCTGCTCCACTGAACCACTTTTACAGCTTTTACACACAGACTGTCAGAGAGCTGTTTACCCAGAGCACAAACAGGACGAAGGCTGAACTTCAGAAGCAAACGGGCGACAAACTCTTTAATCAGTGTCTCCTTATCTGCTGCTCAAACAAACCGAGTCTCTCCATGAAGGGCGGCACATCCTTGAGAAGACTTTTAAATCTTGTATTGATAATTTCACTCTTTTTATTACATATGATTCGCAGAAATCCCAAAGTTTCACCTTATACTAATGGAAAGAAATCCCTGAGCAGCAAAAACTGAATTTGACCAAGTACATCTGTCTAAGGTTCAGTCAGAATATCTCATTACACAAATTGAGAGACACATTTACAGACATTTTACTACACCTTACCACAAATCTCACTATGAAGGGAACTCCTCGACTTAGTGGAGAAATTGTGAAAATACAAATGCAAATCATTATCATGTTTTTGGGGCTGTCATGTTATTAAAGCTTATTGGAAGGACATACATAATGCAATACAAGAAATTTTTTGGAAATCTCCTACCTCTGGAAAGTAAAATATATTTTTTTGGACTCATGTCGCAAATATGGCCAAAGAGAGACACATTTTTGTTCAGTATTTTGTTGGTGGCAAAAAGGCCCTTAAGAAAAAACATGCTTTCACATGAGAGCCTAACTTTGAACATCTGGATGGACATTACAATGAAACAGTGTTGATTTTGTTGACTAATTATATTCGCCATAGTTTTCGTCAACAACCTTTTTCCCCTGATGAAAACCAGACAGTAACTAATAAAAACAAGTGCACATGGACAAAAACTCAAACTGAATTAACTGACATTTTCATCAACACATAAAAACTAGACTAAAATGTCTGACAGAGACTAAATCCAGTCAGACCTAATTTGGTCATGTAGAAAGTAGAGACAAGTTAGGAATATATCCAATTATATTGGATAATATATTGGTTGTGTGGAAAGGTTGGATGAGTTAAGAGGGACATCCAATCACAGCTGCCTTAGCTTGGTGGTGGTGGGATAAGTTGTAGAGCGATCCAATCAGAGCTCCTCTCTTTATCTTATTCTGTTCATTCATACATTCAGACTTTACTAGCATTCAATAAAGGGTTATTAGATGTTTGATTTTATCCAAGTGTAAAACATGACTTCAGAAATTCAAGGAAACATAAAAAATGCCTTACCCTTTACACTTCATATTTTAGTCGACTAAATTTAAAGTAGATTTCATCGACTAAAATGTTGTGAAATTTCATCAACTAAAACTAGACTAAAATTAAAACAATTTAGAGGACTAAATTATGACTTAAAGGGATGGTTCAGTATTTTGAAGTGGGGTTGTATGAGCTCCATCTGGCCACTAAGTACATTAGATGCAGTAGAAAGTTCTCTCCTCTCCCTCAGTAAGCCACAAAAGTTTGTGAGTTTTGTATAAGTTTGTGACGCAGAACCAGCCGCAAACAAGGAAGTATTGTACCAAGTACAATGGGAATTTTCTCCACCTCCAAGAACTCCCATCAAAAAATAATACCACAGTTTAAGAGTACACTACCTGGAAGTTTTTTTGAGCGCATCAACTTTTCAGAAAAATAAAGTTTATCTGGAACTCGTGACAGCGCTGCGCGGAGGATTACGTGACGTGAGTTCCAGATAAACACATGCAGGACCCACTAACTCCCAGTGTTTGAGCTAAGCTAATTAGCAGTGGGTGAGCTCTGCCATCTCTTCCTTGTTACTGCAGCACAGTCAAAAGAATGGAGTCTATCTGTGTGGACTGCATGCCGGAGTTTCTCCTTGGTTGTTATCACCAGGCTGTCACAGCCTCGTACTTCACTCTGCTGTTAGATCTCTGTTCTGCTCGTCAGCCTGCCATGTGTTTGTTGTCTAAGGAGGGAGAAACGAGTCGACAGTCAAAGTCACCTTTCATCCGTTTGATGAAGTCTCTGTCATCGGAGCTCACGTCGTCCCGAAGCCTCTTCTGACAGCCTGCACGGAGAAAACGCAGAGACAAGAGCTTAGACTGTGAGCACTGGAGCTGCCACCACACTCACAACCAGGACAGGATCATAATGACAATAAGACAACAGTGGAGCTGTCCAAAAATACACCAGGACAGGATCATAAATCTTCAAGTGCAGGTCCAAGTCAAATCTAAATCGTTAAGGGCGGGCCCAAGTTAGCCTTGCAGAGCAGTGGGAGCTGTGAACAGCGACAACAGGAAGTGACTGCGTGTTTGAAAACAACGGGGGCTTCTGAAGCGGTCTCTGTAGATGGGGCAATATCTGTGGTTTTGATCAGAAATGGGCTCAATTTTTTTTAAAAGAGAAGCAAAGAACGTCACTTAAAGCTTTTCTTACGGGAAATCATGTTTTTGCTCTTCTCCTGACTGGGGATCACCTCTGGGAAACTGGGGGAGAACATGGAAATCCTCCACGGACGATGCAGGTTAGTCTATGGTAGTCGTGGTTACTCAGTGATACTTGGTGAAATCTGCTCTCCTCAGAAGTTAACCAAGAGAACTTAGTGGGCATCGTCTTTGATGAGGTTCATGCCACATATAAGAAGTAAGTGATCCATCTGTGTGGTATAATTTAATGTAAGATGATAGTCTAAGGACTGAAACATAGTTTAAGCTAACAGCTAACAACAGGGTCGAGCTGCTACGTCATACTGTGGCTTGATATGATTGGTTCTGTGATGAGTGTGACGAACAGAATGATCGTCCAATCACCAGCTGCTGTTGTTTTTGAAGGTTCCGCCTCTGAAAGCATTTTCCAACGGCTCTCTCCCAGATGGATTAGTGAAATATTTCCATGACGGATATATGGAACTGTACGTATGGCGTGTCAGGTTAGGTCCAAGTCAAGTCTAAAATCTTTAAGGGCAAGTCCAAGTCCTACTCTAGAGCCTTTAAGGGCAAGTTCAAGTCCTACTCTAGAGCCTTTAAGGGACAGTCCAAGTCAAGTCTCAGGTCTCCAAGGAGCAGCTCCAAGTCCTTTGTGAAGAAAAAAGTCTTACAATAATTTTCAGGGTAACAGGAAGTACTGCCTGCATAAGGAGACATTAGTGTACCGTGGTCTGTTTTCATACAGGAGTGTTTGTTTCGGTTCGTACATGTCCTGGATGAAAACGTGAAACTGTTATTATCATCAGAGATGTGGTGCTGAATGTTTTAACTCTTTCCAGTCTCTGCCTCTGCTTCATCTTTCTCGAGCCAACATTCACATCAGTCTGTCTGTACAGGATGAGCATGTCTTAAATGTAAAGTTAAAATAGTTTTTTAAAGTGTTGGGCTGCAGGAAAGTGGAGTACTATGAGGAGATAAAAATAGAAAAACCAAACACACAAATGAAAACAGCCTCACAGATAAATAAAAGATGTCCCTCAGATTCCCCTGAAAACCCAAACACAGTGAACACACACCTTCTGACAGCCGAGCCGAGGGTTTACTTGCAGGGAGAGGATCCATATTCAAGACCTTGTAGAGCTGTCCGAAGGCAAGGAGGCGCAAGGCGTGCTGCAAACACATCAGACAGAATAAGGGCACATCAGTTTATTGGTGGGATATTGTTTATTCCCCGATTCATAGACTTTAATTATCGAGGAAACGTGCACATTCTTGTAAAGCGTGTGCTTCTGTTGGGAGAAACTTCATGCATTATAGAGAGGAGGAATCAACTGTGAGACGAGAAGAAAGAGGAATATTCCCAGACTGGCAGAGACGAGAAGACGATTCTGAGGATGTCTTCATGTTTCTGAGCCGGAGGGGAAACTTTGTTGTTGAATATGCAGCAGCAGAGCCGGCAGTGAGGGGAGTATCTGAGGAGGTTTTTAAGGCTGGAGTGGATGAGCCTGGAAAATAGAGCAAGTTTCTCAGATACATCCACCGGGGCCCCTACAGATACTGTAGCCTCTGCAAGACAAGGCTGTCACTCTTCCCAAAAATCAAACTGGAACAGTTTTCAAACATATACACATATAACCAATTTATTTGGGTTTTTTCTAAAGTCATAAAGGGCTAGTCAATCAATCAATTTTTATTTGTATAGCGCCAGTTCATAACAAGTCTTATCTCAAGACAGTTTACAATAGAGCAGGCTGTATACAAACTCTTCATATATAGATGCACATAAATACATATAAAAATATTTATTTGTATATATATGCATACATACATCCAGAGATGTATCCATCCATGCAAAGACAAAGGGACTGAAATCACATTTGTCTCTGGTGAATATAGATTCAACAATCAGAAGAAGAAGAAATTAGGATTCCAGTAGCAGTTTGAAAAATAGATAAAAAATATAGACATAAACAAAAACAGAAATAAATATAAATGAATAAATAAAATAAAATAATACAAATATGGCTACTGGCTGACTACTGCTCCTCCCTGCCCTCCCCCTTCCTGTTACTCTTCCTCTCCCTCAGTGAGTTTGTGACTGTTTAATGTGACTCTCCCTCCACGCTGTCGTAGTATTTGTTGTAATTTAAAGGATGTAGCAGCGGTGGTGTTGTTGCTGTGGGTGTGAAAGGCGAGAAGAGTTCCCACGCTCATTAATTCATCAGTTCATCAGTCTGATGGGAGGTCAGAGTCTATGCCTGTCAGATATTTATAGATCCACCAGGACGGACTCTGCTTTAAATAGCTTCCTTTCAATCAGACGAGCGTACAGGGAGGGGGGGGTGTTACTCCAGAGATTTCCCAGTAGAAGCGCTGACGGTGGCGTGGTGGGCGGCGTGGAGGAGCAGCCCGGTGGGACGAGTTGCTGGGATCCTCTTAATGATCACGCTCGGGTAAATGAGCGTCTGCGGCTGATTTTACAGCAGGGAAACAGGAAGGAGGGTTTTATTACGCTCTGGGAGGGAAAATTAAAGACAAAATCTATGAAGAAGAGGTTTTAATGAAAGACTCGCTGTCATGAAAGATCAGATTAAAAAGAAAATCATATATTTGGGCTGTTTCACGGCTTTGATTCATCTCCAGTGGGATGCTTTGCTTCTTTAAGGTTTCAGAGCAGAATGAAGCCTGAAAAGACTTTTCTAAAAGAGTCTTCCTCGTTATTCTGAGCTCCAATGTTTCCCCTCAACACACGATCAAATTAAAGCAGTCTGTTATTTCTATGTGGCTGTGCCCGTCACCTTTGGGACCTTTAAACCGTCCAAAGTGAGAGTGAGGGGGTGTTAATGGGAGCTTTTAATGTCCGACCCCCGGAGCAGGAGCTGTAATGAAGACAGGAAATGCTCCTGTTCTCCCTAAAAACTGCTGTCAAAGTGCCCTTGAGCTAAGTATTAAACTCTGAACTGCTCCAGTGGGAGACACATTAATGAGAAACAACAAGATCCTGTAAAAATTAACCACAGCCTACTTTGTCTCTGGAGTGGGGATAGAGATAAATAAAAGTTAAATATCGTAGGACGCTGGGATTCCTTTGGCTCTCTAAGAGGAGCCAGGTGAAGTCTTTATAACAAAATATTTTGGTATAAAGTGTTTGAATAAAAAAGAAAATATCAAGCTGATGTTCTGTGGTCTTCCAGAGGTTGTTTTACACCAATGCAGGACATCGCACAGTTTTTGTATAGAGGTATGGACATAGAATAGTCTTCCATCGGAGATCCCAAGTTTAACCAGTAAAATTGTTTTTAAAAACAGTCTGAAGAAATATCTAATGTCACCAAGACTATCTCAACAGTCTGTCCAATGTTTAACTGAAAGTGACATGCAGAATCTTGTCATTATCAATTCAGCAAATCCTCTGAATCGATTCACCTCCTGGCCAGTGGGGGGCGCTGTGCACTTTTTCAGTGTTTATCCAGCTGCTGCTGGTGACAGAAGAAGACTGAACAAGAGCGATTTAATGGCGGTTTATTAGTATTATCTGTGTAAATAATGTAAAATATTGTAAACAACAGCATTAGTATCAATCTGGAGTGTTTTCTTTTCGTTCTTTTGCCGTGTTTTCTCTGTTTTGCCGTATTTCCGACGTATTTTCTACACATTTTACTGTTTTTTTTGTCATTTATCGTCCTTTTCACAAGAGTTCATTTCATTTTGCATTCCATTAATAGTAATTTTAGAAATATTGGAGGAAGAAATGTCGAGATCTCTGTCTTCAGCTGGACAGGAACTACTTTAGGGACTATCATCACAAAAAAAACCCATCTGGACATGGTCTGATATAACGAGTTGTAACATGGACACTAAATGCTGTAGGCAAACAAAAATGTTTTAGTTCATGTAAAATGGGTGAAGTTTATTTTTGGTCATATCAGAAAATTTCTGCATGTTCATTTACATGCAGAAATTTTGTTTATGAAGAGAATCCTGTTGAAAATTCAAATCCATTTTTATTATTTTCTTGTAATCACACACTGTTTAAAGCATTTATAACATAATAATGACAAATACTTGCAAGAATTGTTTACTTTTATTTCTTGTGAAGAAAGGGTGAAAAAATGTACTCAAAGGACAATTCCTGACACATTTATTGACAAAAAAGACAAAAAAGTCCAGATGGACATTTATAATTATAGTGTTAACTGTCATGTTTTTTGCTTTTGTACTCCATATGCACAAATAAGTTATTACTGTGCAATTTGTATTTTTCAGATGTTTTGTTGCTCAAAAAAGGAGGTGACATGCCACATATGTTCACATTGGCATCAAAATAAAAACTCAAAAATTGTCAACAGGTACTCTAATTATTTGTGTATTTCTACTTCTCACTGAATCGATACTGAATCGAATCACTACCTAAAGAATCGAAATCGAATCGGATCGAATCGTGAAGTTCTTAACAATACCCAGCCCTAGCAGAGACACTTTTCCGTCTGTAGTCTGTCTGATAAGGACTGACCTGTGCGCTCTCTGTGAGGGTGTCAGCCTGCTGGGCGCTGAGGTCTCTCAGGACGTCTGTGGGCTCCCTCTCACATGGATCGTGAACTCCTGGACCTCCTGCGGAAATAAGAAACCAGCTCAGTGTTTCAGATTCACAGGAACATCACCGAGCTCTGCTTTTTTTCAGGGGAGAGGGAATAACCCACGGCCTCCCGCTGTGACCGTGCTGTATGAACGTCCAGGGATCAAGCTGCCGAGGGAAACCTTGAACCACATTCAGAATCCAATCGCATCGCTTCTTTATAAGGACCATCAGGAGCTGAAAGTTTCTCAGACGACGAATAAAACACATTCATCTGTAAACACATTCTGTCCGGACGAGCTCCAGAAACATCTTTTTATACAGCCTCGCTCTATAGAAAGAGTCAGAGGTTACACCACAGAGAAGAGAAATGCCTGAGAGCTGCTTAAATCTTTAATTGATTCTCCTCCACTTCCTTCGTACTGAATGTAATATGAGTAACAGAGATTTTTCCCTTCTGATGCTGTTGTGGACTCACTTGGACTCTGAACAGGCCTGTAGGAAATCTGCAGCCGTCTCTGAATCACTGATAAACTTCATTATGTGACCGTATAGTCATCAGTGCTGCAGTCCAATTTACAGAACTTTAATAAGGCTAACCTGCTTCTGTACGGAAAGCTGTTTGGGCATAAATATGATACCAGTGATACCAACTGTAATCAAGCTCTGAAGCAAAAAGTGTCACTAGTACTACTAGAAGACTGTTTTGGGCTTACTAGTAGTAAGAGTAGACTTAGAAAATTTTACTAGCAAAACCTCAAAGCTTTACTAGTAGTACTAGTAAAACAAAATTGTCTCCTACTATGCGATTTTGCTTCACTAGTAAGGTCTACTCATGCACTAGTAAACCAAAAACCATCTGTAAAACAAAATTTCTGTTTACTAGTACTACTAGTTCACTCAAACTATCTCACTAATAGTACTTTTAGATTGTTTTACTCTACTAGTAGTACTAGTAAAGCCAAAAGATTCACTAGTAGTACTAGCAGACCAAATGCAAATGAAGTAGAATTCTAACTGGTAGTACTAGTGAACATTTTTGGATCTACTCGTAGTACCGTAATTTCTCTATTATAACACACCCTCGTTTATAATGTGCACCCCATTTTTTCATGCTTCTTTCCAGGAATAACGCTGTATTCAAAAATAACACACACCCACATTTTGCCCAAACCTTACTCTCTCAGACAACTCAAAAATTACCTTCATTCAAAGTTTTAATCAATGAAATTTCAGTATTTTCACAACAAATACTGCACATGAGCTACTCGCACACAAGTTGACCAAAATTGAGTCCATGAACCCCAAATTTGAGTACTAGTAGAGCTGAGCGACAGTTGATATCACCGATATCAATTTAAGCTCAAATGGCTTTCCGTGCTTCTGTTGAAGTGTTTTGTTCCTCTCTTTTCTCTTTTCATGGACATAACAATCAATGAAGGGGTGGTTCTTTAATCAAAGTAGGCATTACTGTCTACCAGGGCTCCCACTGATCCTTAGGGAGCTCCAAATGTCCTAAATTATCATTAAAGGCCTAAAATGTCTTAAAGGAATAGATGAGGGTTTTTGATTCTCATAGATGTTGGTCCACATCTCCATGACAGAATCACATATGTGTGCATCAATGATCAGAGTCCACATCAAAGGTGCTCCACTGGATTGAGATCTGGTGACTGTGGAGGCCACTGGAGTTCAGTGAACTCACTGTCATGTTGAAGAAACCAGTATGAAATGATCAGAGCTTTGTGGAAGTCTCAATCAGAAGATGGTCATAAAGGGATGGACATGGTCAGCACTCAGGTAGGCTGTGGGGTTTAAACCATACTCAGGTGGGACTAAGGGGCCCAAAGTGCAGCCTGAACCACTGATCCAAGGCAGGATGGATCCATACTTTATGATGTTCACACCAAACTCTGAGCCTACCATCTGAATGTGGAGCAGAAATCCAGATCCATCAGACTAGTCTACCTCTGCTGTCCAATCTCGGTGAGCCTGTGTGAAGAGCAGCCTCAGTTTCCTGTTCTTACCTGGTGTGGTCTTCTGCTGCTGTAGCCCACCTGCTTTAAGACTGTTGTATGATTAGAAATGATCTTCTTCATTACTTGGTCAAAACGAGTGGTTACCTCCGCTCCTGCTTCCTTTTTTTCACCTCCAAACACTCTCACTCATTTGCTCTGACTTCTGGCATCAACATTAGGCACAAAGAAACTCGTTCAATATCTTCCCTTTTTTGGACCATTCCCTGTAAGCACTAGAGATGGTTGAAAATCCCAGTAGATCAGCAGTTTCTGACAGATCATGCTAACTAATGCCTGGAGGCTGAACTACAACACAAACAAACTGATAAAATATTGGTATTATAAATCAAAAATATCGACACAGTGACACTCAGCAAAATATCCCAATTTATACCAATATGGAAATTTATATATTTGTTTTCCCTGTGATAAACCAGAGTCATATACAGAGGCACCTAAAGAATCTACAGAGTGTAAAAGTCAGGCTGTCAGGGGGAGAAATCACTTGTTAGCAGAGTAAAACTGTTTCTACCATCCGAGATGAAGAAGGAGAAAGAAGAAGCAGGAGAGCTCACTGGACTGGACGTGAACCTCCGCCTGCTGGATGTTAGAGGAGGTGGAGCTGCTGGACTCAGCAGGGGTCCCTCACCTCTGTGTGGGACCCTCAGAGGGATTTAAGAGAGCAGTTCAGAGCAGACAGGTTTCAGATTTATGTCTTAAAACAGGAGGGCGAGCTTCAATAAACAGGGAGTTCAAGCTTTTACTCAGACTCCCGCAGGAGACCAACTGATACGAACTGAGAACCAACAGACAGGGCAGCAACAATCATAAAAAATAACTAAATATGTTAAAAATAATAATAATAAGAGAAAAACAACTGTAAATTATAAAAATAATAATAAAATGTATACATAATTAAAATAACAACTATTCACTGAACTTTAAATCAGGGTTCCCACTCTTTTCTATATATGTTTTCCATGACTCGAAAATTGGTCAATCATTTTCCAGGTTTTCCAGGAAACATGGGAACCCTGTAAATGTAATAAAGTGAAATGTTTGTAGTCGACACTTACCCGGCAGCAGGATCCCTGAGGCGATGCACTCGATGACTCTCCGCAGAGCTTCACCTGGACCCAGAGGACGGTTGCAGGTTGCGATGGCTTTCTCGCAGATCAGCTCCAGAGGCTGTGGAGCAGGGTTAGTTATGTTGACTAATTATTTTCATCATAGTTTTCATCAACACCTTTTTTTCCCTTATAAAAACTAGACAGTAACTAATAAAAACAAGTGCACATGGACAAAAACTCAAACTAAATTAACTGACATTTTCATCAACAAATAAAAACTAGACTAAAATGTCTGACAGAGACTTAATCCAATCAGACCTAATTTGGTCATGTACAAAGTAGGGACAAGTTAGGAATATATCCAATCACAGCTACTTTGGTTGTGTGGAAAGGTTGGATGAGTTAAGAGGGACATCCAATCACAGCTGCCTTAGCTTGGTGGTGGTGGGATAAGTTGTGGAGCGATCCAATCAGAGCTCCTCTCTTTATGAATTGATATATTCATGTAGAGCAGGTTCACTGTTTGTTGTCAGTTCTGGTATTGTAACTGAGATGCTCTGCCAGGTAGCCTAAATAAAGGTGACTGCATTTCACACAAAAGTTCAATTTGTTTCTGTTCATTTATACATTCAGACTTTACTAGCATTCAGTAAAGGGTTATTAGATGTTTGATTTTATCCAAGTGTAAAACATGACTTCAGAAATTCAAGGAAACATAAAAAATGTCTTACACTTTACACTTCATGTTTTAGTCGACTAAATTTACAGCAGATTTCATCGACTAAAATGTGAAATTTCATCAAAAATAAAAAATAAAAGATGTTTAAGGCAAAAGACTAAAAATAAATTAAAAAGGGCTGTCAGCATTAACACTGCTGTGGAGGACTAGGGGACACTTCACACAGAGACATGCCTGTAAACTGAGACCTGGATGCCCTGTATATGAAAGTCTTCTCGCCTTCGTCCGTCACTTACCCATCCTCTGAGCGGCCTCCATCCCGGCAGTCTGTTGCACATGTCTCTGAGAATCCTCAGGACCACGACGCAGGATTTCAGATCTGTGACTCGAGCCTGAGGGGACAGAGAAGCATCAGCGTGAGGATTTCAGCGCCGCAGCCGTCTGACATTGAGATAAAAAACTTTAAAGAAATGTGAGTGTGACACTTTATAGACCCAGAGAGATCAGAACTGAGAGGAAGGTTCTCCAGGACCCTGAAATGTCAACAGGCTGCTGAAGCCACCATCAGAGAGAGGGTGTGATATTTAAAATGATAGAGACATTTAAAGAGCTGAATTCATGCTGTGTGGAATATTAAACTCCACCATCACTCCTCTCAGAATAAACTAAGGAAAGAAATCAGAATATCACATTTGGACACTCCAAATATCTAAACGTGGCCAGATTAGACCAATTTCACGTATGTCACCAGCTTCAAGTAGGGCTGGGTAATATAATGATTAAATGGATTAATTCAAACGATTTCCTGCAGAAAATTTAAACTTTAAAAATTAGGGCTGATCATAAGATCAGGCATCAATATACTAAATGGTGAGGCACTGAGAACAAAATATCATCTTTTCATGCTTTTATGTTGAAATTGATTTCTATTTCTAAAGCATTCCAGAATAATAAAAGAGTTGAAATTTATTTACTGCTTGATTGTCCTTATGAATGCAAAAGCAGATTTGCAGTTACATAAGAATTCAGGATGTAAACCGTTGCAATAAATCGCGATGCACTGTGATATCGAATCGGATCGAATCGTAGACAGAATAATAGTAATTGAATCGAATAGTGAGACCAGTGAAGATGCACAGCTCTAATAAAAATCAAGTTGTTTTTCTCTTTTTGTCTCAGAAAAACAACAGTCAATACAACACAGGGGACAATACTTCCACTTCATAGGTTATACATACACACTCCATCCTTCAGTCTTCTTACAACTAAGGTTCTTAGTTTCTACTGCTGCCACTCTGATTTCTGTAAACCGTCCATTTTTCCCATTTGTCCTTCATCTGGGTTTGTTGCAGTCGTATTATGTGAGTCAGTTTTCCCATGAGATAAATCTCTTCAATAATCTGTGTCCATTCATTTACAGTTGGGGGATCAGTTTGATACCACTTCCTTGTTATTGTTTTTCTACAAGCCACTGTAAGAATTATAACTGGGTATTTATTTTTCCCTTGCACATATTTGTCTGAGAAGTTACCAAGGCAAAGTATGGATGCCTTCAAAGGCAAACTATATCCCAATATTTTTGTTGTTTCTGTATTTATTTTTTCCCAGCAAATCAAGATTTTTGAACATTCCCCAAATACATGGCTATGATTAACATTTATTGATCCACAGTCTCCAACATGGGATAAATTGGTCCAAATATTTACATTTGATTATTCTTGTTATGAAATAGCGGATAAGATTTTTCCATGAGAACTCCCTCCATCTTTGAGAACCAGTGGTTGTTTGGTGAGAGTTTTTTTTTCTTGACTTACTCCAATCATAAGTTGTTGCAATGTTTTAAAATATAAATAATGAAAACCTACAGATTTCATGATGGTGGGCTCTGTCAGGTTTTGCAAAAGCACATACTTAGGCTTTTATTTGTTTCTTAAATGAGATTAAATATTTATCCATGTTAACACACAGTGAAAATAGCAAATCTTTCAGTGTTAATGTAGACAGGCCTCCCCACGTTCAAACTACATAATCAAGATTTTATGATAAAATTACAGCATGAATTTCAACTATAAGAGGGACAGTCATAAAGGCAAAACTTGATTCATGTTATTTTTGTGTCACTTAGACTTTTTTTTAAAGATGGAACAAAGATTAAAATCTTAAATCAAGTTTTGTGGAACAAAATTGTGGATTTTATTCTTGGGTCATATCGCCCAGCTCTCTCTGTACACTGTTTTCCATTTTAGAAACTGGTTTGTCTGAGCCCAGTTGCTTGTCTTTGTCCTTGTTTCCTCACTTTTGTTGTTATTTCTTGTAAAAGTTGAAACTTTACTAATCACATATTAAACAAACAAGTGATCCATGTAAGAAAAAGATGGGAGAATTAACATCTTGTCGATTTCTCAGGTCGTGAAATGAAACTTTTTGTCCTTGGTGAAGCTGCTCTGAAGGTTAGACCAAAGTTAAAGTAAATGTTAAGGACTCTGGTGATCATCCACACTCTCATCTGTGGAGGGAGACGATCTAAAACAATAAAGACAGACATTTTCTTTATGGAGGATGACTGATTGTATCTGTGATCATCACTGATTGTTGGATCATATCCGCCTGTGTGAGTGTGATGGGTCCTCGATGAAGGGGCTTCACCGTCGGTCTTCGTCTGATATTACTCAACATTCGGCTGTCCTTCCCTGAGGGCAGAGCTCTCTGTTTCACCTGCCCTTCACGTCTGGCTTCTTCTGTCTCCGCTGCCTCATCCCGTAAGAGAGACTGAACCATGACCTTCACTGACGTCTTCATCATTTCCTCCCTCAGATCTGTGTCCATGCTGCACGGATGTGTTCAGGGCTGAGGCCTTCTCTTGAACACTAAAGCTTTTCTTTGCCATTTGACCAACATCCACAAACTGATTTTAGAGGTTATGGGTCAAATGTCAGGGTCATCCACTTTAGACTTTGGACTATGCTTCCACTTTTGTTTTAGACCAGTTCTAAGGGACCCGAGGACTCCAGTTTCAGGTCTTTGCAGTAAATTAAAGCATGGAGGTGCATCATGTAGGGCCGTGTTTATTCTGTATAATCTGTATCAACAAACACATCAGCAAGAAGCATGTGACCATATATTGATTTTTTACCTCTGCCAAGGAGGTTATGTTTTTGCCGGCGTTTATCTGTCTGTTTGTCTGTTTGTTTGTCTGTCTGTTTGTTTGTCTGTTTGTCTGTGTTCGAAATAACTTGAAAAGTTCTGAACAGATTTGGATGAAATTTTCAGGAATTGTTGGAAATGGGATATGGAAGAACTGATTACATTTTGGGGGTGATCCGGATCACCGTCTGGATCCAGAAATTTTTTAAAGGATTCTTTAACATTCGGAGTTAGGACCATTTTCGGCATTTGTGCATATAAGTCCACAAAAACCTACCTTGGCGGAGGTTTGCGCTCTAGCGGAGGAGTGCTTTCTAGTTTTAGTATAGTATACTAAAATTTGCATTAATGTCCCTTCAAACCAAAGCTGCCAGGTCCGTCCCCCAAACCCAGGAGGGATCTGATGTTCACTATACTACCAATATACCAATATAAACTCAACTCAGAAGTTACACAAACTATTCTGGCCCACTCCAAACACAAATGTAAATTTGACTGTAAAAAGAGGCAAAAATTATGTTTCCACCAAAAAGAAATCCTTATAGCCAGAATTAAGTTTATTTCTTATGTAGCTGTTACTGTTTTCACCATAACAAAGCTGCAGAGGATCAACATAAAACTTATATAAAAGCTTGACTTTGTCTATTTGGTTACAAAAATCAAGGTCTGACAGACTGTTTAGTGATAACAGAGTTATAAATAACAGTAGTCCCTCCCTTCACCTCTGTGAAAAGAAAAGGATGTTGAAGAAGAAAATTAAGAGACAAATACGAAAAAATGTCTCTGTGAAATTGAAATGTAATGCAGATAAAAATAAAAACTTACTTAATGCAGATTTATCTTTAAAAAAAATAAAGTAATAAGTCACATTAGAAAAAAATAGCTGGAGATTGCTTGTTTTGGGCTTGTCTTTATCGATCTGGTTGCTTATTTCAGTAGGAAAATCTGGCAACACTGGTTCTAAAACAAGAATGAATTTAACTTTTGGGGACACAAGGCCAAGGTTACAGTGACCTCTGAGATTCATTATTGTGCATTATTGTCTTTATTCTCTGACCACAGTGAGGAACTGTTCAGTATTTTCACTTTACCTCAGTCATCAACAATATTTGTGCAGCTCCTCCGCTGAGTTTAGACTTAATTTATATTATATAACACATTCACTTAAGTGTCTTTATCTTAATATAATAATATTTCAGTGACTTTTCAGCAAGAGTCCTGCTGTCTCTAATAGCCTTTAACTTAAACAAATGCAATATCCTTACTGTCAAACTGTGTTTTCATATTTATATTCACATTATAGATGGTCTCACAGTCTCATTTTCACTTATTTTATTGATTTTGTCCTTCATTCAGGGAGACTGTTTGGTCTTAAAGATCCTGCATGTTGTGACTTTGGCTTATTTAAATTCTTTAATGTCTTTATCTGATATTCTTACTGCTGTACTGTGTGTAAGAGCGACTGAAACAAACCAATGTCCCCTCGAGGATTAATAAAGTATTTCTGATTCTGATTTCTGCTGATTTAGTGGGATGTGTCTTTAAAGAGCTGTTTGAGAATGAAGACCATGTTAGTGTGCTGCTGCTGCTGTTTACCTGTGCGGAGAATCAGCTGCTTTATTAAACTATGATGAGATTATTCTCCAGACTCTCTGCTGAAGTGTTGAAGAGTCAGGGCTGAATATTAAACCTGAGACGTGCTGTTCATGTCCCCGCCAGCTGCGCTCACCTGGAACCATTTGGCGTGCCGGAGCGAAGCCAGCGCCGCTCGACACTTCTGTTTGTCCAGGACGTCCTCTTCATCCTCCTCTTCCTCCGCCTTCTCTTTGTCGTCTGTGTTTTCTGGGAAAAAGACAAAATGCAGAGTAAGAGGTGGGTTGATCTAAGGGTTATGATGTGAGACCTGGATAAAAAAACAGACATTAAAGGTGTGCTTTTGTGTAGAAGTCTTTTATTAGCATTTATTGTGAAGTAGTTACCCCGAGGTGCTTCTGTTCTTCTTGTTATTGTACAATGGTTAATCAAATAAAGTTTATTGACTCAATGGTTTAACCATTAAGGTTGTGTCCAGTGGCTGCTTGAGATTCAGGGGATTTTTAAAAATACAGGATCAATCTCCATCCCTACTCAACACTACTATCTCCTTCAGGCCTTCACACATGAAGACCAACGTAAATAAACAACATGAATATTTCTGAGGCCATCGTTGTTCATTTTAACAGAAATATAGAACAAATCTATTATTCCTCTCCTTTCTTCTTTTGGAAAATTAATTTCTCCATGCTGCAAATAGAGTTCATAATATTTATAAGAAGTTTCATGGTGGGAGGATTCTTCTAAAGGCCACATTTAGTAATTGCTTTTTTACTTGCTCCCAAGAGTACCTTAAAAAGACATGCGTCTCCTCTATTGAGGCCTTCAGGAATTTTCCCAAGATACAGGGATGCAAAAGAGAAATCAATTGTCCTGCCCAAGGTTTCTGAGATAAGCTGCTCCACTCATCTCCGAACATTTTCAAGTACTGACAAGACCAAAAATCATTAAAAAAAAAAAACTAGACAGTTACTAATAAAAACAAGTGCACATGGACAAAAACTAAATGAACTGACATTTTCATCAACAAATAAAAACTAGACTAAAATGTCTGACAGAGACTTAATCCAATCAGACCTAATTTGGTCATGTAGAAAGTAGGGACAAGTTAGGAATATATCCAATCACAGCTACTTCGGTTGTGTGGAAAGGTTGGATGAGTTAAGAGGGACATCCAATCACAGCTGCCTTAGCTTGCTGGTGGTGGGATAAGTTGTGGAGCGATCCAATCAGAGCTCCTCTCTTTATGAATTGATATATTCATGTAGAGCAGGTTCACTGTTTGTTGTCAGTTCTGGTATTGTAACTGAGATGCTCTGCCAGGTAGCCTAAATAAAGGTGACTGCATTTCACACAAAAGTTCAATTTTTTTCTGTTCATTTATACATTCAGACTTTACTAGCATTCAGTAAAGGGTTATTAGATGCTTGATTTTATCCAAGTGTAAAACATGACTTCAGAAATTCAAGGAGACATAAAAAATGCCTTACCCTGCTGTTGTTAATGTTGTGAAGTTTCATCAACTAAAACTAGACTAAAATTAAAACAATTTAGATAACTAAATCATGACTAAAAGTAAATGATATTTTAGGTAAAAGACTAAAACTAAAACTAAATTAAAAAGGGCTGTCAAAATTAACACTGTTGAGTACAACTGGGTTAAAAAAATTGATTCATCCATTTGAATCGATTTTCCATCGAATGGCCCAATATCAATTCATAAAATCCTTAAATCGATCTTTTAATACGTCTTTTCTCAGTGTGTAATGCAGCCTGGAGTTTAATGCAGAGTAGTCTCGTGTGACCAGCCATTCATCTCCCATAATGCCATGTCACTTCTTGCATGACCAGACCAGAGATCTCGCGAGATCTCGTCACTCAGCGAGGAGCGTTGTTAAACAAAACATCAAGACGGGGGAGCACTGAAGGCACCGCCAACAAACTTTAAGGCAGATGTCTGGATGCATTTTGGATTTAAAAAACACGAAGGCGGCAATGAACTGGACAAGAGTAAAACTATATGCAAGATATGCAGCGTGCAGGAGACATACTGTGGAAACACAACGAATCTCCAAAGTCACTTAACGAGACACCACCTGGAAACGCAGTCTGCGAAGACGTCGGACTCGAAGCAAACGCAGCTGTGAACGTATTTGTATGTCAGTTACCAGCAAACTCTCCACGGGCCCAGAAAATAACCAATGCTGTCGCAGCGTTCATATGCAAGGACATATGACCATACAGCGTTGTTTGCAGCCACTTTATTTACACTGCCTGCCCTATGGTTTGATTTGATTTAAAATATTACATTTTTGTTGTGGTCAGGTTATATTTAATAAAAAGTACATGATTACTGTAACTGCTTTGGGCTCAATTCTTAATGTAAACTTGAACATTTTAATAATGCACAAAGTTAGAGTTAGTTTTACTATTTACAGCATTAGTTCGTTGAGAATCTCTTCCATATTCAAGTAAAATTGGTACTCTGGCTGAAAAATCCTGAACTGAATCGAAATCAATCAAGTCAAATTAAATCGCCAATTGAATCGAATCGGGCCCTTGTGAATCAAATTGAATTGATTTGGGAAATCTGAATCAATACCCAGCTCTACTGTTGAGTACTTTGTCCACCACTGGTCATGGTCTATACAAGCTCAAAGTAATTTAGGATTCATATTTAAGAGTTAAAATCTTCACTTTATCAAATCACACAGAGCAAACTAACAAGGACAAACGAGGACAAACAGACGAGGGCAGACGACTCTGTGAACATTGTTTTCATTCTCCAGCTGCCAAGAGATGAATGTTAAACGATGATGAAAGTCTCATCACGCTGAAATCTGTCCCGTTACGGCTTAAAGATCTCTGCCGATGAGCGATGGTCGGCGGAGATAAAGTCACTTCGATATTAAACAGAAAAACGCTGACACAGGTCGTTAGAGAGGCTGCAGCTGGTAGAGAGGAAGTGGTATTTTAGTCTTTAATCTGATAGTTAAAGTCATCCAGAGATAAATCAGAGTTAATGTGAGTGAGGAGCAGAGTGTGTGTGATTCAGCAGCTTGTTTTCAGACTGAGGCTGAGCAGAGAAGCTCCTTCAGGTTCTGCCCCGCAGGATTTCAGGCAGGGTAACTTTGACCTTTACACCTTCTTAAAGACACAAATAGAAATAAATAATCCAGCTTTTGTACATCTGATTCTCAGAAGTTGAAATGTTTTTATCTTGCAGGAGGTCTTGAAGCTGCGTGTGTAGGTTGGGCATTATTCACAGTTTAAAGGGACACGCCAACATTTTCTCTTTTCATGTCTTGCCTCACTCCAGCGTCCACGACAAGCAGCTGGACTTCATACTTTCGACTGTGTGTGCACTAACAAGAAAGAGACGGACAAGTTTGCCTACCGCTACTTAGCTTAGCTCAAACACTGGGAGTTGATGGGAAGTATTAGCCTGCCTCTGTGTAAAGGAGTTAAAGATTCCACCCGCTTTTTTTTTCAGGACTCTGATCAGCCACACAATTAATTATTATTTTTTTTATATGTTACCGCTCACTTGAATGGTGGTCAGCATTTGTCGTCATAGTCTTGTATTTATTTTAACATTGTTTTTTTTTTCTCGGAAATAAAGAAAAGGAACAAGAAATTTTATTACTACGGGTTAATTTAAAAGGCACATCTAGCAAAATTATCTAAAGGGAAACACAAAGAAAAAGGAGGAAAAAAATATACATACACATACCTTGGGGTTAACAACAATATTAATGAGAATGTAAAATAGAGAATAGAAAGGAAAGGCGAAGAAAATTACTGTATTAGATAGACAAGGTGTCCCAGGGTAGAGGGCCATGATTTTTGATATCCATGGTCTTTAGCCTCCTAAGAAAACAAACAATATTTTTCAACACAGTATCAGCATTTATCATTTGTTGGTGTAAGACTATTTTGGCTCTCCAGATTTGTGTGTTGATTACACACATCACGAGCCAAAATAACCATCACTTGGCATAAAATGTCCTTATTTTACTTTATAAACTGTTTAAGTACTGTTCGCGTTTAATTCTGAGTATCCACAGAGACTTTGTGTAACATGAGCGCCCTCTGCTGGTGCACGTGCAGACTTGAGTGGTGCAACCTGTGTATTTTCACCATACTACTCTGTGGTAAGTTTATGTGTTTGTAAGCTCCGCTAAAATACTACATAAAGGTTTGCTCTTCTTGATAAAAGTCATCTTTCCATCTGACATGTTTGAGAGAATCTCTGAGACCACTGTAAAACTTTTCTGTGATTATATTAATTTGTTTTTGAGTCATTTAAGCTCACTCTGTGGTATGTTTTGCCACCTAAAGTGTAACTTCTGATCTCCATGGTGTAGCATCCCGAACTGTCAGCTCAATTAGTATAATTTTTTAACGTTTTAGCAGTGTTGAAGCTTATTTCTAGAAGGGTGGCTGTGAGAGACCTTATACGTGTCTGTTTTTATCAGAATAAACGGCGTGGTGGTGCCAAAAGCTAAAGATCTTTGCCTGATTCATCATACAGTGCAAAAAAGAGTACTCGACTGCTACATCTGCCTACAGTCATCAGGTAAACTCTTCAGCAGCTTTAAACCGTCCTGTGTGCTTGTTGTGACTCGTTTTTTCACCGTGTTATGTTTCGTGTTACGTGACGTTATCTTCTACTATCATTGTATTATCATCCTCTCCTCCTAAACAGAGGCTTTGTTTATGTCAACCTACTTCCACGGTGGTTTGCGCTATAGATGTGTCGTTCGAGAACGAGTCAGTCTATAGGACAACTCTTTTAAGTGAACAGTTAGGAGCGAGCCGTTTGTTCGGGAGCTGCTTTTAAATGCAAATTGCCTGCAAATTTAAGAATGGCTTGCAAACTAACAGCTCACTCACAAGTGCGAATCAGTTCTCATCGTTCTCTTAAAAGAGTCATTTAAAAGACCTGACTCGTTCACAAAAGCCTCATCTCTAGCAAACCCCAGAAGAAGCAGTTCAACAAAAAGAGTTTATCTGAGGACTGTAGGCAGAGGCAGGCTAACACTTCCCATTGACTCCCAGTGTTTGAGCTAAGCTACTTAGCAGTGGGCAAGCTCTGCCTGTCTCTTCCTTGTTACTGCACGCCCAGTCAAAAGAATGGAGTCGATCTGCTTGTCATGGACTCTGGAGTGAGGCAAGACACGAAAAGAAAAGAAAAGAAAAGTTGGCGTCTCTCTTTAAACACACTGAAGGGGAAATAAAACTCAAGAAGCAGAATACGACCTCTTCAGTACCTCAGGACAAAACACTTAATCAGATATTTTGGTCAAAATGCTGCTCCCTGTTATATTCTCCCTGTGCATGTGCAGGTTTTCTTTACATACTGTGGCTTAATCCTACGGATCAAAAACATGCTTGTTTGGTATAAACTGCCCAAAGACATGAGTGTGCCTAGGTGTTTGTCTTCGTACATCAGGTTTGTGATTGGCTACAGCCCCGGTGAATTGATGGGATAAGCTCTACAGAAAATGAATGGATATTTTCATTTCACTTGAAAAAAAAAAAAAGCCAGTTCTGCAGCTCCACACAGAGTTCAAAGGTAAAATCTTCAATCCTTAACTCTTTTTACCCACAAACCCTCTGCTCTGGATGGATTAACTTTTGTTAAACATAATTTTTAAAGATTTCTGCTGACAGGAAGCTGCTGTAATGATTTTTATGATTTTTTTTGCAGGAAACAATGTTTCGGTAGTTAAGTATTTCTTTATTTCCACTGACACCATATTATTTTAAAGAAACATGCACATTATTGTACAGTTTTAAATCATTTTTCATTGTTGTGAGTTCAGGGTTAGAACATCACTTAACACCAGACCCGCTGATCCTCTGAAGTCCCACTTTTCATATCCTATAAAAATGTAAATGACTGATTAAATGATTGTTGGTGACCGTAATTAAATCAATTAATTCATTGTTCCAGCCCCGATTTACTGATTTAACGATATTTACAGTCTGATATGAGTTTATATCTCTGAGTCAATTTATCTGCTGCTCTGATGGTTCGCTTCATTTTCTCATTAGCTTCATTTAGAGATGATTGGCTTCCATTTTCTCCTCCTACAAATTAAATCACATCTCATCCACAGCTCCGTCATTAAATCCAAGGGCACATTCAAGACTGATGAATATGAATTATTTATAACAGGGAGGCTAAGAATGCACAGATAAGACATAACATGTTTTCTGTCTGAATGGACTCATTATCTCTGTGAGACTGATTTCTTTATTTCTCTGTCCCTCCCTTCACAAATTGTAATGATTTAATGAAACAGTTTCACATGTTCAGTTACCTTTCAGTTATTTTTTAAACTCACCTCTAAATTTAATCAAGCAGCCTCCTTCTCTCTGAGCATCAAACAGCAGCAAACTGACATTTTGGAGAATAAGTTGGGTCACCTTTAGGACTCTGAGGATGAATAAACCTGAAAAAAGCTAATAAATGTCGTTTATTGGCTTTCGAGAGATGTTTGAAGATCTATAACGTTGCTGCTGGACATCTCTACACCAAGAAAAAAAGCTGCCACATTAAACAGTTTTCACATCCCTTCACTGGCTCCTGTTTAGCTTTCGCATTGATTTTAAACTTCTTTTCATCGTTTATAAAAGGACACGCCAACATCTTCTTTGTTTTCATTTACTGCCTCACTCCTCGAGTCCATGACAAGCAGATAGACTCCATTCTTTAGACTGTGCTGCAGTAACAAGAAAGAGACGTGCAGAGCTCGCCCACCGTTAATTAGCTTAGCTCAAACACTGGGAGTCTATGGGAATTGTTAGCCTGCCTCTGTCATCAATTTATTTTTATTGTGTTGAATTTATCTTTATCTTTAATTTATCTTTGTTTAAATTATCTTCTGTTCAATTCATCATCAGTGACTGACAGGATGTCACACTATCAGTAACTTGTGCTCTTTTTTTGTCTTTGTTATGAATTTAATTTATTTTATTTTATCTTATTTTATTTATTTATTCTTAGTTCATTTCATTTTTTTACTTATTTTATTTAATTAAATGTATTCATTTATTGTTAGTTCATTTTTTTATTTACCTTTTTTTTTTAAGGAAATTATCTAAAAAAGGCTGTGACAGAGGAGAGCCTGTTGTTCCCTCAGGGTGGTAGACCCTGTCAGTCACTGGTGCTTCTGCATGTCTTTGTTTTAAATCTAATTTATTTTACTTTATTTATTTAAGGTAAATATCTAAAAAAGACTGAGACAGAGGAGAGTCTGTTCTTCCCTGTCAGTCACTGGTGCTTCTTTTAGTCTTTGTTTTAAATCTAATTTATTTTACTTTATTTATTTAAGGTAAATATCTAAAAAAGACTGAGACAGAGGAGAGTCTGTTCTTCCCCGTCTGTCACTGGTGTTTCTTTTTGTCTTTATTACAAATTTAATTAATTTTATTTTATTTATTTACGGTAAATATCTAAAAAAGGCTGAGACAGATGAGAGTCTGTTCTTCCCCGACAGTCACTGGCGCTCCTTTTTGTCTTTATTACAAATTTAATTTATTTTATTTCATTTATTTCAGGTAAATACCTAAAAAAGACTGAGACAGAGGAGAGTCTGTTCTTCCCCGTCAGTCACTGGTGCTCCTTTTTGTCTTTATTACAAATTTAATTTATTTTATTTCATTTATTTAAGGTAAATATCTAAAAAAGACTGAGACAGAGGAGAGTCTGTTCTTCCCTGTCAGTCACTGGTGCTTCTGTATGTCTTTGTTTTAAATCTAATTTATTTTACTTTATTTATTTAAGGTAAATATCTAAAAAAAAAAACTGAGACAGAGGAGAGTCTGTTCTTCCCTGTCAGTCACTGGTGTTTCTTTTAGTCTTTATTTTAAATCTAATTTATTTTATTCTATTTATTTAAGGTAAATATCTAAAAAAGGCTGAGACAGAGGAGAGTCTGTTCTTCCCTGTCAGTCACTGGTGCTCCTTTTTTGTCTTTATTACAAATTTAATTTATTTTATTTCATTTATTTCAGGTAAATATCTAAAAAAGGCTGAGACAGAGGAGAGTCTGTTCTTCCCCGTCAGTCACTGGTGCTCCTTTTTTGTCTTTTTTTCTAAATTTAATTGATTTTATTTCATTTATTTCAGGTAAATATCTAAAAAAGGCTGAGACAGATGAGAGTCTGTTCTTCCCCGTCAGTCACTGGTGCTCCTTTTTGTCTTTATTTTAAATTTAATTTATTTTATTTCATTTATTTCAGGTAAATATCTAAAAAAGGCTGAGACAGAGGAGAGTCTGTTCTTCCCCGTCAGTCACTGGTGCTCCTTTTTTGTCTTTATTTTAAATTTAATTTATTTTATTTCATTTATTTCAGGTAAATATCTAAAAAAGGCTGAGACAGAGGAGAGTCTGTTCTTCCCTGTCAGTCACTGGTGTTTCTTTTAGTCTTTATTTTAAATCTAATTTATTTTATTTCATTTATTTCAGGTAAATATCTAAAAAAAAAACTGAGACAGAGGAGAGTCTGTTCTTCCCTGTCAGTCACTGGTGCTCCTTTTTGTATTTATTTTAAATTTAATTTATTTTATTTCATTTATTTAAGGTTAATATCCTAAAAAAAACTGAGACAGAGGAGAGTCTGTTCTTCCCCGTCAGTCACTGGTGCTCCTTTTTGTCTTTATTTTAAATTTAATTTATTTTATTTCATTTATTTCAGGTAAATATCTAAAAAAGACTGAGACAGATGAGAGTCTGTTCTTCCCCGTCAGTCACTGGTGCTCCTTTTTGTCTTTATTTTAAATTTAATTTATTTTATTTCATTTATTTCAGGTAAATACCTAAAAAAGACTGAGGAAGATGAGAGTCTGTTCTTCCCCGTCAGTCACTGGTGCTCCTTTTTGTCTTTATTTTAAATTTAATTTATTTTATTTCATTTATTTCAGGTAAATATCTAAAAAAGGCTGAGACAGATGAGAGTCTGTTCTTCCCCGTCAGTCACCTGGTGCTCCTTTTTTGTCTTTATTTTAAATTTAATTTATTTTATTCCATTTATTTCAGGTAAATATCTAAAAAAGGCTGAGACAGAGGAGAGTCTGTTCTTCCCTGTCAGTCACTGGTGCTCCTTTTTTGTCTTTATTTTAAATTTAATTGATTTTATTTCATTTATTTACGGCAAATATCTAAAAAAGGCTGAGACAGAGGAGAGTCTGTTCTTCCCCGTCTGTCACTGGTGTTCCTTTTTGTCTTTTTTTTAAATTTAATTTATTTTATTTCATTTATTTAAGGTAAATATCTAAAAAAGGCTGAGACAGAGGAGAGTCTGTTCTTCCCTGTCAGTCACTGGTGCTCCTTTTTGTCTTTATTTTAAATTTAATTTATTTTATTTCATTTATTTAAGGTAAATATCTAAAAAAGACTGAGACAGAGGAGAGTCTGTTCTTCCCTGTCAGTCACTGGTGTTTCTTTTAGTCTTTATTTTAAATCTAATTTATTTCATTTTATTTATTTAAGGTAAATATCTAAAAAAGGCTGAGACAGAGGAGAGTCTGTTCTTCCCTGTCAGTCACTGGTGCTCCTTTTTTGTCTTTATTACAAATTTAATTTATTTTATTTCATTTATCTCAGGTAAATATCTAAAAAAGGCTGAGACAGAGGAGAGTCTGTTCTTCCCTGTCAGTCACTGGTGCTCCTTTTTTGTCTTTTTTTCTAAATTTAATTTATTTTATTTCCTTTATTTCAGGTAAATATCTAAAAAAGGCTGAGACAGAGGAGAGTCTGTTCTTCCCTGTCAGTCACTGGTGTTCCTTTTTTGTCTTTTTTTCTAAATTTAATTTATTTTATTTCCTTTATTTCAGGTAAATATCTAAAAAAGGCTGAGACAGAGGAGAGTCTGTTCTTCCCTGTCAGTCACTGGTGCTCCTTTTTGTCTTTATTTTAAATTTAATTTATTTTATTTCATTTATTTAAGGTAAATATCTAAAAAAGGCTGAGACAGAGGAGAGTCTGTTCTTCCCTGTCAGTCACTGGTGCTCCTTTTTGTCTTTATTTTAAATTTAATTTATTTTATTTCATTTATTTCAGGTAAATATCTAAAAAAGGCTGAGATAGATGAGAGTCTGTTCTTCCCCGTCAGTCACTGGTGCTCCTTTTTTGTCTTTATTTTAAATTTAATTTATTTTATTTCATTTATTTCAGGTAAATACCTAAAAAAGACTGAGACAGAGGAGAGTCTGTTCTTCCCTGTCAGTCACTGGTGCTCCTTTTTGTCTTTATTTTAAATCTAATTTATTTTATTTCATTTATTTCAGGTAAATATCTAAAAAAAAAAACTGAGACAGAGGAGAGTCTGTTCTTCCCTGTCAGTCACTGGTGCTCCTTTTTGTCTTTATTTTAAATTTAATTTATTTTATTTCATTTATTTCAGGTAAATACCTAAAAAAGACTGAGGCAGATGAGAGTCTGTTCTTCCCCGTCAGTCACTGGTGCTCCTTTTTGTCTTTATTACAAATTTAATTTATTTTATTTCATTTATTTCAGGTAAATATCTAAAAAAGGCTGAGATAGATGAGAGTCTGTTCTTCCCCGTCAGTCACCGGTGCTCCTTTTTTGTCTTTATTTTAAATTTAATTTATTTTATTTCATTTATTTCAGGTAAATACCTTAAAAAAGGCTGAGACAGAGGAGAGTCTGTTCTTCCCTGTCAGTCACTGGTGCTCCTTTTTTGTCTTTATTTTAAATTTAATTGATTTTATTTCATTTATTTCAGGTAAATACCTAAAAAAGACTGAGACAGATGAGAGTCTGTTCTTCCCTGTCAGTCACTGGTGCTCCTTTTTGTCTTTATTTTAAATTTAATTTATTTTATTTCATTTATTTCAGGTAAATACCTAAAAAAGACTGAGACAGAGGAGAGTCTGTTCTTCCCCGTCAGTCACTGGTGCTCCTTATTGTCTTTATTTTAAATTTAATTTATTTTATTTCATTTATTTCAGGTAAATACCTTAAAAAAGGCTGAGACAGAGGAGAGTCTGTTCTTCCCCGTCAGTCACTGGTGCTCCTTTTTGTCTTTATTTTAAATTTAATTTATTTTATTTCATTTATTTCAGGTAAATACCTTAAAAAAGGCTGAGACAGAGGAGAGTCTGTTCTTCCCTGTCAGTCACTGGTGCTCCTGTGTTTGTTTTGAGTGTCTCCTGCAGAGCTACAGGGACGCTCTTTGTTTACAGGATTTCACACTCTAACAGGCGGGATGATTCTGCCCTTGTTCGAGCTGACAGCCTGTTGGACCTGAAGGAAAAATGCTTTTGTGGCTCTGTGTTCACCAGCTGTGCTGCGGAGCTGCAAAATCCATTTTTTACCTTTAGCGATGGCTCCGCTCCAGACTTCCTGCTGGGACACAGACCGCGATGAGACTCTGTTCCATTTATTTTTTCAGTGGTGGCTCTGCACAGGCGTTCAGCTTTAAAACCTTCTTTCTAATTCACACTCATCGCTCAGTGCTCACAGAATGAGCAGCTTCTCATCAGTTAAAGGGATAGTTTGGGTTTTTTTGAAGTGGGGCTGCTCGAGGCTCATGGCACTGGTGGATAAAATCACCAATAAATCAGCTGATCAGCTCTGACCCTGCGGGGAGACGCCCGGGGGCGAGGTGCCACAGAAAGCATCTTAATTACCCCACTGTTAGACAAAAACTGTGTTTCACACCGTTTAATCTCAATCATTTTGGGTCTGTAAACCCTTAAATTCACAAGTTTTTTAATATAAAGTCTTGGTTTGGTTTCTTGTAATTTTTGCATGTTCTAAAAAATAAAAATACTCAGAGAGCACAAACCAGAGTTGCCAGGTCTGCTTATTACAAGCGACTTTGGTCTTCTTTTTGAAAAGTTGCTTGTAAACGCAGGTTGCGTTGTCTTTTTGTTCTTGTCCCAAAAGCACAGTTGCTCATTTGGGCTTGTTGTGCCCCCAAACCAGGAGGGATCTGATGCACACTCTAGTACCAATATAAAGTCAGCTCAGAAGTTACACAAACTCTTCTGTCCCACTCCAAACACAAATGTAAATTTGACTGTAAAAAGAGGCAAAAATGATGTTTCCACCAAAAAGCAATCCTTATAGCCAGAATTAAATGTATTTCTAATGTAGCTGTTACTGTTTTCACCATAATAAAGCTGTAGAGGATCAACATTAAACCTAGATAAAAGCCTGACTATGTCTGTTTGGTTACAAAAATCAAGGTTAGACTGTTTAGTGATAACAGGATGTTGATGAAGTAAATTAAGAGACAAATAAGAAAAAATGAAAATGTGAAATTGAAATGTAATGTAGATGAAATAAAAACATACTTTATGTAGACTTCTCTTTAAAAAAAAATAAAGTAATGTATCACATAGTAAAAAAAATGACTGCGGGGTTGCTTGTTCTTATCGAGCTGGTTGCTTACTTCAGTTGGAAAAATCTGGCAACACTAGCACAAACCTCCGCAAAAAGCATTTCTGACATTCTTGGCTGTTCTATTGTCAAACATGTTGAAAACCGTGACCAACAATCCCTGAAAAATGTTATCAAAATCTGTTGAGAGCTACACATACGGGCAACTCATTATCGCTACTCACTCAATGTAAGCTACACAGACATAATAGACATCAAAATGTTTGCCTGCTTATAGGAATTCATAATGTGAAATCATCTCTGCTAACTCTGGCTTTTGTATTTGATTAAATCTTTACAATTCTACAATTTTATGCACACAGGCCAACTCTCTCTCCTTCTCTCTCACTCACACACACACAAAGACATGCAATTACTCAAAGCTAGTGAGACAGGTAAAATGGAGAAATATATTTGTAAAAAAATAAAAGGCTGTTTTAATAAATTCTACTCTCTGTGTTGTTTTATATGAAAAAAATAAAAAATAAAACCTAAGATGTTATTAAATGAAGAGGCAAGAAAACAATTTTACTGACAAACAACTTTTTGCAAATGTATTTCTTAGTGTGCAAGTCAAAGAGGACACCAGATAGCACGGTCACTCATTACACCGTTACAGTTGTGGAGGTGTAGACGGGAAACTGTCAGCGCTGCAGAAAAGTAGAGAGCAGCCTTAAAAAGGGTGATTCCTCTTGCTTGAATGAGCTGGACTAAGTTCTGATCTTTTATTTTATCCTTCTTTCAAATGTACTTGGACTACTCTGCTTTAAGCCTGAGGGTGTTACACTTCATCACGTCAGGCTTCAGGTTGAAACAGAGAGGCTGGTAGGTTTCTTAATCCACGGTGGCAGGTGGGGTTAAAAGTTGGTTTTCAGCCAGTTACAGCCTCTGAACCCTGTCGTCAGAGGCAGACATCTCATTTTACAGAGATGAAAACCCAACACCTCCTTCCTCCAGAACCCCTCCAGCTTTCCCACTCTTTTCTAGAAATCATTTTCAAGGACTGTTCTAGGAAGTTACAATACTGGTGTGTTAATCTAGCCGTCTAAAAAAAACAAGATTAAAGGTTGATGACCAATATCTCAATAAATGTATTTATTTCTAACTCTCGGGTATGATCATTGTCTGCTAGCTATCTTTTTAGTCTGGCTAACTCTTCACTAACATGGTAGAAGGAAGATAAATAATTTTCCTGGACAATTCAAGCTTTTCCAGGACATTTTACTTTTGTCTTCATCTTCTATATGTTTTCCATAACTGGAAAATTGGTCAATAATTTTCCAGGTTTTCCAGGATGCGTGGGAACCCTGCCCTCTCCTCACTCCTCTGCTCTCTGCGTCTCAGCCTCCATTTTTTCCCACATCGACTCAGTTTAGAGGCTCATGTTTAAATATCATCCCCCTCTTCCTCTGCTCCCTCTTTCTGCTTTCTTGTGTGAAAATGTCAAACAAAAATGAGAATCAGCAGGTGGATATCTGGGTTTATTACCTTTCTCCGACGGGCTTGGCTCCTCCCTCATTGCTAAAGACGAGAGGGTGATCTTCAGGGTGAGTCGGGGCTCTCTGGCGTTGCAGACTCGGATGGCGGCCTCGGGGACGCTTGACTGAACCTCGTATTTGTCCTCTGTCATCGTCTGAGGGAAGAAGCAGGAGTGTTAATTAAAAACATTAAATCACAGTCACAACATTGATCCTGAAGTTTGAAACAACAAAGTGCTGCTGGCTTCAGTTTGTTTGGAGCAGAGAGAAGATCTCTGAACACCTGAAGTGCAAAATCACGGAAAGAAATCATGAATGGTGGACATTTAGTTTAAATGCATGTAAACAAATTCTCCCTTTGCACATGTGGGTTCTCTCTCGGCACTCCTGTTTCCTCACGCAGACCAAGAACATCTTATTAGGTTAACTGGTGACTCTAAACTCTAAACATTTACAGGTCAGAGAAGAGGAAAAGCACAATAGTTCCCCTTTAAAGCATACTGTCCCATTTTAAAAAAAAACAAATATATCTCAAATCTCAAAAAAATGTAGTTTTTGTAACAAATAAGAATACCAAGCACACAAGGAACAGGCTGTATGGATGACTGATGGATGGATGGATGCGCAGCACTTGGGTGAAAGGCTGACAAATGGCTCACAGGTTTGTCATGGCTGAGGAGTAGGCCAGCTGCTTTGCACCATGTCAACACACAGCCCGGTCTTATTTTTATTTTGCCTAAAGTGGAGCCCATTTTCTGGAATTGTCTCCCCTTTAGCCCTCATACTGAAAAGACTGTGACGGTTGAATTTCTACATGTATGTCTTCTGTATGTCCTGAAGAAGGGCTGAAAGATTTATCATTTCAGATCAAAAATTCAGACAATGCAATCATGTCATCAACAAAGCTGCAATTTTTTGCAGCACTCCTGACTGGCCCAGGATCTGTTGTGTCAACTATTTTACACATTTGCAGGAAATTTGCATTTACAGAACTGCTGGTAAGCAGGTCAACAACACAAAGCCTCTGTTTAGGAGTAGAAGTTGGAGTATCCCTTAAATAATGAAAACAGATTATTTATAATCATTATTAGATGATGAATAATGTGTTTTGATCATTGATTTCCTTTCTGTTGTCTATACTGTAAACATAGTGAATATTTCACTGAAGCTTGATTTGAAGAAAATCGTGAATCGAACTGAAATCACAATATCTGCCAGAAAATCCCACTTAGATATTTTCCTAAAATCGTTCAGCCTTATCCTGGAGGTTGACTGTTTCTCCTTTGGCAGGACTATTTAAGCATCCATCCATCGACCCAGAGGTAAATATTCAGCTCTGTCACAGTGACTCTCAGCCCGTCAGGATATCTCCTTCATCCTCCTGATCCAGTCTCCCTCGGTGGCATGTGGTTTTTTTTCAGTGTATCCTCTGTGGCGTGTTTCTCAAGTGCCTCCTCTGTACCTCGCCTCTCTGTAAGGGCTGACCCCGTCCATCACCCCCCCCGCCTGTCAATCTCCAATGCCGGTGGAGGAAATGAGATCTTCAGACGGTTTCCTCTGAGGGTGATGAAGCTCTGACGGGTAATTAACGGAGACGAGACCACAGGAAGCCCACGGAGGCGCAGCTTTGTTATCCAGCAGCTGATTGGACGAGGAGACAGGTCTGTAGATGAGTTTGTGTTTCCTCCGCGGCCCAGAACGAGTTACAAACCGAGAAGGACTCGGAGGCTCCTGTGGACCGTCAGGTCAGAGCTGGAGCTGATAAATGAAGAAAGTCTTTTCTTTTTCACACCGCATCAGCTTTAAATCATCTCCTCTGTCGCACCTTCTCCTGCCGACTAAAAATAATCCTTTCATTTCCTTAAAGAATAAGAAAAGTTTCCTCCCTCTGAGGTTATTTATTTTGCTGCAGTGAAATACCACTATCCTGGAGGAAGATGGTATTTCTGCTCCACTGAGGTTCAGACTTTTCCTTTGAGTTTAAATTTACATTTTTACAGCGTTCCAATGATAATGTTTTCAGCTGGAACACTGCAGGTTATTAGCACTTAAATTCAATTTACCAAGGGAAGCAAACAAATCACTAATAAATTTATATTCAACAAATGTGGTGTGGTATAAATAAAGATTGATTGATTGAGTCTATATTCAGCAGAGACAAATAGGATTTTAGTTCCTTTGCCTCTGCCTGGATGGATACATCTCTGGATGTATGTATGTGTATATACAAATATATTTATTTATATGTATTTATAAATATATAAATGAAGAGTATGGCTTCAGCCTGCTCTCTTGTAAAGTGCCTTGAGATAACACTTTTTATGAACTGGTGCTATACTTCAGTTTTTAAGATTATCCTGTAAGATTATCCTGTGGTCTGAGGTGTGTTAAGAGGGAATTTGTCCTGATAATCGGCTCTGAAACGGGTCGGGGCAACAATCGTAAATACCAAACTTCTTCAGTGTTTAAAAATCTTCGTGTGTGTGGGGAAAGCCGACGACGTCCGAGTCATGACTGTGAATTGTGACATGAATGTAGCCAATCAAGAAGCGAGCTGGCTAAGGAACAAGGAAGCAGTCGTAAATAAAAACAAGCATGGCCGACCTGAAACATACTGTTTGGTGGACCTCAGAAACGGAGGACCAGCTCATGTGTTCACACTGTCTCCAGGATTTTTTCCACAGTCTTTTTTTTTTTTTCTTGTTCTGGATTTTTCTGTCAAAAATAGTCCCTCTTCTTGTGTGTCCTCTTCCATGTTGTGTTTTCTGGTTGTTGCTGTTTCTTCTTCTCTGTTTTAGTTAGATCAGGTTTGATCAGATTTCCGTCTTGGAGGACTAGATTCTAGATCGGTGGTACAACAGAATGGTTATGTGTGTGGTGTGCTGTGTTGAGATTATCGGAGCACACCAAAACATCTCTCCAGATTTAGAAAATCCTTACGTGTGGACCCCACCAGTGAAGAGGTTGAAGCCAATGAAACTGTATGGACTGATAAGGGATGCAGTATCATTTCATATGTGCAAATATGGATTAACTTGAGTCGACTGCCCATTATTTAGAGCTGGTGGAAGCACTGTCAGTGACTAGAATAGAAACCAGTGACCTCCATCACCATATGGCCGAAACACAGTGCACGAGCATACCTGTATCTGCAGAGGCAGGTTGGCGCAGATGGTGTACAGCAGCACTTTGGTGGGTTTCTCTCTGCACATAAGGACCAGCTCCAGGTCCATGTCCCCTCGGATCAGCAGACCTTTGGACACCAGACCGACCCGAGTGACCCCACAGAGCAGAGACGAGCTGTCGGAGCTGAGGACAGAGAAACCACTGAGTCATAAAGCATTTTCACGTTTACGGCACAATCACCTGCCTGATACTGATTTTTTCAGTCTGTGGACCTTCATTGAGTACAATTTCATCTCTGCTTTTTGCTGTGGACCTTCAGGACCCTTTCTCATTTAGGTAAAACAGATCGAATGTAGTTTTCATATCTGGATTGTTCGGGAGAGCTGTTCTGGTAAAGTGGGGGTTCAGTTGGGTTGTTTGAATATACATGAATGCAGCAAATCAAGAAATCCCTGAGACCAAGTATTCATTTCAGCAAAGAAAATCACTGAAAGTTTTCTTGAGAATATTCGAGCAGAATATTAGCACGAGGCTCCAATGGCTTCATCTTTGACCTTCAAAATTCAATCACGTTTGCCTTGATTCCATCTGGTGTGAGTTTGAAAAAGAAATCAAGACAACCCAAAAACATTATTCCTCCCATCTCTGCTGTCGCCAGTGCAAAGACATGCAAAAAGAAAATACTGACTTAAAAATGGCTCCACTCACCTGATCCTCTCCCACTCTCCAGAAACCAAAATCTTTCCCTTTCTTATCCAGTAAAAACCACCGTTCTCCACAAAACGAACGGTCTTTCTTTACTCAGATGGTCTGTGTGGTTGTTCAGGCCACAAGCCAAACGGTGAGAATTTATGAGTGTTGGTTGAACTGGTTTAATCGTCCGATTATCACACGTACCGTCTGGATAAAGATTTACGTCGGAGTGGATTTTTACAAGGGGAAAGATCTGGCATGGTGCTGAGGGAATGCCTGAAGGTGCAGGAATGATCTAGAACGAGCTATAAATCCATGTGAGCTGAACTGGAAGGATGTTTTTATACCTCAGATGAACAACTGATGGACAGAAAGGAAACCTACTTTGTCTCTGCAGCATCTTTCTCCAGCGTCTTCTCCTCAGCCTCCTGATTGGTGGAAGTATTCCCTGAGGGTTTGTTAAGTCCATCCAGCCAATCAGAGACCTTCTTGAGGGCTCCCTCCACAGTGGACACCAGCGTCTGCACCGCCTCCAGCTCCTCCGGGCTCGGGTAGATGCTGGCGTGTTTGGCCATGACGTGGCGGTCGTCGTTGGCGAACGATCTGAACGACCTCTGGATTCAGAAGAGGAGAGAGAGAGAGTGAAGACGTTTCTATTTCAGACACGTTTTTATTTTGGCACGTTGAGGATAAATCAGAGAGGGATCAGGAGGAGTTCAGAGTGAAGCTGAAGGACGTTTGGGGATGGATCTAAATGTTCTTTAACACATGCAGCCTTTACAATCTCTGACCCTCAGGATGGTGTTTGGACTCTTTGTGGTCATAAATCAGGACAGGGGAAGCTGTAAAACAGGACGAGAACATCTACAGACTGTGAACAGTAACTTAACTGACAAACTGATAAGATTTAATATAACACAAAACATCAAAAACTGTTCCATCACATCAGGAACAAACCTTACAGATGACAGGATGGGTTGATGGACGGATGGTCAGAAAAAAGTGGATGGCAGATAAAAGGCTAAATTAGTGGACTGTTAGATGAATAAATGGATAGATTGACAAAGGGGTGGACTTATGTGTGGATGGAGAAATGGACTGAAGGAAAGGTGGATGGAGGAATAAAAAAATGAATGGATGAAAGGATGGATGGTTGGACTGATAAAAAATTGAAAAGAGAAAACAGGCGAGGTGAATGGATATATAAATAGATGGATGGACAAATAAATGAATGGATTGACATACTGATTGATGGATGGGTGGAGTGTTGAATGGATGAATGAACAGATGGATGGATAGATGGATGGTTGGACAAAAGAATGGATGGATGGATGATTGATATATTGGATTGATAATGGTGATTGAAGGATGGACAGTTGAACAGAGTGATGAAGGGATTGATAGACTGATGGACAGATGGATGGATAAACAGTTGAACGAATGAATGGGTGAATAAACAGAAGAATGGATAGATGGATGGATGATTGATATATACTTATTGATGGATGGACAGACAGATGGATGATTGATAGTGACCGATGGATAGATTGATTATGGTCATTGATGGATGGACAGTTGAATAGAGTGATGAAGGGATTGATAGTTGATTGATTGACTGATGGAAAGATGGATGGATGGATGATTGATACACTGAACTGATAGATTGAATGACAGTTGAACCAATGAATGGATGAATGATAGATGGATGGGTGTATGGCAAAATGAAAGGATAGATTGATGGATGGACAGAAGGACAGATGGATGAATGTCTGATAGACTGATTGATGGATGGATGGATTGATTATGGTGATTGATGGATGGATAGTTGAACAAATGAATGGATGAATGGACAGAAGAATGGATAGATGGCTGGATGATTGATATACTTATTGATAGATGGACAGACAGATGGATGGACAGTTGAACAGATGAATGGACAGAAGAATGGACGGGTTCATGGACTGATTGACTGACGGATTGATGGATGGATGGGTTTGAGTAATTAACTTGCATGCTCAAAAAAAAAAAAACGATTAAGTTTGAATATTGAAAAACTAACTGATGGGTGCCAGCAAGTGGAAAAAACACCATCGACAAATACCCAGTGTTAAAGTCAGAGCAGAAAAAAACATCTTCAAGTCCTTCAAGAATCAAGAGACTGAGCCGTACTTTAGTGAGATGCTTTTATCCTAAAGGGTTTCGCGGCTGTCTGAGTCCAGTCTGGGAGTTTGCTCTACCACCAAGGGGAGGGTTTGAGTCCAGCTCAGGCTTACATGTAGATGTGTCCTTGGGCAAGGCACTCAAGCCCAAGTTGTCCCCACTGCTGCATCAGTGGCCTGTAAATGGGTGTTAAAGGGCTTGGATGTGTAAGCTCAAACACCATTTTACAGGCATGTATTTAAGACAATTATCTTACCAATATAGATGTTTTTGTTGAGCTGCCAGTCAGACCCAAAATATGAGGGAAAAACACCAGGAGGCAGTGTTTATTTTGTTGACTTATTATTTTCTTCACCGTTTTCATCAACCTTTTTTCCCCTGACGAAAACTAGACAGTCACTAATAAAAACAAGTGCACATGGACAAAAACTCAAACTAAATTAACTGACATTTTCATCAACAAATAAAAACTAGACTAATCACAGATACTTTGGTTGTGTGGAAAGGTTGGATGAGTTAAGAGGGACATCCAACCACAGCTGCCTTAGCTTGGTGGTGGTGGGATAAGTTGGAGAGTGATCCAATCAGAGCTACTCTCTTTATGAATTGATATATTCATGTAGAGCAGGTTCACTGTTGCTAGTCGACTAAATTTACAGTAGATTTCATCGACTACAATGTCGTGAAATTCCATCAACTATACTAGACTGAAATTAAAACAATTTAGAAGACTTAACGATGACTAAACCTAAAATATGTTTTAGGCAAAAGACTATAAAACTAGTCTTGTCAAAATTAACACTGCAGAGAAGATCAACTTCTTCTTCAGGCTCCATCAAAGCTGAACTCGCTCTGGATTATCTCAAAGAAAATAATCTGAGTTTGTACTTTGGCTTCAGGAACCAGACAAACAACAACAGCAGATTTCTTTGAACGTGATCTGTTATAAATTCATCTCCTGGCGCTGTTTCCCTTAGATGTTCTCTCAGACGTTCGGCTGTAAACACCGAGCTCGTTTTTGATGTCAGACAGGCTCGTCGATCTTCTTCACGCTGACACAAACACCTGAAGCGACCTGCCAATCACAGCGTGGCCCAGAAACATCCGGGGCTACACAACATCAACATTTACGACTGAGAAACAGCTGATGTGCAGGATCAGCTCTGTGCTGGTTTAACCGCCCCTGGAGGATCTGTTTGGCGGGTGAGCATCACGGCGAGTTCCCAGTCCAAGGTCAGATTGCTATCTCCCCCTCAATCATCCCCTTCCCCTCCCTCTTCTCCTGTAAGCACGGCCTCATTACGCTGACTTATTTATGACCCTGCTTTAATAATTCATGGCAGGGAGTCTCGGGGGCTTGTGCTGGAGTGGTGGGGGTCATTCATCAAGACCCGGCTAATCTCTGATTGAACCGCCGGGGGCTTGCGAGGCTGTGCGACGTCCATAACATACACACAAACATTAACGGGATCTACATGAAAGATTAAGAGTCTTTACAGCCTCGACAACAACCCTCGCCGTGATGCTTTGTGACCTGCAGGGCTTGTAGTGTTTACTTACATCTGATGCAAACATCTGAAATGATCCTTGAAATATTTCATTTCCTGTGAGGTCACTTAAGGACAGACATGCAGGTTTGATGGTTTTAAGGCAGAGCAGTATGCAGTAAATAAAAGGTACACAAATGTCTTCTAATTGACCTCTTTAGGGTCCAAAATCTGGTGATGTGGAAGAGGTACCAACATATCCAATACCTACTGAACTGAACAGCTTTGGAGGTTTTCAGTCAGCAGTGTTGACTTTGTTGACTATGTTTGCCTGATTTTGTCAACAACCTGTTTCCCCCAAAGAAAACTAGACAGTAACTGATAAAAACAAGTGCACACGGACAAAAACTATACTAAATTAACTGACATTTTCATCAACAAATAAAAACGAGACTAATCACAGATACTTTGGTTGTGTGGAACGGTTGGATGAATTAAGAGAGACATCCAATCACAGCTGCCTTAGCTTGGTGGTGGTGGGATAAGTTGTGGAGCGATCCAATCAGAGCTCCTCTCTTTATGAATTGATATATTCATGTAGAGCAGGTTCACTGTTTGTTGTCAGTTCTGGTATTGTAACTGAGATGCTCTGCCAGGTAGCCTAAATAAAGGTGACTGCATTTCACACAAAAGTTCAATTTGTTTCTGTTCATTTATACATTCAGACTTTACTAGCATTCAATAAAGGGTTATTAGATGTTTGATTTTATCCAAGTGTGAAACATGATTTCAGACATTCAAGAAAACATAAAAAATGCCTTACCCTTTACACTTCATATTTTAGTCGACTAAATTTACAGTAGATTTCATTGAGTAAATGTTGTGAAAATTCATCAACCAAAACTAGACTGAAATTAAAACAATTTAGATGACTAAATTATGACTAAAACTGGAGATATTTTAGGCAAAAGACTATAATTAAATCTAAATTAAAAAGCACTGGACCAAACAATTGTAGGGCCCAATAAAGTCCACAATCATGGAATCACAGATGGAATCATGGAATAGGCCATTAAAAGCAGAATTCAATATAAATGCAGAATATCACAGAGATGGTTCACATTGTACACAAAAAGTTGAGTTATTTTTAAGTTACAAATACTTCTCCTGGTCTTCAGATTCAGTGGTAGGACGTCATATCCTGGTTTTGAATTTATGTTTTCTGGTTGATAAATCATTGAATTATGGAGAATATGACGCACATGGAGCGATTTAATTCTTATATCTTGGAGCGTTTCGTAGCCTTTAGACAGAGGGGGGAGACAGTGGACAGGCTTGTGAAAGTGTCTGAGAGACAGAGTAGGGGAAGATTCGGGAAATGGGCCTCAGGTAGGAACTCAACCCAAAGCAGATGCCTGGTGGCTTCCCGATCTGCCAAACCAGTAACACATGGAGCGATGGAGGTCAAATCTTGTTACCTGGCAACATCAGGCGAAGACGTGAAGTGCTGTGAAGTAGACTGAGAGCTTCCTATGGACACGAGCTCTAATGCAGAGACTGTATTCACAGCGAAGCTCACCTCTGTAGCTGAGGGAGGATGCTGGGACGTAGGGACAGCCCCGACTTTCAGTTTGGTTTCTGTTCTTCAGTGAGAGCCCAAAGAAAACTGATGTGTGCGGCTTCGGCTCTGCCTGACACATCTGAGGTTAATAATTAGAGTCTGTTGGTCGTTGTTAGGATGTGAAGAACTAATATCTTCCTCTTCATTAAGACAACTGTAATTTGGATATCCTGAACCGCTCACCAGCCTTATTTCTTCCTGCTGAGCCTCACATTACTGTACTTAGACTGTTTGCTATGGATATCATCAGATTTTTAAAAATTTTTATTTATTAATTTATGTGTTTTTTAGTTATTTAATTGACTCTTCTTTCTTTTTTACTAGTAATTTATTTATTTATCTTATTTTGACTAATTTAACTTCATCAGTTATTATTTATTATTTTTTAATTAAATTAATTGACTTTCTTTTCTTGATTTTAGTTGTAATTTATTTATCTATTTTAACTAATTTAACTTAAACATTATCATTTATTATTTCAATTTATTTACTGTAATTTAATATGTATATTTTTATTTATGTGTGTATTTGTGTGTCTGTATCATTCTTCATCATTATTTACTTTACTATGCACTTTATTTAAGGAAGGTGTTTTGCAAGGTCCTGGAGGTGGTCTGCATTTGACTGTTCTGTTTTAACTGTTTGTTTCTTACTTTATATATATATATATATATATATATATATATATATATATATATATATATATATATATATATATATATATATATATATATATATATATCTCACTCATGTGAATGATGTAATTATGTTTTAAAAAAATCAAGAATCAAACATGGGAAAAGAAAAGACAAAATTGGAAGTAAATCTCTTAAAGCTTTCTTAAGAAATTATTTTCATGACAAAGGCCTGAATCCACAAACATCCCAAATTCTTCTCATGGCTGGATGAAATACTAGTGATGGCATTAGGACCGGATTATCGCCCACGCCAATCAAAAAGCAGCGAATGATCTGACAGAAGCTCCACATAAAACTATGTTTTTAGTAGGGATGCACGATATTGGATTTCTGCTGATATCCGATATGCCGATATTTTTTTTTATTCATTACCGCCAATACCGATATTTCTGGTCAAGAGCTCAAGCTCTGTACTAAACAAAAATGGACTTGTTTCTTTCAGTGTTACGGTATATTATCGCATGAACAGGTGTAAAACAAGAAAAACAGCATTTAACTCTTGCAAAAATGAAACCCTCGATATTTAAGCGTACCCATGCAGTGATGAGAAAGTGTATCAATATTGATCATTTGCATAATTTGCTGATATTCCAGCCGATATATGGCCGATATGTGTGGCCGATATATTGGCTGTAAATATCTGCAAAAATTTCAATATCGGCCGATACCGATACTTAACTTTTTAGGCTGATATTGGCTGATACCGATATCAAACCGATAATATTGTGCATCCCTAGTTTTTAGGTTTCTCATAAGGTTAGTTTATTAATCCTCACATCCTTCAGGTATTCACCTACACACCTCAAATAATTCTGATCAATAACACTGCAGGACGAATGGGGCGAACAGAAAGAACCACCTGGAACAAAGAAGAGATTATTAAAAACAGCTAAAAGGGGAATAGATGTGACGCTCACCATGTCCGGGCAAGAGGGAGGGGAGGGGGTCTAGGTGAGGACCAGGGTCCCGTCACTCGTCCTCTTCATGCAGTCCCACGTCCCTCAGCAGCTCCTCGGTCAGAGTATCACTGCGGGCAGAGACGGAAATAAAATAAATAAATATAACAATCACAGCGAGGACAGGTTTAAACTGTGGTGACCTCTGTGTTTGTCTGTTTGCTGCTCTTCTGTGGGCGATCCAGGATTTAAAGATTTACTCTAAGCTGCTCTGAATGTTTTAGTTTGGCAGCATCGCCGAGGCTGAATTATAATCCTGAATGTCAGATTCAAATCCATTGTGCTCGGTGTTTTACAACAGTAATCATCTTAAACATCTCTGACAGGCCTTTGATAGACTCCTCTCTGCCGTCGCACAGGAGATGGATCAGGGCTGCCTTCTTAACGCTGACCATTTAGTTATCAGAGGAGAAGGTGAGGAGTGGCAGCTGATTTAAATCAGACTCTTCATTGAGGAAGCAGAAGAGCACAAACCTCCACTGAGACATTTCCAACACTGCACTGTCTCACATTGTTAGAGAGAACTTTTTTGTCTTTTCGTGTCTTGCCTCACTCCCGAGTCCACGACAAGCAGATAGACTCCATTCTTTAGACTGTGCTGCAGTAACAAGGAAGAGACGGGCAGAGCTCGCCCACAGCTAATTAGCTTAGCTCAAACACTAGGAGTCAGTGGGTAGCATTAGCCTTCCTCTGCCTACAGTCATCAGATAAGCTCTTCAACTCTAAACGGTCCTGTGCTTGTTGTGACTCGTTTTTTTAACATGTTATGTTACGTTCTCTTCTACTATCATCCTATTATCTTCTTTTACTCCTCAACAGAGGCTTTGCTTTGTTGACCTACTTCCGCGATGGTTTTTGCTAAAGATGTGACGTTCGTGAATGAGTCCAGTCTTTTGAACAGTGTTACTGGTAGTACTAGTAACACAAAATTGTTTACTAGTACTTAATTTTGTGTTACTAGTAAGTTGCGACCTTTAATAGTAAAACAAAATTTTGTTTTCTAGTACCACTAGTAAACAAACTAGTAATAATTAATTTAGAGCTAAAGTGACAATGGCGTGTTTACTTTGACTATCAGGCTTGTCAACAAAAATTACAGTCAATTAATAGTAGCCTGTGTTATCACTGTTGTTACCTTTTTGTCATTGTTGTTACTCAGTTTTTTTCCACAGGATCAGGTTTTACCTGCAGTGGAGAAATCAATAATATTTATTTGACATCATCAGGTTAGATAGGGGTCAGAGGGTCTTCCCCTGACATTTTTAAGCTTAAATCATTTCTTTCCTGCATTCTGATCATTTTTCATGCACAGTTTTATAATAATCATGATGTAGTCTTGTGATCTTTAAGGTGCTTTTTGAAATCTCAGTGTTTTTGAAGCATACCCACATAAATAATCAATTTTTATTTTCATGTCAATCTTGATGTCTTAAAAAAAAGGTCAGATGAACATGTAACAGTAACTCACACACCTGAGTTTGTAGTTACTGAATAAGAGAGAGTGTGGGGAGAGACTGACAGACTGGTAATAAAAAAATATCCACCTGGTATCTTTGTGTAAAAATCCAACACTTCAAAAACGCGGTCATGTTTGCGCTGAATTTATTGTCTCCCTGTTTCTCTCGTCTTTTATGAAGCTTTATTGATAACACGTCTCCATCTTTAAAGTTTGAACCCCTTCCCATTTCATAAACAGGAGCTTCATGTTTTATTCGGAGCTCAAATATTCTTCTTCTTCCACATTCTGTTGTAATCCCTGTGATTCTGAAGCTGCTGTGTAATTGTTTTAATGTCATCAATCTGCAGACACGTTAATTCAATTACTCTGAATATCTTCTCACTATTAAAGGCATTAGCTGCTCTGCCGCTCGTCCGAATGCTAATGAGAGGGGGTTAGCATGTGGTGAAACGTGATGCTGGGAGAGCAGAGGAAACGTCCCTGGGGGGAACGAGGGGTCGAGCTTCGCATCAATTAGCCCCTCCGTCACCTTGACCTGGATTTCAAGGTCAGAGCGACGTTGCAGCTCTGATTCTGCCTGCCGTAACACCAACGCAGCGAGGGAAACAAAGAGGAGACAAATACGAGCAAAGACGAAGCAGATCGATGCTCCGGCTGATCACATTTCTGTTTTTTAAAAGCTCCTCGCTCCCGCTGCTTCCTGATCCAAACAAAAACTCCCCGAACAGAAAAACTTCAAAGTGCTCAAACAGCTCAATGAAAGAGGACGGTGCTACGTGTCGGAGATGAAATACTGAGCATGAATGCTAAAGAGAAACATCCACACCGAGAGGCCGAGCTGTTTCCACAGTCCTGCTTCCTATTTAATCTGGTTCAAACGTCTCAGATGAGAAACTGTGACCTGACTGATGGTCAGAAACCCGCTGGAGAGGAGCAGGAAGAACTTCTTCTGACCCTCAGAAATTACTGTGCAGACTTTCTGAAACAGCTTTCTGGATTCATTAGGGCTGCAAGACCTCAAAAAACAGACGACAGCTGAGGAGGGAGATCATTTCAAGACAATAGTACAAGGTAAGGGTGGCCGATAAGGAAAAAAGTTTCAGGATTATTTTATGGCAGCATCAGGATCTTGATTTTATCATATTTAACGCTGAGGCAGGTTGAGGATCAGTTGATCTCGGCCTCCTGTCATTCATGATCTGTTTGGAGGCTTCGATAGTTTCAATACTGTGAAAAGGGAAATTTTACAGCATTGCATCACTTCAAAAATATGTTGTTGGAAAAGTTGTATTCCGTGACAACCTTATCACCCTGACTTACAGCCATAGTGCCAGGTCTGCTTATTATAAGTGACTTTGGGCTTCTTTTTCCTGAAAAGCTGCTTGTAAATATTGGCAGTTCACACTCCGATACCATTATAAACTCAATTCAGAGGTTACACAAACTATTTTGTCCCACTCCAAAAATAAATGGAAATTTGACCGTAGAAAGAGGCAAAAATTATTTTTCCTCCAAGAAGAAATCCTTATAGCCAGAATTAAGTTTATTTCTAATGTAGCTGTTACTGTTTCCACCATAATAAAGCTGTAGAGGATCAACATAAAACTTAGATAACAGCCTGACTATGTCTGTTTGGTTACAAAAATCAAGATTAGACAGACTGTTGACTGATAACAGAGTTATAAATAACAGCGGCCCCTCCCTTCACTTCTGTATAAAGAAAAGGATGTTCACCTCCAACAAAAGTAGGGATGCAGGATATTATCGGTCTGATATCAGTATCGGCTGATATCAGCCTTAAAAAGTTAAGTATCGGTATCGGCCCATATTAAAATGTGTGCAGATATTTAGATATTGTTGCACCTTCTCATCACTGAATGGGTAAGCTAAAAATCAAGGGTTTCATTTTTGAAAGAGTTAAATGTGTTTTTTCTTGTTTTACATCTGATCCTCGCAAATATGTACTGTAACACTGAAAGAAACAAGTCCATTTTTATTGAGTACAGAGCTTGTGCTCTTGACCAGAAATATCAGTATTTATGGTAATATCGGTATAAAGAATTATAAAATATCGGCATATTGGATATCCGCAAAAATTCAATATTGTGCATCCCTAAACAAAAGGATGTTAATTAAGTAAATCAAGAGACAAATAAGAAAAAATGTCACTGTGAAATTGAAATGTAACGTGGATAAAAAAATAAAACCACAGTTAACGTAGATTTCTCTTTGAGAAAGAAAAGAAAAAAAAATATACATGTATATATATATATATATATATATGTGTGTGTGTGTGTATATATATATATATGTGTATATATATATATGTGTATATATATATATCTATATATATATATATATATATATACACACACACACACACACACATATATATATATATATATATATATATATATATATATAGATATATAGATATATAGATATATAAAAATATGTATCACATTAGAAAATAGTTGAAGGCCACTTGTTTTGGGCTTGTTTTTATCGACCTAGTTGCTTATTTCTGTAGAAAAATCTGGCAACACTGCTCACAGCCTAAGACCTCAAACTCACAGAAGTTGATTCACACTAGTGTAAAATCTGAAGAGGAAACCTTGGATGCTTCCTGAGATATTAACACGAATGGATCAGGTGAGCTGGATGAAAACCCTCAAAATTATCCCTCCAGCTGTCACCTGTGCAGAGATTCAGACATCCAGACTGACACGGTGTGGGATGAAGGTGACGGGGGATCATTTCAGTCCATAAATAAAAACCAGGACATGTTGAAGCACATGGCACAAGGACAACAGGCCGTAAACTCTACCTGCATATCTGCTGCAGTTTAATAGATTCCTCATGCGGGCTCATTTTCTAATAACCTCTCATCTCCCTGAAGAGGGAGGCGATTAAACCAGATAATTAAGAATACAGCAATGACTTTTTGAGGACGTTGACGGTGCTGCAGCGCGGCAGATGGCGAGCTCAGCGTGTGACAAAAAGACAATGCTGCTCAAAAAAAAAGAGAGAGAGGGTGTGAACACGTAAGCTTGGATGTTTTTACTCCTATAATTAAAAATAGACTTTTCCTGGCGCTCCGCAGACTCACTGCTGTTTTCTCTGAGATTAGAGCAGATACAGCCGTGATGCTTTAAGTGCAGCTTCTCACTATAAGGTTTGTTTGCATAACCCTTAATCACCGCTGCAGTCTCAGAGGGCTCCAGACGCCCACATCAGCAGACAATAAATGAAAACAGCAGTCAGAACACAAACACAGCCTCACACAAACACAAATTAACATCATTAAACTATGAGGAAGACAAATGTTTGAAGGAGAGCAGAGCAAGGTTTACAGCAGTTTAATGACCAAGTACCAATGTCCTGATGTGTTCAGCCAGAGCACCACATCACCTCCAGCTTGTTTTCTGTGGAGTGAGGCAGAAAGAGGAGAAATCACTAAGAACTTTCTGTTCTCTCGTAGTAACTAACTTATTAAAGGCTCTACTGCGACCAAGGGTGCAACGATTTACAACAGGCCAAAAACATTTACTGAGCCAGACTTTTCTACTCAATTAAGCAACCAGGTTGATAAAAACAAGGGTAAAAAACAAAATACGGCTATTTTTTTTCTAGTGTGATATAATGTGATTGCTCCAATGTGATATATTTCTAATGTGATAACTTCTAACAGGAAGACTGAGGACGGGAAGGAGCAGTAGCAGTAGCAGTAATAGTAGTAGAAATAGTAGCCAGCCAGCCAGCAATATTATATTTTATTTTTATTTTGTATTTATCTTATTTTTATCATTTATTATATATATGTATGTATATATATATATATATATATATATATATATATATATATATATATATATGTATGTATATATATATACACACACACACACACACATATGTATAAATATATATACATACACACATACATACATACATAAATATATATATATTTATATGTGTGTGTGTGTCTATCTATCTATGACATACATACATACACATATATATACATACATACATACACACACACACACATATATATATATCTATATGTGAACCAATTTTTCATACTAGAATCATATCAAAGTTTTAGATTCATAGAGCCCGACTTTATCCAGTGCTTTTAGTCATTTGATGACCATGTCTACCATAACATGAGCTCGGCTCTCAGCGTGCTGCTGTGATTTACTCCAGACAAAACCATCCACCGAACATCAGCTCTCTGCCACTCCAACCACCACATCCTCTGCTTATTTTACCCATAATGCACCTCCAACTGCTCCCATCACCCGCTCCAATCAGAGGAAGGTGAGACAAACCCGGGGAAGAGGGGGAGCGAGTGTTTATTTAGGTCGTTTTCACCACGGGGGGACTTTTATGATCAGGCTTTTATGTTCACACAAGACTTCAAATAATTCTGCACGCAGCCCTGCCCGTCTGCGGCGGACAGGGAGGAACGTTAAAAAGAGAGAGAGAAAGAGGAAGCCTTGTAGTCCTGTTCAAAGCTTTCATGACTAACATTTGATCTGACAACAAAAGGCAAACACGCTCACATAATAATCCAAGTTCACAGGATTTCACCTTTTCAAACACTCAGGAACGTCTCCAAACCAAAAATACCCCAAAGGCACGAATCCAGGAAAACTGATGAGAAACTAAAGCTGGAAAACTGAAGTATCTGTTCAGAGCGAGGAGCTGTAAATAGGACAGGAGGTAGACGCAAAAATATTCCCTCAGAGATGATGCACGGTGACCTTCAGGTAATGAGATCTTCTCTCCCTAAAACACACACACACACACATTTTAAAGCAGCTCATTTATTCACAGCGGGACGCCGACTCGCCTCAAACATTAAATATATGAAGAGCGTCCTTTATGAATGCTAACAGCAGCAACATATTTCACTCTGAACATCACTGAGGCACAGTCTGTGTGCGTGGCTCTCTGCAAAGCCAAAATATCCCACAGAAGTACAGGAGATCTGACATCTGCAGGTGACTTAAAGGATAAGTTCGGTTTCTACAGCTTTCACATAGTTTATAGAATGAAGTAGAACAATATACTCACCCAGAAGGCTTTCCTGATCCAAACAGTGCTTCGGGAGATATTTAGATCCAAAATCGAGCGGCGGACATCCGTAAAATGGTATCAGACAGGGCATGTATAGCGCCGCTCCTAAAACTGCATTAATCGTCCAAAAACTCATTAGTTTCACCAACATTTCATCATGGTCCGCTCGCGCTACTCCTCCACGACAGTCTGGTGTCGCTCCACCCATGTTTTTGTGACTGTGCTGACCTCTGAACTGAAAAGTTTCTTTCCAGTTCCGCGCGCATGTGCAGTACGGCTCATTGTTTCAGCGGCGAGCGGTGGCTACACAATAACTTTCTTCTTCCAGTTTTGCGCAAAATGGACGAATATCTATCTGATGAAGATGTTGTGGACGAGAACTTTGAATATGATGGGTGTCCTTACAGTTTCGAGCCAGAGTATACAGATGAGGAGCTCATCGAAAGGAGGACGCGGAGGCAAAGAGAAGAACAGCTGGCCAGAGAGCAACAAACCGCTGCACGTCTGCGAATAGGTGGAGTGACTCCGGACTGTCGTGGAGGAGTAGCGCGAGCGGACCATGATGAAATGTTGGTGAAACTAATGAGTTTTTGGACGATTAATGCAGTTTTAGGAGCGGCGCTATACATGCCCCGTCTGCTACCATTATACGGATGTCCGCCGCTCGATTTTGGATCTAAATATCTCCCGAAGCACTGTTTGGATCAGGAAAGCCTTCTGGGTGAGTATATTGTTCTACTTCATTCTATAAACTATGTGAAAGCTGTAGAAACCGAACTTATCCTTTAAATTTGATTTCTATGGAGAAGTTTGGGCACAAAATTGATATCAGTGATATCAGCTGTAGTTCAGCTAGACCAGTACTTAAATTTCGAGAACATGTACTCAATTTTGATCAACTAGTACACAAGTAGACTTTCCTAGTGGTTATAATCCCTCCAACTTCATTTGCATTAGGTCTACTAGTACTACTATTAGACCAAAAACAGTCTACTATTACTACTTGCGAGTTTTTTTAAGTTTACTAGTAGTGGTAAACAAAAATTTTGTTTAACTAGTACAATTTTTTGGCACACAAGTGCAAAGTAGACTTTGACCTATCAGCAGGTCAAAAATCTTGGTGTAATATTTGATTCAGACCTCAACTTTGACCTGCAAATCAGAGATGTTACCAAAAAGGCTTTTAATCATTGAAAGAACATCTCCAGAGTGCGCCAGTTTCTCTCTCAGGCCAATGCAGAGACTCGTATTCATGCTTTTGTCACCTGTAACACTCTCCTCACTGGTCCTCTGGTCTCTGCATTGGCTTCCTGTATCTTTTAGAATAGATTTTAAGGCTCTTTTATTAGTTTTTAAATCTCTTAATGGTTTTGCTCGTTCCTATTAATCCGATTTGCTTCTACCCTAAGAACCCAGTAGAGCCCTGAGGTCTTCAGGTAGTGGTCTTTTAATTGTACCCAGAGTTAGATCTAAAACAAGCATCACTTCGTCATTACGCCCCAGTCTGTGGAACAGTCTACCTGAAGACCTGAAAGCGCCACCTACTGTTCATATTTCTAAAAGCAAACTCAAGACCTACCTCTTTAATCTATACGATAAGAAAGTATTCTGATCGTGTTTATTTTCTGATTTGACAAGCAGGAGGGGAAGTTTTGTTTCAGGGACCAGGAAGTAGAATTGAATGATTATAATCCCGGTGTGATAACGAGAGCAGCAGGACATGAGCGTAAAACTCCCGGCTGCTGACTCACGGCTCATTTTCACCTGGAGAGAGATAGGGCCGTGTCAGACTGCTCCTCTGACCGGTTAACTCCTGATCCCTACAGCAGATTTTACAGCAGGTGGAGAGAGAAACCTGCTGCTCGCTCACCTGCAGACAGAGACCAGGCTGAGCCCGGGTTTGTTTAAGCCCACAGACAGACACAGCTGCTTTGTTATGAAACAGCAGCTTCAGAGGGTTTATTTTGTCAGAGGATTAGTCCTTCATTAATGCGTTAATGGATCAGAGCTGCACTGTGGGCCTGAAAACGCCCGAGTAAGCACAACACGCTCGCCCCTGTCCAGCACTAAAAGCACCAACAAGGGAAGATAGCCTAAGTCTCTAATTGAGGACTTAAATTGTCTGAAGTCTTTGTACAGTACATCACTTCTTTTATCCTGTTGGGGGAACACTGTTTTAAAATAGATCTACAGCTCAGACTAATCTGCTGGTCTCAGCTCAGTTTGTGTTTACGATGAATAACAGAAGATTTCCTGTGAGGGGAGGAAATACATCAAGGTTTTAAGAAATATATTATTTAAGAGCAACTTTCTACTCCTCAAATCAGAAAACAAACACACAAAGAATCAGGCTGAAAGATATATCGTTTTCAGATCGAAATTTCAGACGACGCAATAACGTGATCGCCAAAGCTGCAATTTTTTGCAGCACTCCTGACTGACCCAGGATCTGTTGCGTCGACTATTTTACAAATTTGCAGCAGTCTGCATTTACACATAAATACCGTCTATACCGCAATTTCTGGTCAAGAGCACAAGCTCTGTACTTAACAAAAAGGGACTTTTTTCTTTCAGTGGTACAGTATGTTTTTGTGTGGAACAAATTTAACACAAGAAAAACAGCATGTAACTCTTGCAAAAATGAAACCCTTGATTTTTAAAAGTACCTATGCAGTGATGAGAAGGTGCATCAATATTGTACATTTGAGTAATTTGCGGATATTCCAGCCGATATATGGGCTGTAAATATCTTCAAAAATTTCAGTATCGGCAGATATCGATACTTAACTTTTTAGGCTGATATCAGCTGATACCAATATCAAACCGATAATGTCATGCATCCTTAGTTGGAGTATTCCTAAAATAATGAAAACATATTATTTATCATCATTAGATGATGAATAATGTGTTATGTGCTTTTGATCATTGATTTCCTTACTGTTTCTATACTGTAAGCATAGTGAATATTGCACTGAAGCTTGATTAGAAGAAAATCGTGAATCGAATTAAAATCGCAAAATCGGCCAGAAAAATCACAATTAGGTCTTTTCCTGAAATCATTTAGCCCTACTCTTTACCAGACACATGCTGCTGTGAAAAACAAGTCCAGCTCAGATTTTTTTAAGTAATATCAGTATCTCAGTCAAGAAGTGAATCGATTAATCCACTTTAAAATCTGTTAAACAGACCTCAACTCCACATCAAATTTTCTGCAAAACCTGTTTCTCTTTGAATCCAGGTCAGAGGTCAAAGTTTTCACGTTTATTGTCTGCTCATGGTCACAATATCTCAAAATGTTTTGCACAACATCGTGCACAAATGTCCACTTTGACTCCAGGACGAACTGGTGAGACTCTGGATGGATCAGGTCGATGCCCTCAGGCTTGTGAACTTGCTGGACATCCTGAGCTCAAACTCTGACACTGTCCCACCTGTTGAAAAGGAATGAAGCTCCTTCCATCAGTCTGAAAAGTTCTGCAGAAGCTCTGATTCATCCTGCTGATGTTACAGTGTAAGAGTGTTATGTTTGGTCTTCAGAATAAACCCGTCCTCGTATCGATGAAGAGTCAGAGGAGGGAATAATGAGGAAGAACAGAGCCGCTGTTTTATTATTCTACAGCTCAGGAAAAAGCTCGCCTTGCACTTTTATTGCTCTGTGTGTCGTCCTCTTTATTATCCGTGTGCTGTTTGTAAAGCACTTTGGCTCCAAGAGGGAAAGTTTTAAACATTCACTTAATGTTTGCTGCATGGGGCTGTGTTACTGTTTACAGGCCGTCCGAATGACTTCAGATCACATTATAGATATGAACATTAAAGACAATAAGAGTGAAAATCAAGGCAGGATATTAAATGCTAAAGGCATATTTAAGTGTTTTACAGCCTCTGATGAGGAATCCAAACCATCAGCTCTTTGCATGCCTCCTTCATGTCACATTTTTAGTCTTTAACTTCTCCAAGTTTCAACTCTTTTAACCATCGTCTGACCAGAACATTGGAAACTAGAAAAGCACTCAAAGAGCGCAGACCTCTGCCAAGTAGTTCAGCTCCAGCAGTGGCTTTTCCACAACCCCTGTAAAAGATATAACTCTAGATCACAAGATCCAGAACAGAGCCAGGATCCAGACCAAACTCGGCACATACACGGAGGTTGTTATCCTGTATGAACACAGCAAGTTTTGGGAACATCACTTAATATTTTGATTTAATATGAATTATTGAATGTCATCAATGGGATTTCCAATTATAAAGTTCAATGTTTTTTGTGACGTCAATCTGGGTCTGATCCAGATGAAATTTACCTTGATGAAAGAGACATGGACCCCAAGTTATCCTGTGAAACTGGAGGCCAATCTGTTAAAAAATAGCAGATATGATTTTTTAAACTTCCACCCAATATTAACTTATGGGATTTCTTTTTTTTTTTTTATTTTGGGAATACGTATCACCACCAAAACATAATCATTTCTAAGTTGGACCATTACCAACATTTCCTGAAAATTTCAGCAAAACCTGTCCAGCAGTTCTTGCGTAACCTTGCCAACAAATAAACAAACAAACATGCCAGCAAAAACATAACCTCCTTGGTGGAGCCAGTACCATCCTTTAAAGATCCTCTATTCACAAACAAAATAATAAAAAAATAGAAGCTCACAAATGCTTTACTGCAACAAATAAAAATCTAATAAAGCTATAATTATTGAGAAGTTCCTAAGTTTGAGATGGATTAAAACAAACACTCATTGTTCATCTATTATAATACTTGAAACTTTAAAGACTATTAAACAAGTTAAATTAAAGTGTCAACACTGTTTTTTCCTCGTCAGGACTGTGAACAGCTTTAACGCACTGGCTCACATGGCAGCCTTGAGGCTAAAATGAAGCCACTTTGCTCGTCTCAATACTGTGAGATACAAAGGCTGATGATGAGAGAGGGTCGAGGGCAGGGACGGATGGAGCTGATAGTGAGAGAACGAGTGAGGACGAGGCATGTTAGAGTATTTTTACACCATTAACAAAGGAGAAGCTGCAACTCTAACTCCAAGCAGGCACTCTACATCAGGGGCGGGCAACTTTGATTACAAAGAGGGCCACAGAAACATTTTTCAGTGCCTGAGGGCTGCTCTGTTGACATATTGTCAACACTCTCAATAGGAAATAATATATAAATAAACAAAATAGCAAACTTAGAACCTCAAAGATTAATTATACCAACATTAATATATTTTAACTCAAACACAATTTAACACACATAACTAAAGCCAATTTGAGCTTCTTTTTAATCCAATAAAAGAATATTTTTTTACTAGTTTTAAAGCACAAATACATTACCTTTACCTTTGTTTCCAAATACAGTTTTACTAATACTACATATTATATTTTAATGCCTCACAAAAGATATTTAGAGATACAATAATAGCAAAGTAAGTTCTTTAATAAATCATAGTTGGCAGATGTTAATTTTCCTTCATGTTTACAATTTGTTTTTTTTGTTTTGGAAATGATTGATGGGCTGCAATGAGAAAGGTGGAGGGCCACGTGTGGCCCCCGAGTCCACCAGTTGCCCACCCCTACTCTACATGAAAACAGGCTCTAATGCTAAAAAGCTGAATATACAGAAAATCTGCTGATATTTCTGCAACCATGACAAATGAGTTAGAAGTAAAGATCCCATTTTTAAATGATGAGGCTTCATGTTTTTATTGTTAAATTCATTTAGAGTGAGCTGTGCAATCTAAGTTTCTACATCAGCTACACCAACAAAGCATTAAAGAGTTCAAACTTCAACATCAGAATATCACAAGTCACAGACCGTCCAATTTAATTAGTTCAGAAATGACTGTTTCCTTTCTGATTTAGCTGTCCAGCATTTCTTCCGATCACACTGGGTCTCCCCCGTTTCCTCTACGCCACATCCTCCTTTTATAGACTCTGTTTCTGACATTAAAAAGAATATTTTTACCCACCTACTAGGGCTGAAAGATTTATCATTTTGGATCGAAATCGCAACTTTAGAAACGCAATCATGTGATCGCCAAAGCTGCAATTTTTTTGCAACGCTCCTGACCGACCCAGGATCTGGAAAAAGATTATTAATGATCAAAATTAGATGAAGAATAATGTGTTATGTGCTTTGGGTCATTGATTTCCTTAGTGTTGTCTATACTGTAAACATAGTGAATATTGCACTGAAGCTTGATTTGAAAAAAGTCGTGAATCAAATTCAAATCACAATATCGGCCAGAAAAATCTCAATTAGATCTTTTCCTGAAATCATTTAGCCCTACCACCTAGCTAATTAATTAATATTAGAGGGAATATCAATGAACTACAAAGACAAGAGAACATTTCCTTTAGTTTTCCACATATTATTTGAAACACCGTCTTCACTTGTTTATTTATTTATTGTTATTATAAGTTTTTCCACTTTCTTTTCTTCTATCTACTTAGGTGACTACATCACAAGAACCTCTACTTCAAGGATAAAAAAGGATCAACATTTCTGCAATAATCCTGAAGCTTTGGCACCTTGTCAGTAAACATGTTGCTGAACCTTGAGAAGCCACACTGTGTAGTTTGTTCTCCATCTCGTGGTGAAAATGTATTTTGCATTAAAAAGGAATAGCGCTCTGTAGCACCTCGCTTTTTCAAATGTGTGTTGCAACCGCTGAACTCTATGGTAGCCTGTATGTGCCCAGAAGCTAGGTCTTCTCTTTTTTGTTCTTTTTTTAGCAGATGAGGATTTCTTCTCCTTTGGCGTGGCCTAAATATGATCTTTGCGTTATGGACGAAAGTGCAGTGCAGGCTTTCAGCGAGAACGCGTTTAGCTTTAGCCAGTAGTACGTAGTGCTTTATGTTAGGGATGCACGATATTATCAGTCTGATATCGGCGGATATCAGCCCAAAAAGTTAAGTATCGGCTGATATTGAAATTTGTGCAGATATTTACAGCCGATATATCGGTCACACATATTGGCTGAAAATTACACAAATTTACAATATTGATGCACCTTCTCATCACTTCATGAGGACATTTAAAAATCAAGGGTTTCATTTTTGCAAGAGTTAAATGCTGTTTTTCTTGTTATAAATCTGTTCCTCACAAAAATATGCTGTAACACTGAAAGAAACAAGTCTATTTTTGTTAAGTACAGAGCTTGAGCTCTTGACCAGAAATATCAGAATCAACAATAATAAATTAAAAAATATCAGCAGATCGGATATCGGCAAAAATCCAATATCGTGCATCCCTACTTCATGTCCTACTCTGCAGTTCATAGTTCTTATAGACTGAAGGACATTGCAGCCTCTATAGGACTTATCGTTCTGTGTAAATCAGGAGGAAAGTCAGATTGTTTGCAGAGGTAATTTGACACAAAGGAGGACATATTTATGAATGCAGACATTGTTTTTAGCTCTTAAATTACTTAAAACTCTACATACTGTCCCTTAAACAAGTCAAATGAAGTCGAAACAACAAGCCTCCATTCTTTCAGAGGACACTCTGAACCAACCCGAACAATCTGAGCTCCACACCGACACAAACCAATCAGACTGAACAGGCAGCAGGAGGTGTGCAAGTGTGTGTCACGTAATAGAGACATCATGTGTCCGTGCACGGCTGAGCACAGAGGAGCTCAGAGCTGAACAAAGACTCAGAGAAGAGCCCATAAACCTCTGAACATGTCTCATTGTAACACCTGCTTTACCCTGTAATTACATTTATTTGAAGGAGAAAAGATCAGACATTTTAATTGTATTTTTCTGGTTAAAGTTGCTTCTCAATGTGTGAAATCAAAAGGCAGAAAATTCAGCTGAAAGATCGGCTAATGCAGCATGAAAGCTTCCAGGGTTTTGGCAGAAAACAGGAGGAACGCAGTGACGACTTCAAAGTGAGGGTCTAATTAGGCAAAATCTGAGCAGAAAATTAACATTCATAAACGTGTTTGAGAAATGCCTTTGGGCTTGTTATGACTGTGTAGGTGTGACAAATACTAATGTGTCTGACGTCTGCTTCTCCCCTACAAACAATCATCCCACCATGTCACCAAACCTCAGGTCTGAAGCTGCTCCGAGCAGTCCAGGTCAGTTCGGCCCGGTTCAGGTGTTCCCACCGTCATATAAGAACAGGTATCAGACCACCAACTAGGGCTGAACGATATGGACAAAATTTCATATCTCGATATTCATGCCAGATATCTCGATATCGATACGATACGATATGACTACAGGTTTGGTGAAAACCAAGCATTTTCAGAAAAATAAAAACAGTTTGATAATAAAAAAGGTTTGTGGTTGGCTGGCCTTAGCAGTGCATTTTAGAGATTGCATTCAATGGCAATCGTAAAAATGAAATTTGTTTCGACTCCAGAGCTGTACATGCAGGGCGATGTAATGTCTTGAATGTTCATATCTCGATATAGATATGTAATGATAAATCTTTCAGCCCTACCACCAACCCACCTTTTGACACCCGTCTAATGGGGGGGCCGGGGCACCAAACCGGCCCTAAAAGGTGGAGCTAAAAATGCTGCAGTCTGTTGAATGATCACAAACAACAACAAAAGCAAAAAACAAACTGTGCCATGTCTGAATGAGCCGTGGACTTAGAGATGTGTTTACCGTAAGGAACGTCCACGCTAAACTATCATCCATGGAGGTCTGGGTCGTAAAGCCCTCTATTGTTGCCCAATGTTTACAATCAGACCTCTTCCCTGTGACGTCACAATAAAAACTCAATTCAGAAGTTACACAAACTATTTTGTCCCACTCCAAACATAAATGTAAATTTAACTGTAAAAAGAGGCAAAAATTATGTTTTCACCAAAATGAAATCCTTAAATCTAGAATTAAATTTATGTTAGGGATGCACGATATTATCGGTTTAATATCAGCATCGGCCAACATTAACCGTAAAAAGTTAAGTATCAGTATCGGCCTATATTGACATTAAATATCGGTCACACATATCAGCTGGAATACCAACAAATTATACAAATGTACAATTTAATGTACCTTCTCATCACTGCATGGGTATATTTAAATATTGAAGGTTTCATTTTTGCAAGAGTTAAAAGCTGTTATTCTTGTTTTACATCTGTTCATGCGAAAAAAAAACTGTAACACTGAAAGAAACAGGTCCATTTTAGTTAAGTACAGAGCTTGTGCTGTTGACCTAAAATATCAGTATCGGTATCAACGATAATTAACTAAAAAATATTGACATATTGGACATCGGCAAAAATCCAATATTGTGCATCTCTAATTTATTTCTAATGTAGCTGTTACTGTTTTCACCAGAATAAAGCTGTAGATGTTCAACATAAAACTTAGATAAAAGCCTGACTATGTCTGTTTGGTTACAAAAATCAAGGTTAGACTGTTTAGCGATAACAGAGTTATAAATAACTGTAGCCCCTCCCTTCACTTCTGTATAAAGAAAAGGATGTTCACCTCCAAACTAAAGGATGTTGAAGAAATAAAGTCAGAGATAAATAAATAAAAATGTCACTGTGGAATTGAAATATATGTAGATGAAAATTAAATCATGCTTGATGTAGATTTCTCTTTAAAAAAAAAAAGTGATATATAACACATGAGAAAAATCTAGCTGAAGTCGCTTATTTTGAGCTTGTTTTTGTTAACCTGGCTGCTTATTTCAGTCAGAAAGTCTGGCAACACTACCTCCAGTCATTGTCTGGCTACCAAAAGTTGCCATAACAGTGATGAAAAAATCTGCCATGAAGTATTTTCACCTGATTTGACTCTAATACTTTGTAGACAAATGAAATGCATAACAAGGTTTACATTAACACTCTTTAATGACTGCCTTTATTCCATATTAGATATTATTCTCTTTAATGGTTTTAGGGTCTCATATGATGCATTTTTTAGTGATTTTGGGAAAAAGTAACTCACATGAACTTAAATAATCATCAGTAACTAACATTATTATGACTGCTGCCTTGAGGAGTTTACTTCTTTGGAAAGATTTTTCATTGTGATGGGACTAACTGGGGAAAATTACTGCATAAAAAAACAATACATGCTAGTTTATGCCTTGAAAAAGTACCTTTAATTGGCTTTAAGTCCATGTTTTGCTTTACTGTTAAGGGACTCTGGTTCTGTGAAAAATTGGTTTAAAACATACTTTGAAGAGAGGGGCAACTTCTGTCTTATGAATCTGAGCGTAGAAAGAGGATATGGATCAGCAGGATTGACAGGTGATGAAGAAATCTGTGACTAGATGTGCCAGAATTAGCTCCAGGTAAATAAAGAGAAAACTGAAATCCTTGTCCTCAAAGTCTGTGCTTGCCTAAAACCTGAGGACAACATTCATTTATCCTTCTTGGTAAATAAAGTTAGATTAGTTTTTCCTACAAACAGACGGAGAAAGAAGTCCATCAAAGCTTCTGAAACATTTTCAGTCTCAGTTTAAAGTAAGACCATTCAAAGCATTAAATCTCATATTTTGGAGGCTAAAGCCAAATTTGTGTCCACTTTGTTTGATAAACTCTCTGAAAATGAATGCTGATCATCTGAAGCTCTTCCATTAACATTTTTGTGTCACTGGTGGACATGCAGGACTCCCATTCTCTAAAGCAGCTGCTCATATATTTAGCACACGGACAGAATTAATGACTTTCTCAGAGTTTCCCTTCACTGAACTGTGAGTACAGTCCCACTGTGAGCAGCTAATTATAATATCCAGCAGCGTAGTATTGGGCATCAGTCCAGGCAGCCGACGTGGGCTCAGGCCAACACTCTCCACCCATTCACCTCAACCCGTCCTCACAGAGACAGAGACGGAGGGAGGTTTCCATCCGCCAGCTTTAAAGGACATTTTCATTTTGCACATTAAAACCAGATCGGACCAGAACTTTGTTAACATGTTTGTTTTAAGGGTCATATTTCTGAATTAACTCTGGCAGGATTGATTAGCACAAGTGTGATTTGCTGAAGAGTGAATGTAAGAACATCATCGATCATCAAGAACGTGAACACATCAGCGATCAGCCAAACACGATATGATCATCATAGTTGCAATGTCTGCTTATTATAAGCAACTTTGGGCTTCTACTTTTGAAAAGTTACACAAAGTATTTTGTCCCACTCCAAACACAGATGTAAATTTGACTGTAAAAAAAAAGGGCAATAATGATGTTTCCACAAAAAAGAAATCCTTATATCCAGAATTAAATTTATTTCTAATGTAGCTGTTACTGTTTTCACCATAATAAAGTTGTAGAGGACAGGGATGCACGATATTTATCAGACCGACATAATATTGGCCGATTTGAGGGAAAATGACATCATTCTTTTTATCAACCTGATACGTACATTTTATACGATAAAAAGATCAGATAAATAAATAAAATTGGGGAAATTGTTTGCAGGCCGCGTAGCCCGAAAAAAAGCCTTACTAGAAGGACCCAAACCTGTCCCCGTCTCTGCCAGACCAAAAGTGAACATGGCTTCATCTGTGTGGCTGTTTTTCTCAGAAGATAACAGTATTGCTGTTTGCACGACCTGTTTGGTGAGAATTCTGAGACGACAAAAGAGGACTTCAAGTTTTAACACAACAGATCTTATAGCTCACCTGAAAAGTCGTCATCAAGGCAGAGCGGTATTGAAAGAATACGAAGCAGCCACGGTAGCAGCTAGCAGTGCTCAGGCTAAAAACAACAACATGGAGTGTGGATGTCCCCATTCAGCATGCGTTTGAAAACTGTGAAAACATTTTAAGAGACAGTGAAAAGGCTAAAGCCATTAACGACAGAGTGATGGAGTTCATAGCGCTCAACAACCAGCCCTTTTTCTGTCGTTGAGAGCCCGGGTTTTTTCGCAAATTAATACACATTTGGAGCCACGTTACACCCTCCCAAGCCGTCACTTCTTCTTGGATGTGTCCACCCGTGCCTTCTTAGGTATCGTTGCCACACACATCCATAACTTGATAACATAACACAAAATAATATCAGACTACATGTAAGTTTTACCACAGACGTGGACATCTGACATTACTCCGGTCAGCATGCTAAGCTTAACAGCTCAGTGGTTGGATCAAGATTTTAACATGCAAAAATATTATATTAAATATAAAAATATGAACTTATCGGTTATCGGTATCGGCCATGAGAAGCAGGAAATTATCGATTATCGGTATCGGTTGAAATTTTTCATATTGTGCATCACTAGTAGAGGATCAACATCAAACTTAGATAAAAGTCTGACTATGTCTGTTTGGTTACAAAAATCAAGGTTAGACAGGCTGAAGGAAAAGCCTTTTTATTCTCCATCACTGATTTTTAAAGACTAAAAATCTACTCTGTTCAGAGCTCTGTCCCTCACTGCAAAAACTAAGATCTCAGTGAGTGTTTTGTCTATTTTAAAGTCAGAAATATCTTTAACACTTATTCTAATCCACATCCACTTCACAAGTCCAGATAAATATCTTACTACATGAAATAAAAGGCCAAAATATTGCACTGAACTGCTTATAATGACAAGAAAAATCTGCCCATGAAACAATTCTGACTCAGTAAGGGTCTAAAATTCAGGTTTAAAATCAGCTCTGGATAAAAATAAAATCATTTTAAGACACCCTTTAAGTCAAATTTGTCTTGACTCATTGGCAGATTATTTTACAGTTATTTATATCTATAAATAAGATCTTAATCCAGACATATCAGGGTTAGAATAAGTCTAGGAATTAGGGAAATCCTCTCACCTAGATCTGACTTTTTGCCTTAAATGTCCAGCACCACTGTAAATCCACTGAAACCACTTCAGCAGCTGTGTGGAGGTTAAAACGCGGATGTTAAAGAAAACCATTAAAGGAGATGTTCCTCACAGACCATGAGTCATTTCTTTGTTTGACGTTCACTGAAGCTTCTTTTCAGCTTCAGAGGGAGTTCGGACTGGAGCTGACAACAGACTGAGGACACCCCGGCTCAGGGTTTTGTTTTCCCACACAGTTGTGCAGTAACTGTGGGATCACTGAGCGTCTACTGGACCAGTGCTCACGTGGTTCCCCATGAAACACAGCTCCACGGACCCATTTATTAAAATATTACATCATTTATTTGTGCTGTTTTGCTGTCATGTACACCTATATATACGAATGTACACACATGAATGATACTTCTTTTTGCCTATAACCCTGCAAAGCCATGTTTATTTCTGTATTAGATTAGATTAGATAGAACTTCATTAATCCCTTAGGAAGACCCCCTCAGGGAAATCACGATTCCAGCAGCATAGCAAGCACACAGGAATCAGAAAAGTAAAAAAGTAAAACAATTAGCAATTATAAATATAAATAAAAAAATAAAAAGTACAATTACTGCGATACCCAAATTGCTTAGTTGCAGGTCACTGTCATTCTTGTGTATAATAAATTAATAACTATTATTAAAAAGTCAAGTAAAAGTTTCTGTCCTGAGGTCAAGACAGAAACTGATGTCAGGTTGCACTGGGAGCGCCCTCTGTTGGATCGAGTGGTGCACTGCTCCAGGTGCCCTAATGTGCTGCAGAACTGTATATTCTATATTTGAATGTATATTTACAGATTTTACCCTCATGCTCAAACAGATATTTGAATATTGACTCTAAGGTGACAACCCTAACATACGCTCACATGTGAGCTAGGAAGAGTCATCGATTAACCTAATACTCATGTTTTTGGTCTGTGAAGCCACAGTACCAACAGAACATGCAAACTCTACCCTACAACCAACACAGGGAGTCGAACCAGCAACCTTCTTGCTGTGAGGCACACACTAACCTGCTGCACCACTGTGCTGCCCTTATTCTTAAATTATTAATCATAATCATCAACTAAATGAGGAACTGTAATCAATCAAGAAACAAACCAGAATCGATAAATCTAAACCCTAAATGGATCGTAGTGTAAGTCTGAGCCAAGGCAGACAGAACGGCCCTTAATCCTGAACAGACTCAGCAGACTTTTCCCCACATCTTGCTTTAAAAAGTCACATTTTCTGGTCTTAAAAATCTGCTAACAGCCGTCAGATCGGTGGGCTCCGTATTGTGTCGACAGAAAGAAGCAGAAGAAACAGATCAAACTGTATTACTCCTGTTCAGGTGCTGAGTATGAACTGAGAATAACCTTCAAAAGCTGCTCAGAGTAGTTTCACTTTCACTGTTTCCAGGTTCGGGCAGCTTTGTGAGGATGTAGTCAGAGTTCGAGCTGAGCCGCGAGTACAGACGGGACGTCCACAAAAACCTCCGCAGTATAAGCTGGATCCAGCAGGAGTGAGACGGAGGGGGTTAAAGCTTCTTGTTCTCAGCTGAAGAGATCAAAATGTTGGATTCTGTGGTCGTGACGTCATGTTCAGAGTTTGTAACTGAGGCTGCAGGATGAGTCTGAGGCTCAGCCGATGGATTTAAAGGGATGGGCCAAACTTTTTTTATTTTCGTGTCTTGCCTCAATCTGAGTACATGACAAGCAGAAAGACTCCATTCTTGGGACTGAGCTCACCCACCGCTAATTAGCTTAGATCAAACACTAGATGTGACTTTCGCCAACGAGTCGAGTCTTTGAACAATTCTTTGGTGAGTGAGCCTTTGCGAGCCACTCTTAAATGCAAATTGTCTGCAAAAATGAACAGCAAACATACATACAACTGTGAATCGGTACTCATCGTTCACTTAAAAGAGCTGTTCAAAAGTCTCAACTCATTCACAAATGTCACTTCTCTAGCAAAAACCACAGTGGAAGAAGGTCAACAAAACAAACTGAAGAAGACAACATGATAATAGTATAATAGTAGAAGATAACGTAACAAACCAGTCACAACAAGCACACAGGACAGCGTAGACTTGCTGAAGAGTTTATCTGATGACTGTAGGCAGAGGAAGGCTAACAATACCCATTTACTCCCAGTGTTTGAGCTGAGCTAATTAGCGGTGGGCAAGCCCGTCTCCCGTCTCTTCCTTGTTACTGCAGCACAGTCCAAATCTGCTTGTCATGGATTCAGGAGTGAAGCAAGACGTGAAAACAAAAAAATGTTGGAGTGCCCCTTTAAAGAAATGCAGACCTGAATGAACAGGTCCAAGACATCAGCTCTTTTTGACTACTTTACAGAGTGTGAGAGAGAAACAAGGGCTTCAGACACCAACAAATGATGAATTTTTGGCCACAACATTCACCCAAACTCCTCGTCAGCTCTGGAGGGCCTGATAACTGAGTGATGATGGCAGATGAGGCTGTCTGTTGGTTTCTTCTGTCTCTTGGCAGCAGACTGCTGGATCCAGGACAAAGGCCTGCCTTTGACTGAATATGAATGTGACCCTGAAATCAATGTTTCTGCTCGCTCAGAGCTGTGAGCCGTGTGCTCGTGTCCTTCACCTGCAGAAGCTCCTGAATGTTCCAGCAGAAGATGTGAGAGCGTAGAGAATATTTCAGTCAACTAGTGCATGAGTAGACTTTACAAGTGAAGCAAAAAGTGTCACTAGTACTGCTAGAAGACTTAAAAATGTTCACTAGTACTACTAGTGAACATTTTTAAGGCTTACTACTACTAGTAAGCCTTATATACTACTAGTAAGCCTTATATGCTAATGGAGGGAAATCAAATTCAGGATGGATTTGGTTATAATCCCCACTACTTCATTTGCATTAGGTCTACTAGTACTACAAGTGAAGCTTTTGGCTTCAGTTGTAGTACTAGCAGACTAAAAATTGGGATTGCTTCCCGCCACCATGAAGCTAAGGCAGCTGTGATTGAATGTAGGGGTGGGCAGAAATATCGATTCATCAATGCATTGGAATTTTTCCCTCCCAATTCAATATCAATTCAGCAAATCCTCTGAATCGATTCACCTCCTGGCCAGTGGGGGGCACTGTGCACTTTTTCAGTGTTTATCCAGCTGTCGTCGGTCGCAGAAGAAGACATGCTTGCAGAGTGATAGGATTGAGAGCCGAACATGCGGATGATTTGACGGTGGTTTATCAGTATTTTCTGTGTAAATGATGTAAAATATTGTAAACAACAACATTAATATCATTCTGGAGTGTTTTCTTTCTGTTCTTTTGCTGTATTTCCTCTGTGTTTTTCTGTATTTCCGACCTATTTTCCCCGTGTTTTATCGTCTTTTTGATCATAGTTAGTTTTTAATGGATTCCAAAAATAGTACTATTAGAAATATTGGAGGAAGAAATGTCGAGATCTCTGTCTCAGCTTGGAAACACCTTGACATGGTCTAATATAACAAGCTGTAACATGGACACTAAATGCTGCAGTCTAACAAAAATGTTTGAGTTTAAATAAAATAGGTGAAGTTTATTTTTGGTCAACTCAGAAAAGTTCAACATGTTCATTTACAATTGTTTATGAAGAGAATCCTGTTATAAAGTCCAATCCGTTTTTATTCTTTTCTTGAAATTACACACTGATTTAAGCATTTATAACATAATTATGACAAATATTTGCAAGGATTGTTTACTTTTTTTCCTCTTGAAAAAAGGGTGAATAATGTATTCAAAGGACAATTCCTGACACATTAATTGACAAAAAAGACAAAAAAGTCCAGGTGGACATTTATAACCTTAGTGTGAACCGTCATGTTTTTACTTTTGTACTCCATATGCACAAATAAGTCATTTATGTGCAAATTTGTATTTTCAGAAGTTTGATTTCTCAAAAAAGGCGATGACATACCACATATGTTCACATTGGCATCAAAATAAAAATTCAACAATTGTCAACAGGTTCTCTCATTATTTGTGTATTTCTACTTCTTACTGAATTGATACTGAATCGAATCGCCACCTAAATAATCGAAATCGAATTGAATTGTGAGGTTCTCAACAATACCCAGTCCTAATTTACACAGCTAAAGCAACCTTCACTCCCCGCCCTCAAGTGAAGGTTCAGCTGGTGGTGGAAACAAAAACAAGATCAGGGTTTCCTGCTCCAAACTGTGCTGAACCGAGCCAAGACCACTCGGTGAAAATTATCAAGAGAAGAGATGTATGTTCCCCTTCGCTTTAGAGGAACATACATAACGTCCTCTGTAAGTTCACAGCCTGAACTTTTTGGGTGAAGGTCACGTGTGAGCTGATCAAACATGCGAGGGTTCAGTAATCAGGCCTCAGCTCTGGCAGAAACAACACGCAGAGAGCCGCGGGGTTTGTTTTCAGGGACTATCAAACGTTTCAGGAGCGTCCTCGGGGAGTCTGTACGAAAGTGTGTCGTGGATGATGAGGTTTTTAAAGTCAGACTGGTGAAACGAGGCTGTTTCCTGAGGTTCATGGAGCTGGAGAGCTCACCAGGTTAGTCTGGAGGAGGAGGGGGAGCTGAAATAAGAGAAGATGGAGCTGATGGCAGCAGGAACCTCTCTGCTCAGGTTTCTCTGAGCTCTCGTTTGGTTTCTGCAGCAGAGGAAACTAAAGTCACAGCAGCAGGGAGGGGAAACAATATGCTGATGCAGGTATCACTAAATATTAATATACATCCATAATTTATGAAGGTGCAATGTTAGAAAAGGTCGACGCTGCTCAGGAGTTTGGTCAACTAATGACGATGCTCACTGTAAAGACAATACATAAATAAAATGTTCACCGACCTTTAAAAATATTAATTCTATTATTATATTTTTCTGCAGAGATGGGGGTGAAAGTCTAACCTCCTACACTGAATAAACTTAGAGCTTTTTTTTTTTTTTTAAGATTTTTTTGGGGCATATTGTGCCTGTATTGATAGGAGAGAGACAGACAGTGGATAAGCGATCTTTGGATTCATCCAGAGGAGAAAAAGTCTCTTGGATTTCTTCTATATTTAGAGAAAACATTGTGTAGCTGCTAGTGCCTGATTCAAAGTCTGTAGTCATGCTTGCCAAGCTCCAATCTACAATCTACAGCAATCTACCACCCGCCTACTGCATTATCTGATTGGCTGATGACGAATGTGATTGACAGAAGGATCGTCAAAAGGTTCTGCCTTTGCCAAACACTTTCTATGGGCTGTTACCCAGAAGAGCTGTGTGTGGATAATATGCAAAGGAGCTGGACCACTCCTCATCCACCACAAACCAACAGCCCATTTGTCGACCTTTCACCCACACCAGTCCAGCTGCGCCTCATCAAATGATCATAGAATTGGCTTCACTGGCTTCATCTTATTGTCCAAAAGTTTTACCCTCTAACTCCAGCAAACCAAAAAACGTACAAAGCTTTGAACGTTTTTTGGTTTCCTGCACGCTTCAAAATTTAAACACATGGGGCTGCCCGTGGAAAATAACCATACACTAGGGCTGGGTATTTCCAGCAACTTCACAATACGTATATTGACACTGAGGCCACGATACGATATGTGTCCCTTTACACGAAACTTGTGAAAATTGACTACGCTTTTAATAGAATTTTTGAAGTTCAGAAGTTTTGTTCTTTTATTACAAGATGAAAAAGGGCAAGGAAGAGTTGTAAACAATTCTACAACTTAAGAAACTTAAGTTCAGGTTCTCAAAGATGGTAGACCTAAGTTCAAATTTGGTGCAAGTGCATTGACAACAACTGTCAAAACACTGAGGCCGTATCAACTCTGTACAATCCGTATCAATACTCGTATCCTCAAGGAGCGTAAGATGATATTTGTCATATCGATATTTTGAGCACAGGCCTACCTTACACACTGTCAGAAATGCAAAATTATTGGGTATAGGATATTATTGATACCAATGACCTTTTTAATTCTGCTTTCTGATCTGATTCCTTAGTGAATACCTTATCGATTCTGCTTATTGATCTGATTCTTTAGGGAGTTCCATATCGATTCTGCTTTTTGATTCAGTTCTTTAAAAATTTTATAACTTTTTTTTCTGGCTGATTCTATCTGATTCCAAGAATAAAACTGATTAAATTAATTGAAAAAAAGTGTTCATATCACAATCTAATTACTCAATCAATACTGTGAGGTTGAAAAACAAACTCAGGGTCTCGTTCTATACCACAGGCTCACACTGTGGAGATGAAATTAAGTTTTGATTGTCCCTCTGTTATCACGTGGTCATCTGTTTGCACCTCCACCAGCTGGGGAACATCTGGAGTCTGATTATGAAGATTAATCACTCATTAGGAGACCCATTGAGTCAGATAACAAATAGATTAATCAAATGTTTGTACGGGCACAGGAGCAACAGGAGCCACTGATTTTCACAGGTATATTCAAGGATAATGAAATATATTGACTGAGCATTTGATGATGATCTTCATTATTAGTTTGTTTATCAGAGAGAGAGGAATACAGAGTAAGACATTTGTTGAGGCAGACCCCAAATAAACTCAAAGACTGGTGTCTAAGGTTGAAACTGAAGCTTCTCATGTGCTCTTCTTCATGATTAAACTTCATTTTTAACAGTCAATAGTTGAACTTTGTGACTGTGGCTCATGTTCAGGTTGATGCCTGAAGATGAAGCTTCAAAAAGAACGACAATATTTACGAAGGTGACAAACAAAAACTTCAATTCTGTCCATCAGAGAAGAGTTCCCACAAGAACATCCTGGGTTACGCTGGTCCACTGAGACAATAATCATTATGTAAAAGTCATGTTGAGAATGAGCCAACGAAGACAGAGCCCAACATGACATTAGGTAACCAGAGCACAGCAGGGTCACAGGGTGAACCGTAAAAAGCAGCTGGGAGATGTTCTGAGGGCTAAATAAACCCTGAAGCCTGAGCTGACCCCCACACACAGAGAGACAGACAGACAGACAGACTGACTGGTCAGACGTCTGTCAGAGGATTTGCCGTTATGATAACATGAGTGTATCCTCAGCTCTGAGAACAAAATGTCACACGCGCGCTCGATCCTCATCCACGCCACTGAGCCGAGCTCTCATCAACACTCGGAGCTGCAGTCGCTCTCCGAGGCGTCCACGCTCCAACACGGGGCTCCTGTTACCGTCTCTATTTACATTCTTCAGCCTCAGAGGATAAACCTGCAGCAGACGGACTCCCTCCGAAAACCGGACCCCCCAGGACCCCCAGACTGAAACACGAGCTGCTGACGTACAGCTGAGTGTTTACCAGGGAACAGCGAACGTGGAAAACAGGCACAGGAGAAGGTTTAGCTAACAGTGTGGAGGCTACACAACCCACAAAATCTGAATTAACTGTTATAAATCCGCACAGCCACCAAGATGCACCATGAGCTTGTTGTGCAGGCAGGCTAAATAGATCAAATGTCAATTCAATTATCTGATTTATAATCTAAAAAAAGTCTGGCTGCTGCCTCACTTATGCTGCTAAAAACCATATCCTGGTCCTACACCTGCCTATACGGTGTTACCTAGGGCCCTATAAAATTTGAGATCATGTAATCGCGGACCATCACTTTTTAATTTAGTTTTTTGCCTGGTCATCTAACTTGTTTTAATTTTAGTCTAGTTTTAGTTGATGAAATTTCACAACAATTTTAGTCGACATAATCTACTGTAAATTTAGTAAACTAAAATATGAAGTGTAACGTGTAAGGCATGTTTCATGCATGGATCCTGCCACCACCAAGCTAAGGCAGCTGTGATTGGATGTCCCTCTTAACTCATCCAACCTTTCCACACAACCAAAGCAGCTGTGATTGGATATATTCCTAACTTGTCCCTACTTTCTACATGACCAAATTAGCTCTGATTGGATTAAGCCTCTTTCAAACATTTTAGTCTAGTTTTTATTTGTTGATGAAAATGTCAGTTAATTTAGTCTGAGGTTTTGTCCACGTGCTCTTGTTTTTATTGGTTAGTCTAGTTTTTGTCAGGGGAAAACAGATTGTTGATGAAACTATGATGAAAATAATTAGTCCACAAAATTAACACTGTCGCGGACGGAATCATGGAATTGGGACATTGAACGAGGAATTCAATATAAACGCGGAAAATCACGTAATTGGCCAACATTTTACATAAAAGTTTTTTTTCTGAATAAAAAGGAACATATCTCTCGGTAAAATGCTCCAAGGGGGTCATTAAGGCTACGGACGATGCACGCTTCACTTCCCCTCCCCCTCCCCTCATTAACGACGCAAACATGTCGAAGCGGCCGCCTGAGATATCGGCTAGGTTGGGAGAGAAGCTATGAAACTCCCGGCTAACTCCAAAGTACAGGGCATCGTATTTGTATTTCTAAAATCAAACTTGACACTGTTGAGGCCTTGTATTTCTAAAGTCTATCTTAACCATTTTTAAGGCTTGTATTTCTAATCAAATGTAAGGTATTAAATAAAAAGTCACTGAGGTCTAGTTCATAAAATTTCCTCCAAGTAAAAGGTCCGAACCGAAGTCCAGTTGTGTTTTATAGCCTTCCACTATGTCCACATTTTTAAGGTTTCAACAACATTTACTGTCAGTTTTCATTGCAGGATATGTTTTACTGATTGCACGGTTGAACATATCCTGCAGGAGTAATTCATTATTATTAATAATAATAATAATAAAATTACCGTTATTATTGTTATCATTATTATTGCCAGTATTATTATAAGGCTCTGAGATGGTCAATGATTGGTAGCAACGTTGATTTTGATACATTGTTTTATTTTTTTGCAGTGGCATCTTAAAAAAAAACTCACTCTCGTGGATCTTGGGACAAAAACTGCCAATACCCTAAAATCAGCTGTAAGAATATTATTTGTCATTTTTTTTTCCCATTAAATACATAAATCTTTAAAATCTACTTCAGTCTTTAATTTACAAACCAAATACTGATTATTGTTTTACTAAGCATTAAAAGTAGTCCCAGGCAAATAAATTTAAGGCTTTAATTTCATATTAAAGAAAACAAAAATCTCCTAATAAAAAAATAAAATAGTGAAAACAGTACAATAACCTTTTATCCTCTTAAATTAAAGAGGCCCTAGCCTGAAGAATTGAAAGCCTACACTTCAAGTAAAAAGTCAACATTTTCAGAAAACAATAAATAAAAAGTTTATATTTTTAGAAAAAAAAACAAATGCATACAGAGCACTGGCTTGAAATGTTTTTTGTTTTTTTTTTCGTTTTTCTTATATTAAAGAGGTCCCAGCCTAATAAAAAAAACCTGAAGGCCTACACTCCCAGTAAAAAAAGTCAACATTTTCAGAAAACAAGAAAAATTAACACTTAAAAGTACAATTATCTGTTACAAAAAAGTGACAGGACTTGCAAAACGTGAAACATTCAAAAACAAACTAGTGTGAAAAACTTCAAACTTGCAACAATGAAAATAACAAACAAATGATAAACTTGATTAGCAAACACTATTTTACCCTCCAGTCTTCCTTGCTGCGCACCTGAACACTTTAATTCTGCTGATAAGTTTTACGTTTTTTGCTTTTAGTGTTCGATAATGATCACACCACATCTCTCTGTCCTCCTTTTTATTTTTTTGCTTTTTTTCATAAAATCAAACATCAGTATCTTAAATGATGAGGCACTGAGGACAACAGATCATGTTTCTATTCATGTAGTCGACGTAAAACCAGAGACAATCAAACTACAACGGCTGTAAAAAGCTGAGTTAACACAAAGTGGTGAAATAATTACATTAATATGACCACATTTTGGCTGATTATTAACGCTATTTTTTTTTTATATGAAAGCATCACCAAGGGGAAGTTTGGGTACATCCATCTCACTATAATTTAGGCTCCTAAATGCTGCATATTTAACATAACTGTGGCTCCAAAACAGCCCCCAAAAAAACATAAAATTTCTAATGCCATGACCGTGAACTCAAGAAAATTACAGATTTTTTATTTTTGTAAAAGATTATTTTTATATGAAACTGTCCCTACAAATATCTCATCTTAAACATATGGAGATGAGAGAGAACTTACATTAGATTAGGCAGAACTTTATTTATTCCTTGGGAAGAGTCCTCCAAGGGAATTAAGGTTTCAGTAGCATTGTATTGTACACAGGTATAAAAGAACACAGGACATCTTAAAGTAAAAAATGTAAAAATAATTATACATATAAATAATAAAAATAAAATACAATTAAAATAAAATAAAAATAAAAAATAAAATATGATATGGCTACTGGCTGGCTACTACTACTAAGGCTACTACTACCACTACTGCTCTTTACCGTCCTCAGTCTTCCTGTTACTCTTCCTCTCCCGAGTGATATTACTGCATTTTTACACAGATGTACATATCTGGCCAATCCAAGTTTATAATTATATATTATTATGTTACAGTTATCATATATTATTAAGTACTTTTCTTAAAAAAACTACAGAAAGTATTTTTAATGCCACTGAAAGTCAAATTTAATGATTTTTATTGTCATTTAAGGCCTTAATTTTCGCAAAATCAATTTAATGACTGTTAATGCTTTTTAATGCCCCACAGAAACCCTGTTTAGATTTGTTTGTTGTGAATAGAGCAATTTGGATATCAAGTGTAAAGTAACAGCCCTATTCTTTGTATAGAATTTTAATACTTTGCACTGAAATGTCAAGATTCTCCCCTAAAAAAAGTAAGATCTAATCTTATCTAACTGACCTCTAAATTCTCATTTAAATAGATTTTTATTAGTTTAACGCTTGCCTTTGAGTTAGAGAGTTAGACTTTGCCTTTATACAGAATGTAATGAGCTTTAAATTTAAAAAGTATTTTTATACTTTCTATTTTAACAGAAAAGAAGGTTTTAGTTCATACCTTTACATGTTTTGACGGAGATAAGAAAAGCAAGTGTAAGCATATTTTCTACATAGACACAATTATCACGTTTACATGAGAACTTTAATTCCCCTTTAATTCCGAATAAAACTTAAATCATCTTTAAAAAGATTAAAAATGACCATGTAAACAGCTAATTCCGAATGAAAATGATAATTCCAAATTAAACTTAATTCCGAAGTATGTGGCTGATATATTCTGATTTTAAATCTGAACTAAATAATTCTTCAATCGTATACGTTCATTCTGCTTTAAATGATGTAAATACGTCACTACGTCACCCCCTATCCAATCAGAACCATTCCCAACCCCCAGACCTTGAATAAAGGCGAATCAGTGTGTTTTCCACGTAAACCTCAATTCAGAATTACTATTTCCATGTAAACACGAAGGAGAACACTTTTAATCCTAATAATTTAATTCTTAAGAAATGATACAGAATTGAAAACATCATGTAAGTGTGGCCAATGAGCCTACTCGGACAATTAAAAAAGCATTTTTGGCCCCCCTATCAGAAAGGGGCCCATATTGGTCCAAGTCCGGGGCCTTGAAAACCCTAAAGCCGCCCCTGTTAACAGGTGCTGTGAGGACGAAACTTCTAATAAACAAAAGTGACGGTGATTAAAAATGTCAGAGAGCATTTATGATGAATAAATCCTGAGCAGGATGAAGTTAGAGAGGATCTCCTCTCCCCGTGGAGCCGTTAGAACGGTTACCGGACAGGCAGGTGAAAAGTTGCCGTTTTCCCGGTTATCTCGTTTAAAAGCGAAGAAAACCAGGATAACAGACACAGCAACACGACACAAAAACCGCATTTATCCCGGGCTGCGTTAACCGAGCCGTGCCAGGACGGCAGCAGCTCGTCCATCTCCCGAAAACTGAGTGAAGAAGCGGCTCTTACCTTTCGTAGCGGGGAGGAGGACCGGGGAGGACCGGGGAGGACCGAGCTCCGGGACCACTTTGTAGTTCCCGTAGTTTTCTGACAGAGTAAGTCCCGTTTGTCGGTGTCGGTTTGTATCCGCACGGAAACACGGCGAGGAGCGGGAGAAGGCGGCGGTAACGGCGGCAACGGTGACCGTGCAGCCTGCTGTCCGCGCGAGGAGCACAGGCAACCGAGGATGCGGCTGCGCATGCGCCCAACAACTGCTACTGCGAAACAAAGATCGTCTAATGGAAAGATGGTCCGCTCGATGGGACAGAATCAATCCGACTGTAAATCAATCAATCAATCAATCTTTATTTGTATGGCGCCAATTTATAACAAGTGAAATCTCAAGACACTTTACAACAGAGCAGGCTGAAAACATACTCTTCATTCACAGTTTGTACATATAATAAATACACATGTATGCATGCATCCACTGTGTATGTTTCAAATACAAACAAAAATACATACAGACATATATAAAATACACATTTGCACGCATATATACATCCATAGATGTATCCATCCAGGCAGAGACAAAGGAACTAAAAGCAAGAATTTATGATAGAGACAAACCCATGGATACCCTGATCATAAATCTGTCCTCATTGTATTTGTCCCTGTTTTTTAAAAACATTGTCCAATTATAAAAAGATCTTTAATCAGCTGTAAACTCTTTCATTGTTTTGATAATGTTTATCTTTCATGAATGAATTAAGATCACTGTTTTTATATTTTCATTTAGAATTTAATTTGATTTGTATTTCATGTGTCCTTTCGTAAAGCACTTTCTCACCTTGTTCAGATAAGTGCTTTATGAAAAAATAAATTAAGTTAAAGGAAAACTATTGTTTTATTGAGATGTGCTCATAATTTTTCAGACAATCTCACAGCTTTTAAGATTCATGAATGCTCTCAGATTGATTCTCAACATCAGGGACGGGCAACTTCAGCCACCAAGGGAGCCGCATTAATGTAATCCTACACAGTCTAATTATTTAACATTTAAGCTTACTGAATCAAACAAAAAGAACAAACGTTGCTTTCTGAAAAATAACTTTTTAGATTTTAAGTTAGAAAGCAACCCGTATGATTTTATATACTGTTTTTTTTTCAGCATTATTTTTATTAGCACAAATGCGTTTAGTAATGCATACACAAGTTTGTCAGAGACATAAAGTCAATTTCACTGCTAATTCAGAGACTTTAATATCCCAAGACCACAGACTTTAATAAAACAGACAGAACTTTAACACATTTATGGCAGATTTTGTGTTTTTTTCTGTCATGTTTTTAAATTATTGATGATTGAAAGTAATTCACTGGCTGCAGGGCAGCACGGTGGTGTAACAGGTAGTGCACACGCCTCACAGCAAGGCGGTTGTTGGTTCGATCCCAGTGTTGGTCAGAGCCTTTCTGTGTGGACTTTTGTTCTCCCTGTGCATGCATGGTTCTCTCCTGATACTCCGGCTTCCTCCCACAGACAAAAACATGCTCGTTAGGTTGATTGGTGACTCCTGTTTGCCTTTAGGTATGAGTGTTGCTCTCTGTGGCCCTGTGAAGTAAAGGAAGAGTAAGAGGGTTTCAGTAAAGCTGTCAGAAGAGTTGAATCACCTACAGAATAGTTCTGACCTACAGAGCCTCGGAGCAGCCTGTACTGATACACAGATGAATGGACGATCAGCAGGAACTATTTTTACTCTGTTTACGGCCTCCTCTCAGATGATGGAGTCACTACAGCCAAGTGAAGGCAGGATGACAGAGATGAATGCATGTTCCATCTGCAGACTCTAATTTCACAACACCGACGTTTCATTACCGGGAGAGTCTGCTCCCTTTTTAATCACAGGGAGGAAAAATCCAGACTGAATAAAACACTGAGACACTGACAGGCTGCTCAGGATGCTTTGACAAATTACTCCAGAAAACAGAGAGAAGACTTTTAATCAGCCCTTCTGGGACTTTTATACTTCCAGATTTGTCATGTTATAAAGTTTTTAAAAAGCAAAATATTCACTGAAACTGGAATCCTCTTTGAAAAACAGATAGTTGGTCTTTGGCATCTTCTTCTTCTGTGGTGCTGCTTCTTATTGAAGCTGCTAAATAAAGTCAAACGTGCTGAAAACTGCAGCTGTAAGTGTACCAACATCTGCATGGAAAACACCTTTAAAGGGATACACTAACACTTTTTTGTTTTCACGTTTGGTCTCACTCCTGAGTCCACGACAAGCAGATAGACACCATTCTTTTGACTGTGTGTGTGCAGTGAAGAGACGGGCAGAGCTCGCCCACCGCAAATTAGCTTAGCTCAAACACTGGGAGTCAGTGGGAAGTGTTAGCCTGCCTCTACCGACAGTCATCAGATAAGCTCATCAGCAACTCTAAACCGTCCTGTGTGCTTGTTGTGACTCATTTTATCACTGCGTTATGTTACGTTATCTTCTACTGTCACTGCGTTATCTTATTCTACTCCTAAACAGAGGCTAACATTGAATTGCAAAAATGTTAGCAATTAGAAGCCTAAAATAATCAGGTGATCATTGGATTATTCCTAAATGAATTTATTAATTTATCATTTATTTTTTTCATTAGTTTTATGTTTATTATTTGATTTTATTGTATTTCAAAGTTGAGTGTTGGAATGCTTTAAGAAACAGTGACCAAAAAAAGGTGAATTGTTGTGGAATAATTGTCAATGTGGTGTGAGGTTATTTTGTTAAAAAGCTGCATAAAAGTTTTATATATGTTACTTTAACATTGCGCAAAAAATATTGTGCAAAAACAAGCAGTAAAACAGCTGAAAAAAAAGTGCAAAAAATGTGATGTAATGACTTCAAGACGTCACAGATAAACAGTTGGAATGCTGCGAAAAATATGTATAAAGTATTAATCAAATAATTTGTTAGTTTTATTTTATTTTTTATTGTTTTATATATTAACCCTTTAACTACCAGCTTAACTGTTTGGCAGAGGTCGATAAATTCAGGAGTATGTAATGTGTTAAAAAAACACAACATGTCATTGTTTGTTTCTGTCAATGTTTAGGGATATAGAAAAAAACGCAAACAAACCAAAAGAACTGATATTTTCTTTGTGTGGGATTTGAAGGTTTAAAAATCTAAAAGCTATTATTATAATTATAATAATTATTACCTTCATTATCATTATTAACTTAACCATTTACTAATATGATGATTTATATTATACATATATATATATATATATATATATATATATATATATATATATATATATATATATATATATATATATACATATATATATGTTTATATGTATATACACAAGACAAATATTTTTAAAAGATTATGGATTTTAACCCTTTAAATGCCAATTCCATAGGTGATGCCATTGATTTGGTGAAAAACACACAAAATGATCGATTTTCAATTAAAAAAAGATCGGACGCTGGATATTTTTGACGTGCTATCACACTCTTGGATATGTCAAAGATTAGTAAAAACATTGGCTTTGGTGCATGATTATCATTTTTTGTACAGCGTCAGATTTGGAGTTTTACTCCCTATTGGCTCCCATTATAACCACAAACACATGACACTGCAGTGAAAGCACCGATGAAACCCCTACAGCCCCAGAGGACCCTGTTCAGGGCCTGCTGGGGCTCAGGCTCCTCGACACGACCGCACAAAGCAGTGAACTGTTCCTTTAAGACTACAGTCCTGTTGCACCTCAAATTAAACAGCAAAAACTCAGCCACACGAACACATAAGCCGTTATTACATACACCAAACACAATTAAAACACCAAGCCAATGAATCATAATGAATCAAAATCTTTAAAGCGCCTCTGGCTCCGACATACAGCAAACTACACACACAAACGAGCCGTCTGCAGAAAGCTGAGGCTGAGACCTTTCCATAGACACCAAATACGACCAAAACTCGGGAAACCAGCCGCCAAAGATGACGTAGACTGGTGTGTGTCTTACCTTCACTGTTTTGTCATACATCATCGATTTTTAGAGCTTCTTATTGTCCCAGGACGATGAACGACGCCTCCATGTTTGCTTTGGGCTAAAAGAACTACATTTGACGTATTTCCAGATCCTGGGGCCTCTGAGGAGGGCCGGATCTGGCGCATTTCAGCCATTCTGATTTGCCAGTGATGCATCAGGGTGGGATTGAGCACATCAAGTGAAATCTATACGCTCAGACGAGTCGACAAACGTGTGAATCATCCAATTCGGCCAATCACAGACCGAGATAGAACCATTACATGTTAGCGTAGGAGACCTTAAGCTTTTAGGCTTTTTATAGACATTTTTGAGTAAAAATGTCAGAACAACAATCCAAAAGAAGTTTTTATGTGGAGGAGGTGCTACATATGCATTTTAAACACTTTATTTCTTAAATTTGGCTTTTATTTGACAAAATACATTTATTTTTGACCTTTGGCTCCATATGCACTGTTTTTCAAAATCCTCGCCTGACTATATGGTTATAAAGCCTCTCTAATTTTGCTCTGCATCACTTTATAACAATAATCCTTTGCAGAGATGATGTAAACATAATTTATTATTCATTTGGTTTTATAGTTTTTGAGTTTTACAGCCACTCCAGCATCATTTCTAAGAGAGATATTCACAATAAAAACTTTTTTTTTAGGTGAGGATAAAAATTTTCAAATTATTCTGACTTTTATCTTGATTTACTCTGTCCCAGTAACACATATACTGATAATTACACATCTCTCAAGTGTTACTTTTATTATGACACTGAAATTATTCAAATAGACCTTGTGGTTGCAGAGAAATACTCTTTTCTTTATGGGTATGTCTTGATGAGTTTGATGAAAAGACTTGAGGAAAAAAAAGTTTTAAAAAGTAATTATCTGATCATGTTTTTACAGCAGCTAAAGTTTGTGGCTTTTAACAGCCAAAACAGGACAACAAGGTAGTAAATTTGTCCACAGTGTATTTTTGACCTTTCACCTTTCAAAATTTATGCAGAATTAAGTTTCTTCACCAAAAAATTGTCTTTTTACTCTCTTAAATACAGTGAAAGTTATGGCCAGTTAGTTCTAAATATCACCCCTTTGTGGCAGAAAAAAAGCCACACAGAGACCCAAGGGTTAATTATTATTATTATTACTATTATAATCATGCAAACCTTGTTAACATCATTATTATTGTCTTTACCACTATTAACATCATAACTATCTTTGAAATAATGCAACTGTGAATACGACAAATCATATTCTTTGGTAATGCACACACACAACCACAACTGTTGCTGTTCACACGTTGTTTGTCCGTCTGTCCCGCTGTATTGTCTCATTTCACAATAAAAAAAGATGTAATAGCAACATGAAGCATATCCTGCAGTTCTTTAATATCTGAACATTTTCTGGCGTCTATAATCACCAGAATAACGTCTCTCTTGGCTCTCCGGCTGCCTGCCTGATCCGTGAAGCTCATTTAATTCGAAGAAAAGAACAACAGGAGCTGTGTGAAAATTCACAGGCGAGGTGTGAAGATTGTTCCAATTTCATTTTCACAGAAGCACGACTCAAACTCCTCGTCTCTCTTGGTTGGATTCTGCCTGAAAACCATGTGTTTGGAGAGAGGAGATCAAGTCCTGGACACCTGGGTTTAAAGGTGAAGGCTGAGGCTAAGAGCCTCTCTTCAGTTTTCTGTCTTCACATGAGTGCTGAATGTCTTTGGTTTTTTATCAAAGTCTCAAAGAAGAGCAGAAAAGAAGGAGCCGATGAGCAAGAATCTGTCATTCAGCAGAGACTCACAGCAGGAGGGTTGTGGGTTCGACTCCTGGTTCTGGTTTGCTCGTTCTTTTTGGGGCCATATGAAGAGGCATTAAGTTTGGCCTTTTCCCGACAAGCTCTGCAGTTTCTTAAACCGAGCATCTACAGAGCAAAGTGATAAATAAATATGTTATTTTCAAAAGGAGTACTTATGCTTATTACAGACAAGTTATTCGACAAAAATAGGCTTAAAACAGCAGAAAAAACACTCCAACTTTCTGAGATTTGGACCATTTTGAGTATTTTAAATGTTTTTTTTATCTTATAAATGCTGTAACAGACTTTTGTAAACTGAACAGTATTTTATCAAAATATTTACAGCAACATACTGTAAAATATCTAAACTACTGTAGATGGCAAAAGACTGTGGGAAAACATACTGATTTCTGTAAAATTAACAGCATTTTATCATCAAATCTACAGTTACATATCATAAAATGTCTATCAAGAGAAAATTTAATGTTGCCCAAGAAAACGGACCACTAGTGGATAAACTTTCTTCGAGTAAATTTTTCACGTTTTGATGAAACCGATGTTTGAGAAAATGTATTTTATTGGTCAAAAATTGATTTTTTTTTTTTAATGATAACTTGCAAATAAAATGATCAGTGAAATAGTTAATAATATAGTAATACAAACTAAGAAAAACAGCAAGTTCACTGTTATTTAAAATGCATTAAAAAAGTCGTAAAATAAATGCAGCAATAATACAGTAAATGAAAAAGCAGTAGGGATGTTTCTTTTACTAATACAGCAAATATGCTGTAAATTGTTACCTTGAATAAAACTACAGTAGTAAAACAATAATAGAAAGTACAATAATACTGCTGTAGATTAAAATGAAGTAATGCTACTGTAAAGACATTTACAGTAACTTACTGGCAACTTGTTGAATTAAATGTTCAAATTAACAACAACCTAACATAAAAGCTTTATCATTTTTGCAGTGTATCTTAAAAACAATTTTTTTTCTTTTTTTTTTTTCAACAAAAGCAACAACAACAACAAAAACTTAAGTTGGATAAGTTAATACAAAATAGGTAGGTTATTTAACATTAAAGTGACTGTTTTGAAAAAAAAAAAACATCCTTATCACTTACAATGAGTTTACTTATATGAAACTATTATTCCCAATGACTTATCATGAAAGATCACTTTTTGTGTCACTTTTGGAATCAGTCAGTCATATAAATTCACTTGCCGTTTATCAGACATATCTTTTTAACAAGCATCGATGTCAACCAGAAGAAGGGCCAAAAAATAAATAAAAATAATAATAAAATCAGAAATAAGAATTAAAAAAGCACAATAATTAAATGAATTTATAGTAACACAAATAAGAAGTATAAAATAAAAAAATAATATATATATACATAGCATCGTGTGGATTTGCTGTTCATCATGAGACTGGGGTCCACATTCAAGATTTCCTGCTGCTTAACAGAAGGTTTTTTCTTGCCGCCATGATGGAGGGATTCATGATTGGCTATATGGATTCATGTTGGGTGTTGGATGTATATATTTGTATATATATGTATATGTGTATTTTTATATGTATATATGTATCTATGCATATATGTGTATCCATAATATGAAGAGCTTTGTGCTCTATTGTAAAGTGTCTTGAGATAACACTTGTTATGAATTGGCGCTATACAAATAAAGATTGATTGATTGATTGATTGACATATACATATACATATACACATATATACATATACATATATGCATATAAATTAAAGATAGAAATACTATAACTTTATAGCCCAAACAGTGATAATAATGACATTCATCAGGAAAATATTTACAATACTGACAATTTAACATGAACTAACAATACGAGTAGCGCTAACTATTTGACATCTGTAGCAGTGAACCAAGGGGATGACAGCCTGTCTTTATCTATTAAAATGCAACCTATTTGTTGTTACAAATTCTATCCATTTTTGCCAAAGTCCTTCAAATTTATCCAGTTCCAGTCTTATTAGATATGTCAGTTTTTCCATGGTCTAGATTCTTTGCATTACTTCAGACTGATCATTGACCCTCGGCATCTCTGTAGTCAGCCAGTTTTGTGTTGTGGCTTTTTTACTTGATATTAACATTACCCTAAACATATATTTCTTAACAAAGCCTGTAATTTCTACTGTCATTTTTCTGAGATAGAATAATTCAGATGTGAATGGAAGTGTTATTCTCATAACTGTCTCCATACTTTTCTGGATCTCCAGCCAGTATGACTTAATTAAAGGACAGCTCCAAAAGACATGAAAATGATTGGCCCTCCCCTCACCACACCCTCTCCAACACCTTGTATTTAATGAGAGACCTCACCATATTCTTCCAACCAAACTCTCTCCATGAGAGGGAGCAGGTTGTTTTCCATATTTGTTCATTTATCTCTTGCCTTTCATCCATCGATAAAGTAATATTCGCCTTTTCCCACTTCTCTTTAACATACACCGTATCATTTCCTTTTAGATCTTCTTCTTGATATTAACTTCCTGCCAGTAATTAAACATTTATTTTAAGATGGCATTTTAGTCATTTATTAAAATCATCAAATATTCAAAATAGTGCGTGTTTGTCTTCTTGCTATATAAAGTAGAAATTATGAAGTAATTACGCACAGTAGCACAGTAAAAGCCCTTCCACTGGCTGCAGAATACAGGAATCACGTGATATCCAACAGGTTTTAAGAACAGTACTGATAATCATACAAACGGCTATAATAGGGAAAACATTCCCATATCCAGATTTGGACCACCTCAGGTCATTAAAATCTGCCAAGAACTTTTTGAGTTTTCGCCTCTTTGGTCGAAGTAAACATCGTGTTTGTGTGTCAGAATAAACATCAGAGTGAGACCTCCTCATCATCTCCCCTCTTTGGTCCAGCACAGGAGAGCTGAGCCCAGCAGAGTGCAGAGGGAGGTACTCCAGGTACCAGAGAGTGAGTCACTGCCGTCAGGCTGCAGGTTCACGCATCAAACACCAACAAACCTGCAGACTCGGTGGTTTCTGCTGAGTCAGGACAAACTCTCTCCACGAGTGATCGAGGAGCGAACAGGAAACAAAGAAACACCGGGGAGAGTCTTTTCACACATAAACCTCACGGGCAGGTAGCTCTGCCTTTATCAGGGGAAGCTTAGGTTACACTTTCACATTATAGACATCACGTAGGGAGAGGTAATGCACTGTAACAGGCTTTTGTAAACTGAACAGTATTTTACCATAATATCTACAGCGACCTACTGTAAAAATCTATACAGTAAATTACTGTAAATGCAACAGATTGTTTCAAAACATACTGATTTTTGGAAAATTAACAGCATTTTACCATCAAATCTACAGCTAAATACCCTAAAATGTCCATCAAGAGAAAATTTAATGTTGCCCAGAAAAACTGAGCACTCGCAGATAATTTTTTTTGAGTACATTTTTCACGTTTTGATGAAACCGATGTTTGAGAAAATGTATTTTATTGGATAAAAAGTGATGTATATTGAAGATTAAAAAAAATCTTGCAAATAAATGATCATTGAAATAGCTAACAATAAAGTTGTAAAAACAAAAAACAGGAAGTTTGTTGTAATTTACAATGCATTAAAAAGTTGTGAAATAAATACAACAATAATATAGTAAATGAAAAATCAGTAAGGATGTTTCTTTTAAAAACACTGTAACTGATTTTTGTAAACTTAACAGCATTTTACTGAAATATCTACAAATACCTACTGTAAACAGCTATGCAGTAAATTACTGTAAATGGCAAAATATTGTGGAGAAACATTCAGATTTTGTCAAATGTCCATACAATAAAGACTGAAAATGGTAATGGGTCAGGAGAAAAATCCACTTTTCCCAGGAAAACTGACCAAGAGCAGGTAAGACTTTTTTTTGGCAATGTTTCACATATTTGGGTGAAGTCATTGTTTAAATGAATGAATTTTATTGCATAAAAAATGATTTATGTGATTTTTTTTTTTTTTTTTTTACAAAATTATATCTTGCTAATACATGGTCAGTAGAATAAAGACATCATTATATGAGTTAAAATACAGCAAGTTCTTCTGTGTAATTTAAAAAGCATTAAAAAGTCGTAGAATAATGATACTGTAAATGGAAAAACAGTAAGGATGCAGTTTTTAAGATAGTAATAATGCTCTAAATTGAAAGACAGTAATGATTCCTTGAATGAAAATACAGGACTAAAACAATTAAAGAAAATACAATTACATTCCTGTTTATTTAAATAGAGTAATGCTACTGTAAAGACATTTACAGTAATTTCCTGGCATCTTGTAGCCAGTAAATCACATGAAGCTTCGTATCTTTCTGTTGGTGTTTACCTGTGTTTACCTGTGCAGCAGAGGTGGAACGACAACAACAGCCCCAACAAGTGATGGGTGGCCATATTATGGAGGAGCCCCCCGCCCTAAAAGATATTTTAGACAAAAGACGGTAACTAAAACTAAATTAGAAAGTGCAGTCAACATTAACACTGACACAGACACCTCCTCTGCTCTCTTGTCTTTCTCTCGTGTGCTTCCTCAGACACCAGCTCCTCTTCGTCTTCCTCTAACTCGATTATCAGCAGCGACTCCTCGAGGACGAGGAGGACGAGTCTCTCCTGACTGAGGATCTGCTGATTCAGCTCGTGGCAGGGTCACAGGGTCACAGGGTCACAGGGCGAGTGTGTGCGTCACTCAGCAGCAGGTGGAGAGGAAAGTGTGAGATCCTCCCTCTCTCTGCAGGCTTCACTCCTGCTTTAGGGTTAATCCTGCGGATGTATGGAAGCTTTGTTAGGACAAAAACAGACAAACATTTGGCAGGATGGGCTTTTATATGACAGCAGAGTTCATCACTGAGCACAGGAAACATGTTTTATTAACACAGTATGTGAATCTGGGGGAAGGGCAACAAAAGAAACAGTACCATATTTTATTCTACAACTTTGGCGTGCATTTTAGATTACAGTGAACTTGCTGTATTTTAGTTTGTATAACTATATTTTGAACCATTTTACTGCTCATTTATAGGCAATATATTGTTTTGTAAGAATGAAAAAAAACATTTTTATCCAATAAAATACATTTACTCAAACGTTTGTTTCACCCAAAAATGTGAAACATTTACTAAAAGAAATCTTGAGTGCTATTAGCCATTGCCATTTACAGCAATTAAATGTATGGATTTTTTATGGTGATAGCTGTAGATATTATGGTAAAATACTGTTAATTTTACAAAAATCAGTTGCAGTGTATAAATGCTGTTAAAGGGACTTCTTTGATAACTGTAAATCCCTTCCTCCGGCGTTGTCGATGATGTTAACGTTGTCCTCTCGGTGACCAAAGTTGCCCAGCCCTCATCATCAGGTCTCCCTTGGGAAAGAGATCTGCTGATCTCAATGGGACTAACCTGGTTAAATAAAGGTTAAATAAAAAATCACAGACTTGTATGAAAAACAAAATATGGATGAATACAAAGATATGAGAGGTTTCAGATAGTTGTTCTCTCATTTCTCTGCTCCTCTTTTTATCTGTAAACATTACAAATGTAATAAAAAGCTGAATAACGGCGTCCTGCAGAGCAAAAACATCTGAGTCATCGGTTATGACGGACACACAAACACACTCGCTGTCACTCAGCCGGCCATCACTCCGGCGTTTTTCTGCAGAAGTGCTGAGTTTGTCTGAGACGATCAGACAGAAAGACGAGTCTCAGCACTTTACTGAATGAAAATACAAGTCCTGAAATATTCTGAAAGAGGACGTCCGGGAGTGATTTATGTCTGTGGCTCTATTTTAGCTCCGTCATGAATCAAACGTTGATATTCAGCCTGTTTGGTGAACAGCTGAGCCTCAGTGATGCTTCTTTACTCAGTCATGACTCACCTGTTTCCAATTAACCTGCTCAGACTGGTGTTTTAGAGGATTCCCTTTTGTTGACCCTGTCCCCGTATTTTAGGACATAATGTAGGCATTACATCAGAATGAGTGGATATTTGTGAAAAGCACAATGAAGTTTATCAGTCTGAACTGTTTCTGAACAGTGGCCAACGAGTCGTCATGAGGGCTCCAGAAATGTTTGGGATTTTGGTGTCATCACTTAATAACATTAATTAATTACATTAAGTGATGGGATTTAGTTTACATAAATTAAACCCACCTCAGGGCACCACCCATAAAGATTAGATTAGATTAGATTAGATTAGATTAGACAGAACTTTATTAATCCCTTTGGAAAAACTCCCTCAGGGAAATTATGATTCCAGTTGCAGTTTGTAAAGCTTTGAGTCTACTAGTAGTACTAGTTACACAAAACTGTCTACTAGTTGACAATTTGTCTTTACCAGTCAGATCTTAAAAAACACTTTTTTATTTACTAGTACTACGAGTAAACTCAAAATATCTCACTAGTCAACTGTTTTCAGTCTACAAGTAGTACGAGTAAAGCCAAAAGGTTCACTAGTAGTACTGGTAGACCTAATGCAAATGAAGTAGGAGGGGTTATTACCAAATCCAGCACCCTGATTGGCTGTTATATTTTTGAAAGCCAATGGGAAGCCTGAATTTGCTTTTCCCCGCCTGATGGTTAGCATGTAAGGCTTACTAGTAGTACTAGTGAACATTTTTGAGTCTACTAGTAGTACTAGTGACACTTTTTGCTTCTCTAGTAAAGTCTACTCGTGCATTAATTGACCAAAACTGAGTACATGTTCTCCGAAGTACTGAGTACTCATAGGGCTGAACTACAGTTGATAACAGAGCTCCATAGTTGCACTCTTTAGTTGGATTTAATCCTGATTTGTCATGGCCCTTGGTCATGTTGGGTGAAAATGTATTTTGGCATGCATCTGTCTCCTCTCTGTGAGTGCGTGTGTGTGTGAGTGGGTGGGGTGCCCATGCAGGTTGGAGAACGAGGATTGGTGCCGAATCGGAGACCGGGGATTGGGTCAAATTGGAAGATTGCGGTGATTGGACGAGAACGGAGTGTCTCCTTCTTAAGTAGCTGTCAGAAGCCCCGCCCTCTCTCTCTGCCACTCGCCTTCCCCGAACAAAGAGCCACTGCGTCTGAAGAGTTGTGTTTAACAGTAAGAGTCAGAAAGCAGTTCGTAGGAGGGAGAAGCCCTTCTTCCTTTGATAATTGTTTTCTCCTGTTTTTCTTAGTTTATTAATTAGGTAAGAGAATTGTCATTTGTTTGCCATTTAGTTTTGATTCACAGGAAAGATTAGATGTCATAGGATCCTTTGTTTATTGTGTTGGGCATTGCTCTCGTCCGAAGTAAATAAAAACTGCTGTGTTGGTCGCAAACAGTGTTCTGCTGGCCTTTTGTTGGGAGTGGGCGAGCAGGGAGGGCTCTGCATGTTGTGCTCCTGGTTCCCCTAGACCGGGGACATAACACCATGTTTCACACGCGTCTGCTTTATACGGCGTCACAATATGTTTGTGTAACAGCAGCACCAAGCTACGATGGAATAAAGGAAGTTGAGCATGCTAACTTAGCATTACCTCTACCTTGGTGAACGTTAAAAATCCGTCTTTAGTTAGTCAGGGTACCGTGGGGAAATGTCAAACTCCACCAGGACGACGTTCTCTCTGCTTTAAGCCCAAGGCACACATTCCTGTTTCTCATGGCGAATGTGCATGACTGTACACGTTTGGCAAGGCTGATTTCCATCCCACTGATACGACGTCAGCCCCGTCCAAGCCCAGTTTGCATCACGTAAGCCCTGATTGAGCTCCGTCGCTTGTGTTTTTGTCTCGTTCGCTTCCCGTATGAGATACATAAGAACAACGTTCAGAAAGGATCACATGATGTATTCTGAGGGTCTATAAATACAAGTCACGAACACAGGCATCATCATTACAGTCAGGGCACAATCAGATACTTCCTTGTCAATCATCCTCAGAAAGCTTTCTGGATTGAGCCACGATCAGCCCGATTGAGCCCCGTACATACCACACTATTACCGTTCGCCTTAGGACTGCATTGAGCTTCCACCCCGCTATACTGAGGGCGGCGATTCTCCACGACAGTTTTGAACAGTTCAAAACAATCAGGACCCTTCCCCGTTCCCCGGTGTTCGTCCACGACGACACAGTGCTGATCCAGATCAAGTAGTGCATGCACCACAACGAAAGCACGCTTCATCAGGATTATGACCATCGTGCACACTCGCCATGAGAAACGGGAATGTGTGACTGGGGCATTAGATCCATCAGCCTGAAAGAGAGAAGCTCACCCCAGGAAAATATTTTCACCAATTTTTGACGACTACTCAGCCTTGATCAGTGTCTGCTCTTTAACGTTCGTGTTTGCATCTGTGTAACTAAATATTTTCAGTGCCCTGATGTTCGCTGTTTGTCCGGCCTCTCCAGTTTGGTTGATTGTTTTGGTTCTTCAGGTCATAGCTCAGTTTTAAGGTTCTCGCTTCATTTCTTTGGTCTTCTGTCTGTTCCTGTTTGTAGACCTTTGTTTTCTATACGTTATAAATAAAGTTATTATGTTTGTGTCATGAAACACCATCTCTTGTGGACGGAGGGCCCAAACTCACAGAAACACCCGCCTACGTGCCTGTGTCACCTTCACCTTCGCCGTTAATCAGCGTTTTCACCGGAGGGAAGCTCTCCTTCCTGTTTCTCCCCTCTGCAGATCGGCTCATCGCCTCCATCTGCCCTTCACCTCCACCGCTGAATTACAATCGAGGGATGAGAGCAGAGAAAAGATGGAGCCCACTGCAGCAGGGATAAATCAACAAAGAGGGTCTCTGTCTGTGGGTGAGCACAGGCTGACAGAAGGTGACTCAAGATGATTATTGGATTATTTTATCGACATTGAGCGGAGACCTGAGAGAGGAGGAGCTCAGGCTTGATTTGCTCTGACAGATTCGTCTGACCCGGGACGATGAGAGGAAACGACTAAAATGAAGCCCCTGATCAGTGTTGCCAGATTTTTCTATTGAAATAAGCAACCAGGTCGATAAAAACAGGCCCAAAACAAGCAACCACCAGCTATTCTTCTTTTCTAATGTGATATATTACTTATTTTTAAGAGAGAGAAATCTACATAAAGTGTGTTTTGATGTTCATTCACATTACATTTCAATTACACAATGACGTTTTTTCTTATTTGTCTCTTAATTTACTTCAACATCCTTTTCTTTAGAGGCTGATGCTGAAGGTCTGCATGTGTGTCCAGAAAACTTTGACCAAGACCAAAATCATCAAAAGCCACTCCTTTTGGACGGCGGAGACATTTTTAAAACTTTGTAAACACTTCAGCCACTGACAAACCACGTTTCCCCCTTGAGTCACCGCAGTCCCTGAACTGATATATTTTGTAAATATTATTTGCTTTTACATGAAGAAACTTGTTAATGACTTCTTAGGCTCATATTGTGTTGAAAAAGCTTCTGATGCTTCAGCTGGTGGTACAGAAGTTACTCATTAAAAAAACAATTTTACAAACTCTTTTGGTAAAGAAACTTTTCAACTAAAAAATGGTCAAATAATGGGTCAAAATGTTGCCTTAAATACATCAAAATCAGACTTTAAGATTTTGGTGGTCGAAAAGTTAGCCTGTTTTTTTATCATGTGTGTTTTGGAGTTTGAAGAAAGAGTCTGATCTTTGGATTTCTTTTGCACAATTCTTTGAACATTTTGGATGTTTTATGAACAGAGGGTGTATTCAGTGTTGCCAGATTTTTTGACTAAAATAAGCAACCAGCATGATAAAAAACAAGCAAACTCTGTTTTTTTTTATCAGTGATATACTACTTCATCCTTTTGTTTGGAGGGGGAACATCCTTTTCTTTTTACAGAAGTGAAGGGAGGGGCTGCTGTTATTTATAACTCTGTTATCACTGAACAGTCTATCTAACTTTGATTTTTGTAACCAAACAGACATAGTCAGGCTTTTATCTAAGTTTTATGTTGAACATCTACAGCTTTATAATGGTGAAAACAGGAACAGCTACATTAGAAATGAATTTAATTTTGACTGTAAGAATGTCTTTTTGGTGGAAACATCATTTTTCCAGTCAAATTTATATTCACCTCTGCCAAGGAGGTTATGTGTTTGGGAGGGTTTGTTTGCCTGTCTGTCTGTTAGTTAGTTAGTAACATTACTCAAAAAGTTATGAACGGATATTGATGAAATTTTCAGGGAATGTCCAGATTGGGATAAGGAACAAAAGATTAGATTTTGGAAGCGATTCGGATCTCCATCTGGATCCAGGAGGTTTTTAAAGGATTCTTTAACATTGGGAGATAGGGCCATTTTCCACATTTCTGCATATAACTCCACAAATAATGGTCAGGGCACTTGGGAAAAAAATACAGGACAAGTTTCTAACATGCTCTACAGTTTATCAAAAACTGATCTGGATAAAGGAATAATTCCGGTTACTATGATCCAGAATATGAAAACATAGGGGACCTTTGGGATTTTCATCATAGGAAGAGAACAAATGAAGCTATAAACACACAACAAACAAACAAAATGCCAACGGATTTGCTGTATCTTCTAAAGCTGTGGAACTAGATCCAGAAGAAAACTGCCATTACGGAAAATGTGATTTTCGTGAATAACTGCTGAACTAATGTTGATATCATTATGAAATCAGTTGCCAATGGTATGTTTTCATGGCCAAGGAATCTAAAAATATGGTCAAAATAAATGTGGGACTAATATTTATGGTGCAAATGACAAATAGGGGGGGGAACTGTGGCGCTTGGCGGAGGTCTGCACTCTCCGAGTGCTTTCTAGTTGTGTTGGAGTGGGACAGAATAGTTTGTGTAACTTCTGAACTGAGTTTATATTGGTAGTAGAATGAGCAACAGATCCCTCCTGGGTTTAGGGGAACAACAAGCCCAAATGTGCAACTGCACTTTCGACACAAGCCCAAAAAATGCAACCTGCAACTGCCAATATTTACAAGCAACTTTTCAAAAAGAAGCTGAAAGTTGCTTATAATAAGCAGACCTGGCAACCATGCTCCTGTTCTGTATGTTCAATGGCAACTTTAGATATTTGAGAATATCTGTGGAGCCTGCAGCTCGAACCACTGCACCACTGTGCAGCCTCACACTTCTCCTGCCGTTGGAGAACGTCCTGATTTCCCTGATTGTAGAAATCGAAGTGCTTCTCCCACCATCTCAGCAGAGGAGATCACAGCTCAGTGTTTCTGTGTGGAGCAGCTTTGACTAAAATCCTGTTTTCATCCAAACAAAGAACAATCCTGAAAAACCGTGGAGCCGATAAAGACTTCATGTTTGGATGAAAAGTGTCAGAAGACCTCAGAGAGAGTCTGTGGAGAACAACACTCACCTAAAGGGCAGGGTTTCAGTTTTTATAGATATATCCAAATGTAAATATTCATGTCTCCATTAAATACAAACATTTATACGTAGAAGTCAACAGTACATTTCTATTGTTATATCCACATATGAAATATAATTAACATTCCAGCCCCCTTTCCAAGGCTGGGCAACATGGCCTTAAAATAAAGTCACAGATTTTTCTCACTAAAGTCAGTTTCCAGTTTTAATTCATAATTTTTTCCCTCTTAAAGGAAAAAATGCAAATGACACAGAAAAGTATTTCACTAAGCTAAACTGAATTTCCCGGTTCAGAGTGAAGGCTGTAAGTTTGTAATTAAAGGTTCATTATGTAGTTTGGACATTGACATCGATATCAACACTTAAAGCAGCACCATTTTACTAACAGATGTGACAAAATGAGTGATAAAAAAGATTTTTATTTCTAAATCTTCCTCAACAAAAAACGTTATTCAATCACTAAAATCTATATATTTCCCAGCCCTACTGCTATTGTCTGAAAAAATAAAAATAAGTAGGAGGCAACTCCTCTGCAAAGACTCAAATAAAGGATTTAAATCCAAAATCACAGTTAAAATTTCTAATAAATCAAAATTTCCACACTAAAGAAGATCAACCTAAAAAAGCAACAAAACTCACATTTCACAGCCCTCACTGATTTTCCCACCTCTGACGAGGCAAGCAGCCAATCACAGTGAAGATACTTTGATTGGCACCTGGCGTGGCCAATCAAAAGTCAGGGGGCCCATGCCCTAATCTCACCAGCAAGTCGGGATGAGGCCACGACCCCCCTGGGGGTCGTGCCCCGGTGTTTGGGAAACACTGATCTGCAGCGACATCGTCAGACAGACTGTTCAATTATGAGACAAAGAAAAAAAAAAACCTTCCACCTAATTTTATGATCTTCAGGCTAAAAAACTTTGTGTTTTTCAATTGTAACAACTCTTTAAGCACATTTTTAAGTGTTTAAATTGTAAATATATAACATTTGAAACCTTTTTTCCAGTTTCATGAATGCAAAACTATTTTTCATTTTTTTAAAATTAACTTTAAACTTTTAACAATCAAAAACTTTCACCCTGTTTTTTCTTGTAAATTTACAACTCTTACAATCTTAAGTTGCTCTTCTGGATTCTCAGACTATAAGAGCAGCACAGTTTTGATTTCTTTTTCTCTTTTATTTTAAGGTTTTTATAAAGAAAGAGGGTCACAGGCATCTGAAGTCATGAAAATCTGAAATGTCCCCAGTTTAGACACACGGACGCAGACAAACATGAGTGTTGAATGTAGATTATAAAGTCTCCTGCTGCCTAAAACTCTGACTTCAAGAACCACATAAAAATAAAATAAAACAAAACAAAATAATTGACTTCTGTTAATGGTAACAGATGTGGTCCAACCAGCACAGAGCAGCTGTTGATTTCTTTTTTCATTAATAAACAACTTCTTATTCTTTAAAATGTTGATTATTTCACTTGGAAATTTACATTTCTAGCTTTTCAAAATGTATTTTTGTCCTTGTTTTATGACTTTTAAGCTTGATAAATATTAAGTTTTTATTTATACATTTAGAACTTGTTATTTTAACTTGAAGATTATACTTATTTGTAACTTTATGACTTTTCAGCGTAAAAATATTGCTGTGTACAAGTAATTAAAAACTTGCTCTGCTATGATCTTTTACTCTGCTATCTCTAAATAATTTTTATAAAATTTAATATATAGTATAAGTAAAAACTATATTTGGAAACAACTGTAAAGGTAATATATTTGTGCTTTAAAAACTGGAAACATTCATTCTTTGATTAAATTAAAAAGAAGCTTCAATTGACTTTTATGTGTAATTAAATCCTGGAATTTTCATTGTGTTTGAATTAAAATAAATTAATGTTGATATAATCCTTTTTTGGAGCTTTCTATTTGCTATTTTTTGTTTATTTATATTTTCCCTCATTGAGAGTGCTCAATATCTAACAGGGCAGCCCTCAGGCACTGAAAAACAGTAATGTGGCCCTCAGGGTAATCGAAGTGTTTTCTTAAATTTACAGCTTTAAACTTCAGAATTAGGAGTTTGGTCTGCAGTAAAAGAACGACTTCTGTTTTTATTTCTGTGTTTTCAGTGAAAAAGTCCTTCGGATCCCCACAGCTCTCCAAAGTCACTCACACTCCCGCCAACAGTCTGTTAAAGCTGAATGATTCCTCCTCCATCCTCGGGGATCCTGAATGTTTGTTCTCCCAAACTTAACGAGTGAAAATTCTGCAGCGTTGTTAAAATGCAGAGCAGGATGCAGCCTGGATTAATCAGCAGGTGATGAATAACCCTGAATACCAAATGATGCCCCAAACTCTGCTGTTTGACTAAAACAAACTGTGTGCGGCAGAATCCATTAATTACCGAGTTCAGACTAAATATCAGCGCTGTGAGACTTTGGAGACTCCGGTGAACAAACAACAGTTTAACACAGAGGTCACAGTATTTAATGGGAAAGGTCACTGATTAAAGAAAGAGCAGCGAAAGCTCCATGCACTTTTAATTCATAATTTAGTTTCACACTGTCAAAAAAATTCAATATTTATCTTTGTTCTGTAGTTTGTAGATATTACGACAAAATACTGTTAATTTTACAAAAATCCATCACAGTATTCCCCCCAGATTATATTCATTGTAGATATTAATGTTAATATTAGATTGATCTCTCTGTCCATGGTTGTATTGATTATTCACCCACAGTAACAATCTTTACAACCATACGGACACGAGGACGCTCTGAAAATGAGATGCTTCATCTCAAGGGGCTTACCTTTAATACATTTATATTTAATAAAGACAAATATGGTGCTATGTAAATAAATATTGACTGATTGAATCTATATCCAGCAGAGACCAATGTGATGAGGACAGATTCATGATCTGGGCGTCCATGGGTTTGTCTCTGTCATAAATTCTTATTTTAATCCCTTTGTCTCTGCCTGGATGGATCCATCTCTGGATGAATGTTTGTGTATTTACAAACATATTTATCATATGTCTATGTTAATATAGAAGAGTCTGTCTTCAGCCTGCTCTGCTGTAAAGTGTCTTGACATAAATCTCCATGTTAGCCTTATTTCTTTAGCTTTATTTCCCAGTTATCTGTAAACACATCTATACATTAACTTACTGTAAATGGGCAAAAGATTTCTGTCAAATAAAAAGCTCCTTACCATAAAATCTACAGTCATCTATTGTAAAATGTCTATTCAGTCAATTACTAAAAAAGGACAATGGATCGAGAGAAAATTTAATGTTGCCCAGAAAAAACACTATTGAATAAAAATGAATGTACATGGTTTATTTTTTTTTAAATTATGTTTTGCAAATAAATGACCATTAAAATTGTGAACAATATAGTAATATAAAAAAATAAAGCACGTTCACTGTAACTCAAATTGCATTTTAAAAAAGTTACAAAATAAAATGCAGCAATGATAAAATAAATTAAAAAACAGTCAGGATGCTGTTTTTAAAAATACAGTAATCATGCTGTAAATGTAAAAACAACTTGAAGGAAAATACAGTAGTAAAACTGTTACAGAAATAACATTTCAACATCAGACACCCTCGCCAAGGCGACCCGACCAGGGCTGATCAGACCCCAGCCTGTGTCCCAGCAGCCTTTGCCCACGGCTCTGCCCTCTTGATCCATAGCCACCTTTGTGGCTTTCTCTGTGGCTTCGGTTGCAGCCCTGATGGCCTTCCTCTTTGCCTCCCTGGTGAGGCCCAGACTGTGAATACTTTGCAGAGTGACCGCTCCTCAAATCCTCTGCAGCTCACCTCCAGAGGTTCACAGTGAGTTTTCCAGCCGTTCCTCCTGCTGTCACCCACCAGCTCCTGGTACTTGGCGTGCTTCCTTTCGTTGGCCTCTTCCATGGGCTCTTCCAGGGCACTGTGAGCTCCAGAATGATCACCTGCCTGGTGGAATCTGACGCGATGATGATCATGTCTGGGCGGAGCCGTGTAGATGTTATTCCGGCTGGGAACTTCAGCTGTTTGCCAAGGTCCACTTCCAGTTGCCGGTCAGTGATGGAGGAGGAGGCCAGACTTCGCCCGCTGTTGTGTGTCAGGCTTCTCTCCGGCTCTGTGGACCCTGATGGTCTTCGGTTTGTGTTGGCCCTTGATGGTGCTGATGGCCGTAGCTAAACTGTCAGCAAATGCCCTCAGCACCTGGTCGTGGTGCCAGCGATAGCGCCCTTCTTCAAGGGCTTTTGGGCAGCTGCTGGTGTTCGTCCTGGACACTGGGGACAGGATGGTGTCTCTGTCTTGCCCCAGTATCATTTACATACAAACAAAATAGTTTGGGTCCTAGAACTGACCCCTGAGGTACCCCACAGGTGTTTTTTCTTCGTTCAAGTCTATATCATTTATCTGAACAAATTGTTTTCTGTTTTCCTAATAAGATGTTCTTCATGGATGTGCCCGTCCTCTAAAGCCACCTACACACCAAACGTGACCTGGCGACCACTCTCCATGTAAAGTCAATGTACAGCTGCGATGGGGCGGGGTTAACCCTCCCGCAATGCGATGAACGCGCTCTGGGCGACCTGGTCGCTCGTCGCTCGGTCGCCAAAGTTGAAAAATTTGAACTCTTCAGGCGAGATTGCGTGTGGCCGTGTGGCAACAGCCAATCAGCACTGTGTGGGTGTGTGACGGTACCTGTTCACAGAGTAACATCCATGTCCCTGTGGAAACATTAGTCAGTGAGGACATTAGTTCCACCTCGTTTTCACTTTATGATGCACATTCATTTTTATCCTTCATTGCATTAAATGTGTTACTGATAATACTTTATGTTTTGTGACTTTAACAATGTCAAAGTAAGTCAGCTTTATCACATTTGGAAGTAATTTGATCATTTTATGATGTATTTAGTTTGAAAAATATTAGGCGGATTTTCACATATTTCATTGATATTGATAGTCAATTTGATGTTTAAAATAGATATTTGCCAAGGGCTCCTAAGCTAAAATTCAATAACTGACCTTCAGGAATCATCATGCAAAAAAATGGCACTTTTATCCACAATTGCACAGTCCTTTCACTGAGCCACCGGACTAGCAGCCTTAACATCCCAGTAAACAACGATGGTATGATTTCCTCCTCATTGACCTCTAATCGTCCCCTCAGAGGGAAATCAGTCTGCTGTAGAGTTCAAGGTTCACCCTGAGAGCCTGAGCTCATGGTGGTGTGTGTGTGTGTGTGTGTGTGTTCGTGTGTGTGTGTGTGTTTATATGTGTGTATGAGTGCTGTTGTTTTCCCGTTTCTGCTGCCCGAGGCCAGAGGAGGAAAAGACCACATCAGTCCTGAATTAGTCTGAGCTGTAAATATTTGATGAGCTGCTGCGTGTTTCCAGCAGCTTTACGGACGTCCAAGGTCAGCCCCGCCTACACGCCGCAGCTCATGCACGCAGTCACCCGTGCACGCACACGGCTGATACAGACGATGATACAAAAGAATGAATACTTTCTGTTTTCCCCCCAAAAAATGAGAAAATGGCATAAAAACATAAATAAACTGTTTTTTTGTGAACCAAATGTTTGATTTAATGATTTTTTTACTTTTAAAAATGTGACTTTTTTTTAACAACATATCTTTTTAATAAATGATTGATAAAATAGTTAAAGATATAGTAATTCAAACTGAAATACAGCAAGTTCACTGTAATTTAAAATGCATTAAAATTTTGTAGAACAACATGCGGTGATGACAGTGTAAATAAAAAACAGTGAGGATTCTGTTTTTGACAATACAGTAATAATGCTGTCAATTGAAAGACGATAATGATACCTTAAAAAAATAGTAGTATAGTATCATACTATAATACTGTGTGATAATATGATATGGTTACTGCTATAAAATAATGACGGTATGAGAATTCTGTATGTCTGTCTTCTATTCAACATATGAAATACGAAAACAAATGTAATTCTCTTTGTGTATGTGAATTATACATACTAGTGTGGATGGAAATATTTTGTTGCAATGTCCAAGCAAGAAATGAGTGTGCATGGACACAGCTGTTTATGAGTATGTGCATGTACAGTACGTGCATAACATCTTCATTGGTTCATGATTAATTGTTGGAGAAGGGGTGGGAATTAATATGTTTTTTACTTCCTCCCACTCCTTTTCGAATACGTAGACTAGATGTTGTCTTGTTTCTTCCATCTTTGAGTGATTTTATTTGAACTTCATATTCGAAATCAATGACAAAAATCTAATTTTAAAAAAGTACAGTAGTAAAGCTGTTATAGAAAATACAGTAATATTGCTGTAAATTAAAACAGAGTTACCGTGAAGACATTCACAGTAACTTACTGGGTTCTTGTTGGCAGTAAGTTACTGTAAAATGTGCAGCAATCCTTTTACAGTGTTCCCAAAGCTCTGCTCCTGTGTCAGAGACAAACCCATCGTCTCCTAAAACAGAGAAAAGCCTGAATCCTCTGCAGCTCTCCTCTGGGTGATCCGTCTTCTATTTCGGGCCGTCATTCGGGCAGGTAGACTCACCTGGGAATTACCTGAGAGCCACAGAGCGCTGATAAATCACGGCTCTCTCTCTCTCGGGGTGCACACGGGGAAAACAAAGATATAAAGCAGCAGACTGGACTGGGATCACAGCGAGATGAAGATAGAGACAAACTGTTCACACGGCAGCATGTTCACCCCCTCCTTCATCTACGGTTTTTTAACTCTGGGCTGCACTGCGGCGATTGGTCGCTGTAAACAGAGCGCCCTGTTTGCCAGAAAAATACAACAGAGGGAAAAAACGTCTAAAACAGAGACGCCAAAATGGAGCCTCATCATTATTTCAGAGGGCGGAGCTTTAAAATCAGATTTCTGTGTGACCCATTGACCTTCAGAGCTCCTTCATTCACAAAGGAGCTGAAACATCCCTCAGAGATGTCGGTCCAGATCTCCATGACAGCATCACACAGAGAATCTCCTGCTCCACCACATCCCAAAGCTGCTCTACTGGATTGAGATCTGGTGAAACAGTGAAAATGACAGATTTACAATTTTTTCTCCAAAATGAAACCCTGAAATTAGAGAATGCATGATTGTATTGTGTAAAGACTGTGTGATTAAAAATTGTGGTTATAATGGGACTCAATGGGACATTTTTGTCCTCTGTTTACCTGAAAGGGTAGTAAGTTAAGAATCTGACACTGCAAAAAAAAATAAAAATGCATCAAAATCAGTTTTACTACTGTTCGTACATATATTTAAGCCTGATCTTTAAAAAGAAAAAATCCCCAGCCCTCCAACCTTTTCATATGGAAAATAACTGAATTTATGTGTTTTTTTCATAATAAACAGTGACATAATGCAATCAAATGGGCATTTAAAGGGTTAACATTATTAAAATAATTAAATATTTGGTATTTTTTTAGGACTGAAGTTGACTGAAAGATCCGAGCAAAAAAGAAGCAAATCTATAAATGTGTTATGTTTTTATAGCAGTTTTTGGAAGGGGACATTTTTGTCCTCTGTTAGGGTAATAAATTACAAATCTGACACTGCAAAAACAAAACAAAACAAAACAAATAAAAAAAAACAACACATGAAAATCCATTTTACTATTTATCTTATATTTAAGTCTGATCTTTAAAAAAAACCTTTATTTTCCTTTCAAAATCAACATTTTCTACGGCATGCTATACCACAAAATTCTCCCCCAAATGTGGGCCACTGATTGCAATCAAGATTTTTTTAAGTTTCACACAAAAAAGTATTTTTCTCAATTTAAGATCAGGATGCAAAAATGGGTACATCTCTATCAAAGGGGTGGGAGCAAAGCTAAATTTTAGTTATCATATTACCCTTATTTTCATCTTATGGTAAAAAAAATGTACTGATAAACTCAGCTTGATCCAAACTTTGGAAATTGTTCTTTTGTTCATTTAAATATTGATTAGTACATTACTTTTAATAGGGGGTGTACTCATTTATGTTGGGCACTGTATTATATTGAAAATAACCTATTTATTGTGTTTTTTTTTTTAAATAATAAAACAGTGACAGGGAAAACAAAGATACAAAGCATGTAATCAAATTGGCATTTAAAGGGTTAAAAAAACATATTGGGTAATTTTGATTAGGACTGAAGTTGATTAAATGATTTCAGCATAAAAAAATTAGTACAAAAAATATTAATCTGTTATATTTTCGCAGTTTTTGGGAGAGGACATTTTTTTCCTCTGATGACCTCAAAGGGTCGTATATTTGCCCCCAGTTAACCTTTGACCTCTGAAAAATTTTTAAATTTGAATTGTACGATTTTTCATGAAAAAAAAAAAAAAAATTCCTACAAAAAATCCTTCCTTATTGAGAAAAACAACCACAATTTTGGCCAAAAGTTGAACAAAACTTTCTGAAAGGCAAAAACGTCCCTGTTTACTCAAACAGGTTAAACCACGCCCAGGTGGGACTAAGGGAACAACCACAACCTGCCGGGGGCCAGCCAAGACCCTCCCAGGGGGAGTGGGGAGTTTTTCAACAGGAGAGTCACAGGCATTCAGTGTTAGTTTTCAGCCTTGCTGCTTATGTGCAAAGATTTCTCTGAAACTTTTGATGATATTATGGACTGTAGGTCATGAAATCCAGACATTCCTTGCAATTGTGCATTAGGAAGACTTGTTGTTAAACTGCTGGACTCTTTGCCCCTCAGCAAAAAGTGGTTTATTCAAGTAGTGTACTTATTTACTGTACTTATTTTATACTTAAACTGAGGCAGTGTGGCCTTATTTGTGATTTATATTCTGGGGCTTTAGCTTAAAAACATGTAGCCCTGATGATGGATGAGTTTTTTTTCTTAGGATAAAGTTGTTTTTTTAATGCTTCATAAAATCCTTTTGGGCACTTTTAAACATCGCTGTAACCAGTAATAAAATGACAAATATTATAAAGTACTCAAACCTACAGACAAATATATTGAGTAAAAACATGTTTTTATTTCTCTGAATGGCTGCATTTGGTCTGAATAATGTTGTTTCTGTCTGCGTTTCTGTGTTGACTTTAAATAAGAAATGGATTTTTCTTACCTTGAGGACATATGGGGTCAAATTTCTGGTATGCTGCCATGAAATTGAGGATTTATTTGAGTTTTCAGACTCATGAAGGGGGATTGTGAGGACACTTCAAACAAGAAGACACAAAAATAAATACAAGACCAAACGGCCTCACCGAACCTCGTCCAGCTTCTGGTTGTTCTCACAGTTAACAGAGCGTCAGTTTATTTAAGTGTACCACGAGTAAACTTATTATGTCCTTAAACTGAGGCAGTATACTTAAAGCTTACTTTTTATCTACTATAATTTATATACTTAAGAAGAGTATAGTGAAGTATACTTGGCTTATACTGAAAAGTATAAAGAAAAGTCTCAGACTAAGTAGATAAATACTAAGACTTACACTTATACTTAAATATTGAAACTTATACTTGTACTTTAGTATACTTTTTACTCTCTCTCCAATCAATATGTCTTTATATATGTATATATATATATATATATATATATATATATATATATATATACATATAAACTAAAAATGTTCCAATTTAGTCCAAAGAAGTATTATGTTTTTTAGTCCACTACAAGTACATGGTCTGAAGTATACTTGCTATACTTATACTCAAGCTTACTTAATAAAATGAACTTAAAGTAGATTACTTTTTGCTCAGGGTGCTCCTGCAGTTTTTTGTATGCTTTTTTATACCCAGTCTGGACTCTCACCTGTTTTCACCAACGCGTGTACCTGTGGTGTTTTGAGCACTCCTCAGCTCTAACAGTCTGCTGTTGCCCCGTCCCAGCTTTTCTGGAACATGTTGAAGGTGTCAAATTCATAATGAGTGAATATTTGTAAAAAAATCATTTAGATATCTTGTTTTTCAGTGTTTTCATGTGAATGTGGGGGAAAGATTCTGCTCCTCTGCAGCTTCATTGGAATAGTTTTTGTTTTTATCCCTCTCCAGCTTTACTGAGCGTGTGCAGACGGTGTTTGATTTGATCACTGATCTGCACATCTCTGAGTTTGTTTCTCCTCTTCTGAGCGTGTGCAGACGGCGAGCACAGTATCAGATGGAGGTCCAGATCCTGTCTGTATTTTTAGCGTTCTGCGAGGAGCCAGAAGGTGTTGGATTTCACGACGTGGGCACATAACGCCTCACTCAGGCTGTTTGTCATCTTAGAGCAGGACCATGATGCACTGCAGCAAAGACGCACTCCAGCTTGTTCACCGTGTTAGATCGACATTAACACCTCTGACATCCAATCAGAGGACGAGGGACGAGTCATACATGTCAGCTTTGACGGCTAAATCTATGAGGACAAAACTGTGTTGAAGACGGTGATAAATCTGAGTCCAGAGGAATTCAATTATTTAACCTTTCTCACCCAAAACAAGTGACATCCCTTAGCAGAAAGTAATTTATTCAAGTGTGCTAGAGTATACTTACTTTATTCTTAAACAGAGGCAGTATACGTAAAGTTTACTTTTTATATACTATATTTTATATACTTATTAATAGTACACTGAAGTGTACTTGGCTTATACTGAAAAGTATAAAGCAGAGTCTAAGACTAAGCACATTAATACTAAGACTTACACTTATACTTTAATACTTAAACTTGTACTTTGATATACTTTTTACTTCTTTCTGTCACAAAGTACTAATACTTAGCATATCTTGATCCAGGTACAGAATAAGGTCAATTCATTGCGCTTACATTTAATTTATGGGAGTAAATAATTGATTTTATAGAGGCTCTTTGTTTTTGAACTCTTTAATGATTTAAGCAGGTTGTAAATACTCTGTATTTCAAAATGTTAAAAACATCAAACTTGTTCTCAGCATTCTGTCTTGAGATTTGGTAATATATTGCAGGCTAGTGAACATACAGTATGAGTTAACTTAAGAATATTTTAACTATATAAATACTATGCTACAAGTGACATGCTAAGCAAACTTACAAATATACTTAAAGTATAACAACAGTAAACTAGTAAAGTAGCAAAAAATCTTTTTTTTTGTTTATAAAAGTATACTTTAAGTATACTTCAATAAACTAAAATATGGGTTAGAAGTATTTACCTAGTACACTAGTAGTATATAGATACATGTACTTATGTATACTTAAAGCGTACTTTTGTAAACTTAAAAATGACCTTATAAAGTAAACTTAAAGTATACTTTTATAACCATAAAACTGTTTCAATTTAGTCTGAAGAAGTATCAAACTGGTATACTTTCTACACGCAGATGGTCCGTAGTATACTTGCTATACTTATACTCAAGTATATTTAATAAAATGAACTTCAAATATACTGTTTTTTGCTAAGGGAAAATTAAGAGAAAAGACATTTCTTTCCTCTCCAACAGATGTTTTTGTTTCTCTCTTCTTGAAAAAAAATCTAAAAAAAAAAAAAGATTAAAATCATGATTCTGAAAAAAAAAATCTCTCATTCTCAGATTTCTCTTATAGCAGGGGTCACCAACCCTTTTAAATATGAGGGGTATTATAGAGGGCTATGTTTTGAAGTGTTATAAGTCTTATCTTTTATGTCAAAATACTTAATATGCTTTTGATAGGCTCCATATGACACTGTATATTTACTTTTTGTATGCATATGGAAAGCCATTGAGCATAAATTTGATATCGGTGATATCAACTGTAGTTAAGCTCTCCTAGTACTCAAAATAGAAAAAAACTCCAATACTGTGCATCCCTACAAGGACACAAATAAATGATTTAGAGTGCAACCTTCAGTCTGCAAAGACAGAAAAATGATTGTTTAAAAAATAGACTGATGTTTCTCATCACTTACATCTAAATTACTTTTTAAAAAAAAAAAAAAAATAAAAGCCAATTTTGGTTCATATAACTTTTGTATTTGGTCTTAATAAATCTGGATCTAGGCTTGAGTGTGAAACATTAAATTAATATAAACGTTTAAGCTCTTTTAGATTTGTTGGGAAATCTGTGACAAAAGTTCCAAACCTTGATTTTTGTTGTCAGGAAGTCATTTAAGTGAAATCATCTGAAAATCAAATGCAGAAACGCTATGGCTGATAAGTCATGATTCTGGTTTGCTCTTTGATTTGAGCTGAGGAGACCAAAGACTCTGAAGGAGTTTTACATTTGCTCTCTGCAGACCTGCAGAGGATCTCCTGTGAGACCACAGCGCCCTCTGCTGGTGGACCTGATCCAGGGTCAGTCCTCGTAGTGGGCCGGTTTTAACCCTTTAACTTCCAGCTCCACTGTTTGGCAGAGATCAATAAATTCAGGAATGTTTAATGCATTAAAAAACACAACACGTCATTGTTTCTATCAAGGTTTTAGGATACAGAAAAACTGCAAACAAACCAAAAGAACTGATATATTCTTTGTGGGGGATATTTTTTTGTTTGTCAAATTCAGGATCATCTATTTTAAGTTATTTCTGATTGCTATTTTATTTTCTTCCTTTTCTAATTGATTTTGACATCTTAATGTCCTCATGTAATCAACTATTTAAACCTTTAAATTGCTTGTAGTTTTCTCTGTTTCCTGAAATGTTTACTAAATAACCCTAAATAACCATAACCCAAACAATTCATTGATTTGTTCTGTTTTTTAAAACATTAAATACCCCTGGATTATACATGACCTCTGCCAAACAGTTGAGCTGGTATATAAAGGATTAAAGAGCCTAAACAAACAATTTAACCCAAACAGCACCAGGCCAGCTATTATTTTACATCCAGTCCACCTGGATTTTATTGTAATTAATGTAAAATATCAGAACTTTCAAGCAGAATCAGGTTAAAGAAGTCTTTTATTTGGGACAGCCTGGCCCAGTGTTGCCAGTATTTTTGACTGAAATAAGCAACCAGGACGATCAATCAAGCCCAAAACCTGAAACCTCCAGCTATTTTTTTCAGTGTGATATATTATTAAGTTGAAAACATGGTTTGACTTAAACAACTTATCATTAAATTAAAAAAAAAAAAAAAAAAAAAATCATGGTGCTTGGTGGCACACAAACCAACTGTGACTCAAAGCTTAATCTTAATGGTGTAAAAAATTAAAGGAGTTGTTGAGACAAAGTTTTTAGGAGTGATCATAAACCATAAACTTAGTCACATAGTCACATAGTCACATAATGAACACATTTAATTATCTAAATCTGTTGCAATTCTTACAAAACTAAGAAAAGATTCAATAAAATCTGACTTAAGATTTTGTACTATTCACTCGTAATGCTTTATTTACTATACTGTGTCAAACCTGGGAAAAACATACCAAACAAAATTAGACACAGTAATCAAACTACAGAAAAGAGCAACTAGAATAATCAATAAAGTTGGATATCTGGAACCCACAAATCAGTTTTCTATAGGACATTTTGTTCACATTTAAAGACATTGTTTGGAAGTAAATAAAACTCTTCCTGCGTGTATTCAAACTTTTCTAAACTAAGAATAGGAAAATATAATTTATGATGTGTGCTTATGTTTGAAACAAGAAAAGTTAGACTAAATATTAAATGCAGATGTGTGTCAGAATGAGCTTTGTGATGAATTAAAATTATGTTAAACCCTCTTAAACTTCAGAAAACCTTGAAACATAAATTAATGCTTATAGGGTACAATTATCACACAGTACTATTACTTACAGAAGGATGTCTTATATGTTTTTGTCCTTACACGTCAAATTTATCTTGGATTGAACAGAAGAGGCAAAACTAAGCCACAAGCCTCAGCCTATAACTTTTTCAGTGATTGACAAGTTTGTGTTAAATGATTGTATTCTGTGTTTGTTCCTAACATTTATTAACTGAAATTAAAAAGCTTAATTCGTTATAATATGCAGACATGACAACTATGCCTGGGCCATCAGAATATATGGACTGTAATTAAATCTGATTATTGTATCATAGGTTATATGAGAGATCATAGGTTATATAAGTAAGAGCTGTTTCACATCTGCCAGGCCTCTGCTGTTAAAGGAGCAGAATTGAAGTATGTAAAACATTTAATTTGATTCAATATCTCCTTTATAACTAAAGTGAAGTAGTACGGTAAGAGCCAAATGTTTGATGAAGTTGTGGATTATTTGGAGTCCTGGGTGGGGATAGAGGGTCACGAGAGGGCATCAGAGAGGGTGTAAAGTTAGGTTCAGTGTCATCGTTAGCTTTACTTTCTATCAGTTACTTTAAATAAATGGGAAAATCACCCAGAAGTTCAGTTTCTGTTTGTGTTTTACTGGTTTGGATCATTTGAAAGTGGCTTTAAAACAAGCACAAAGTCACTCCAAGAACCCTTGTCTGTTTAACCCCAAACAAAAACTGAACTTCATTAAATTCAACAGGCATGAGTGTTTAATCTGATTATCACAAAAACAAATCTTTTAATTAAAAGATAATTATGTACAAATGTAAATGGTAAATGGACTTGGGCTGAGGGATGGGAACAGACAAACTGTGAAACTTAAAGTAGACAAGAATGAAAAGGCCATAATTAGCTGAAACCGATTCATTTCTCAGACCTGCAGGAGTCAGACTGAACCACAAGATGGCAGCAAACTAATCCCACAGTCAGACATCGATTATTTGATCACTGAGTGTTCAGGGTAAGGATTTTACGAAGAAAAAAATATCTGAAAAAGTCTTCACCAAGCTCTCTAAACCTTGACCAGAGGAACCACGGACGGAAGAGAGAACAGGAAGAGGCCATGTGACATCAGCCATTTTGATAATCAATAAAGTGAATGGTGGACACTGCCACCCTGTCAATCACGTCCTGTCTTCTAAAACTACAAATCCTCAATGAAATATGAATTCACTTTTGATCCAGATATGATCTGGGCTGTAAATATCATACAATTCCCACACATACCTCCAGGGCTCCTGCAGCCAGCCTCAAGTGGACATTCGAGGAACTGCAGATTTTGGTGCCTCATTTCAGCCCTGGAGGTTGCCACCAGCCTAAAATCTATTTTCATACATGTGTCCTGTAGAGGGCGCCATTACAAAATAGAGGCCTCCACACCCCGTTGTTCTCAATGATTAATCAGCTGCTGGTTTTATTATTGATGATGTGTTCGTGTGCAGCAGGGAAACCTCGCTGAATAATAGATCTAACTTAGACTCTGCTGGAGGTTTTGGAGAGTAAGGGGGCGAGGGAGGATGAAGGAGAGGACAGGCCGTAGGATGAGGCCTGATTAAGAAGACGCTTGTCAGTCGGTTAATTAATCCGGTAACTGTGCTGCATTTGGCTGATCCAATAAAGAGTCATTTGGGGAAACATGATACCTTCTCTCTACACGTCACCAGATTGAGATAAACTGGAAGGATGTCCTCTTGTTTGTGTCCAGTTGAATCGTGGGGGACTGTTGTAGGGAAAGCCGTTTGCGCATAAATTTGATATCAGTGATATCAACCGTAGTTCAGCTCTACTAGTACTCAATTTTGGTCTCTAGTAGACTTACTTACTAGTGAAGCAAAAAGTGCCACTAGTACTACTAGTAGACTCAAAAATGTTCACTAGTACGGCTGAACGATTTTAGGAAAAGTCTAATTGTGATTCTTCTGTCAGATATTGTGATTTCAATTTGTTTCACAATTTTCTTCAAATCAAGATTCAGTGCAATTTTCACTATGTTTACAATGTAGACAACAGTAAGGAAATCAACAATCAAATCACATAACACATTATTCATCATCTAACACTGATGATAAATAATCTGTTTTTATTATTTAAGGGATACTCCAACTTCTGCTCCTAAACAGAGACTTTGTGTTGTTGACCTGTTGACCAGCACTTCCGCGGTGGAGATGTGATACTCTTTTGAACTGCTCATTTAAGTGAACAGTGAGAGCCGATTTGCAGCTGTGACTAAGCCGTTAATTTGCGAGCCATTCTTAAATGCAAATTGCCTGCAAATTTGTAACACAGTATGTGTAAAATAGTTGACAACAGATTCTGGATCAGTCAGGAGTGCTGCAAACAATTGCACCTTTAGTGATCACATGGTCGCGTTGTCTGAAATTACGATTTCAATCCAAAAATGAATGATGGCTTACTAAAATATAACAACCAATCAGGGTGCTGCATTTAGTCATAATCCTTCGTACTTCATTAGTACGAGGTCTACTAGTACTACTTGTGAATCTTTTGGCTTTACTAGTAGAACTAGTGAGATATTTTGAGTTTACAAGTAGTTCTAGTAACAAAAACTTTTTCTTTAACTAGTAAAGGTTTTTGGCATACGAGTGTTTTGGTAGACTTTAAAAATATTACTTATCAAAACTCAAAGCTTTTTCTAGTAGTATTAGTAACAAGGAATTTTACTACAAGATGATATTGCTTTCCTAGAAAAGTCTACACATGCTCTAGTGCACCTCAAACCTTTACTTGTAAAACAAAATTTTTGTCTATCAGTACTACTAGTAAGCTCAAAACATCTCACTAATAGTACTAGTTTACTGTTTTTAGTCTACTAGCAGTACGAGTAAAGCCAAAAGATTCACTAGTAGTACTAGTAGAACTAATGCAAATGAAGTAGGAGGGATTATCACCAAATCCAGCAAAAGCCAATGGGAATCCTGAATTTGCTTTTCCCCACTAACTACTAAACTACTTACCTCTCCTCTCAAAGTAAAACTAAACTACCAAACTAAACCAACCCACTAAAAGTGGACTTCAGGTGACATTTGACCCCTGGGGTCATAGTCTTTGACCTTTTAAAGACTGAGTCGAGTCGTGGGTTGTATGTTGTGTAATTTTCACATATTTGATCATATGACCTGTAATGTGTGTCACCCTCAGGAAGCAGTCTTCAGGGAAAACACTTCCAAGTTAAACGAGTTCACGCAGACATAAAGGATCTTTTATCCCATTACATGACCTTTGACCCTTGGTTTGTATAATCAGGAAGAAATGACATAACTGGATAAAGGTCATGTTTCAAACTTAAAGACCCTCAGATAACAGGCACAGGAAAAGCTGCTCTCTGCCAAAAATAAAAGTCAATAAAAGTGCAAAGCAGAATTTTCAACACTTTTCAGTGCTGCAAACATAAATCCTCAAAGGTAAAGCTTTATAAACTATTTTGATTTATTTCTTTCACTATCAGAGTGACTCATCGGAGCCACGGCAGCTCGAGTTTCAGCATATCTCCATGGAGAAATAATGAGATCAGTGTTTTTAGTTTGGATGTTTGTCTATTTTTGCGCATTTTCCTGAGCTTTCTAACGACTCTGAGCTGTCAGGACAGGAAAACAATGAGGTTTTAGCTCATGCTAAAGTGTTAGATGTTGATGGTTTCGAGGTCAGTGACGGTCATCATGTGAAGGTGTAACGAGAGCAGACAGAGGTGCTGCTGCAGATGTGAAGTCCCAGCGGTGGAGAAATCCTGATGTTCGAGCGTTGTTTAAATATTGACTCAGATTAATTCAGAGTGAGAACAGCTTTGTGAAGGTGACAGCTGCTCCCTGCTGCTGCCAAACAAAGAAACATCGAGCTCGTCTGCGGAGTTTGGCAGGAAGAGCCAGAGTTTAACTGTGACGAGAAGAAAGAATATTTTCTCTGGAGAAACAGTCTAAGACAATCATCTTTATCACTCTGGCCTTGTTTCCTCCTGGATTATGTTTGTTCTCTATTACAAAAGGGGATTCTTATGGTTTTTGTCTGGGATGGTCTGGGAGAATACGTATGTACATGTGATTACTTAGTTTTTCATTTTTACTAAATTTGCAAAAACCTCAAAAAAACTTATTTCACGTGGTCATTATGTGGTGTTGTCTGTAGATTTTTTTGAGGAAGAAAATGAATTTAACCCATTTTGAGACAAAGCTGTAACATCACACAATGTGGAAAAAGTGAACACTTTCCGGATACACTGTACTATCAAATACAGGCAGAAATCCCCCCCAAAAGGTCAAAGGTCAAAGTCACCTGATCTCACCACATTCTTTTAGGATTCCTATAAATCACTACCCCAGCCCCTCCTCTTTGTCCCTTCTTATTACGAGTTTCAAGCCCGAGCAGCTAATGAATAAAATAAGTAAATGAGCTTTACTTTGACTTGACCTGGCAAAAGTTAAAGGAGGAAGAAGACAACAAAAAAATGATTGTGGAGAGACGAAGGGAATGATGGGACTAAATATTTGTTTTGTTTGTCTCATCATCATGTGCTTCATCGACCTCCTGAACTCAAACTGCAGATGTTTTTTTTATTCCTCTGCAGACTTCACGTCTCTGCTGGATGCTATCAGAGTGTGTGTGTGTGTGTGTTGGTGTGTGTGTTAGTGTGTGTGTGCGTGCACGTCCAGTCAGGTGAGAGGTCCTGGCTCCAGGCTCATTTCCTCGCTCCAAGAATAACCTGCAGCATGAACGAGCTGTTTGATTCTCTCTGATCGTAGATAACGGACCTCAAACATTTTATCGCTCAGATTCACAAACAACAACACGACCACGCTGAGAGAAAACATGACTCTAAAATATCTTAATCCTGTGACCAGAAAAACATTTTTAGGAGGGAGAGGTTGGCCGGCTTTAGGATTAAATTTAGATCACTCTGAACAGTCTGCACCAGGTTTACAAACCGATTTCGCTCGTTTATGGTGTCGTTTTTATCAGTTCAGGCCCGAAATCCTGTCTGTCTAAATCAGGGATGGCGGCTCTGGTTAGTAAGAGGGCTGCAGTAATTTGCCAAGAGGCCAAAATTGGTGCAAACTGAAGGATACCCTCAACTTAACGATCGTAAATACTTGGGATGAATCCTGCACACTTGAACTGTGGTATTTTCAGTTTTGAGGTCACTCATCGTTTTCTTTTCTCTCTGTTTGTGCTGCTGCAGTTGAGCCCATGAGTCATGAGCCTCGTGGATCATGTGACTTTACACAAACACTCATCAGGTTTGGCAGGTGGAACATAAACTCTGAGCACATCAGCACAGTGGATTTAATCAAGCACAGCATGACTTTTCTTTTCACCTGGTAACTCAACGACAGACCCATAACGTAGCGGCCCCCACAGCTAAAGTTAGTCCCCACGGCAGTGACAAGCACATCCAGACTTTGTCAAAGTTTTATTGGTTAAATAATGTCGTCTGTTTTAAAATCCTTGTTGACAGGATCACCGTTAGAAACAAACAACCCTGAACGAGTAAACGTTATTATGACGTGTTCAGTGACAGCTTGGATAAATGACAGTTAGCCCTTTCATGCACGAATTGTTAAATAACAGAATCAAGGAATAGTTTTTTTAATGTTTGTTTTTACCCTCAAACAAGTTAAAAATCATGGTCATTTTTTATGTTTAATTTGAGGGAGTTATGCATCTGCCCACTACAGTGGACACCAAGCATCAACGGTATAAATAGTTATTTAGTGAAACTTAATAAAGATCCACAAACACGTCTTTGACAAACATTTAAGAGCAAATAAAAGAAAAAGCAAAATCTGAAGTATATGTATTATTGCTGTTTAATCAAACTATTTCCTTGTGAATTACACCAAAATTTAGAATAAAAAATTCAAAATTATGTGAAATCTGAATACAGACATAATACCCAATTTTCCTTTCATTGGCTAGTTTGGATTTATGGTGCAATATCTCAACATGGTAAATACATGCAAAGATAATATTTTTAGGAAACTAAGGACAAGGGATTGGGAATTTAATTGGATATGGTATTGTAGCCTAAAGGGTATAAAATTTATTCCAAATATCTGTCTACTGTAGTGGACACCATGCATGAAAGGGTTAAACAAATGAGCCAAATTTCATCGTGTAGTGTTTAAAATCAAGAAAAGGAAAACTGTTTGTTTTAAAATGCAATAATCACAGTTGTCTGGAGGTCAAATGTGTTTGTTTCTTCTGAATCGTAAACAGATAGAAGAGATACCCCTGAGGCATAAAAAGCACTTGAAAAGTTTTTAATTTATTTATTTTGTTTCATATGATAAACTGCATAAAGGATGTTTGTATAAACGTCAGTTTTTGCATGCACCTCTGCCAAGAGGGTTCTGTTTTTGCAAGATACAAGTATTAACTGATTTTGATGACATTTCCAGTAAATGTCGGTGATGGAACAATGAAGGAGTGGCAAGATTGTGGTGACGATCCAAAGCTGGATCCAAGAGTATTTCCCAAGGACTTCTTAAGGTAGAGAAATGCCTCGGCAGAAGGTTGTGCTCTCTAGTTTGGGAATAAAAAAACAGCTTTTTCCCTTAACAACCCCTTTAGGCTCTGAGAGAAAGTAGTTTAAATCACCTCAGAACGTTAAAGATTAGAAAAAAAAGGAGTTCAGGGGCAGAGTTGTCAGAACCAAACTGGAACAACGACGCATTTAGGACCTCCAGGCTAAAGAGGAAAAGGACCATCCAGACTGATATCAGTGCAAAGGTCAAAAGACAGCATCTGTGATGGTATGGGGGGGTGTTAGTGCCCATGGCATGGGTAACCTGCACATCTGTGAAGGCTCCATTAATGCTGAAAGATACATACAGGTATAGGAGCAACATGCTGCCGTCCATCTTTTTCAGAGACAATGAAGACACATTCTGCTCGAGGTACAGCAGCGTGGCTTCAGCACAGAAGACAACGACGAACAACTGAAGACGTACATCAAGCAAGAATGTGAAAGACTTCCTCCTACGAAGCTTCAACAGTTAGTGTCCTCAGTTCTTATCGAGGGTTATCAAAAGGCAGGGTGATGAAACTGAGGGAAACATGCTCTTGTCCCAGCTATTCTGGAATCAAATTCAACATGAGTGAATGTTTGCTAGAAAGAGCAATAAAGTTAATCAGTTTGAACATCAAATATCTGGTCTTTGTGGTGTATTTAATTGAATAAAAGTGGAAAGGGAATTGTAAATCATTGTGTTCTGTTTTTATTTATGTTTTAAATGATGTCCCAACTTCATTGGAATTAAGATTTGTGTTTCAGGGGCAGATGGGTCGTTAAAATGATCATTTAGGGCCCGGGAGTTTCACACTCTCTGCATGAAGCATGTGGGAGAATAACTGGTCTGTTTGCTTCTGTTTGTTTGTTTGTTTGCAGATTACACAAAAAATAAACTACTGGACAGATTTTGCTTTAATTTTCAGGAGATGTTGGTAATGACCCAACTTAGAAATGATTAGATTTCGGGGGTGATACGTTTATTTGTCTGGATGCAAAAAAATCTCCAAATTTCAAAAATTGCCTTATGTTAACAATGAGCAGAATATTAATAAAATAATATCTCTGCCATTTTTTAAGAACAGATTCACTTTCAATTTTACAGGATAATATGGGGTCCATGTTTCTGTCATTAATGTAAATTTACTCTGGATCTGATCCAGATTGATATCAGAAAAAAACACTGAACTTAAAATGGGAAATCCCATTGACAACATTCAATAATTCATATAAAATCAAAATAATAAGTGATGTATTAAATGGTGATCCAGAATCAGATCTTTTACAGGGGTGGTGGAAAAGCACTCTCTTAGTGCTTTTCTAGAACTATCAACACAAGATGTTCAACAGGGAGTTTTGTTTTTCTTCAAGCAGAGCTCACATGTGTCTGAGCTCACATCAGGAATAATAATATGTAGGAGGAGGACCGAGCAGGACTGGTCCAACATAAATACATTAAATCTCCACCCCCTGCCCCTCTCTGCTCCCAATTTGGCCTGTTGGCTCCTGTGAACGACGTTCCCCTCTCCCGAGGGCCGCAGGATTTTCCCACAGGAAAATCAAAACAGAGACTTTGACATAATTTGTTTTCCAACGGGACGATCAAAGTGCAGAGAGGAGACGCCGTGTGGGATTCGTGTACGCGAGGGTAACACAGGAAGCTGCGTCCATCAAGATTGAAGAAAGTCATGGGCAAAAGCTCTCAGACGGTGGAGAAAAATGAGGGAGCGGAAAGTTCCTCTGGTATTTAGGAAACGAGAGAGCGCAAGTGGGGCCGTGGTCCACATCTGAGGACAACTGAAGGGGCTGCAGAAGTGGTCCAAACGTGCTGGTGATGATCAGGACCAAAACTGAAGTTGAGTGCAACACGTACGTTCGCCACATCTGCCTTGCTTGATACATCGACCTGCATTAAACAGGAAAACATCCCCCACTCCATCACACCACCACCAGCAGCCTGAACCGCTGAACCAAGGCAGGATGGATCCATGCTTTATGATGTTCCCACCAAACTCTGAGCCTACATCTGAACGTGGAGCAGAGATCCAGACTCATCAGACCAGGAGACACTTTTACAGTCTTCTATTGTCCAAGTGTTCAGAATGGTTTTCTGCAGACCTTGACTGTAACCAGTGGATATTTGAGCTCCTGTTGCCTTTCCATCATCTCCAACTCTGACCATTCTCCTCTGGCACCAACAGAGAACTGCTCCTTACTGGATATTGTCTATTCTTCAGACCATTCTCAGTAAACCCCCAAGATGGCAGATCTCAGCCATCTGGCAACAACAGCCACGCCACATTCAAAGTCTCTTTAATCCCCTTTCTTCTCCATTCTGCTGCAGAGTTAATTTTGTTGACTAATTATTTTCGTCTTACATACAACATTTTTCCCCTGATGAAAACTAGACACTAACTAATATAAACAAGTGCACATGGACAAAAACTCAAACTAAATTAACTGACATTTTCATCAACAAATAAAAACTAGACTAAAATGTTTGACAGAGACTTAATCCAATCAGACCTAATTTGGTCATGTAGAGAGTAGAGACAAGTTAGGAATATATCCAATCACAGCTACTTTAACTGAGATGCTCTGCCAGGTAGCCTAAATAAAGGTGACTGCATTTCACACAAAAGTTCAATTTGTTTCTGTTCATTTATACATTCAGACTTTACTAGCATTCAGTAAAGGGTTATTAGATGTTTGATTTTATCAAACATATGTAAAACATGACTTCAGAAATTCAAGGAAACATAAAAAATGCCTTACCCTTTACACTTCATATTTTAGTCGACTGAAATTACAGTAGATTTCATCGACTAAAATGTTGTGAAATTCCATCAACTAAAAATAGACTAAAATTAAAACAACTGAAATGACAAAATTGCAACATTGCAATGTGATTGGCTGGTTGGCTATTTGTGTTTCCAGGCAGTTGCAAGGGTCTGTAATTCTTGTTTCGTTAGAATCATTTGTATCAAAGTTAATACAGAAATCAGGAACTGATCATTTTCTTATCAAACAAAAATAAAACAAAACTGGAAATAGCAAATAGCATGTCTTAGGTCCTGTAAACAGGACCTAAGACATAAAAGCTTCACTTTTGGTTAAATTGGTTTAGGGATAATAACACTTATAATAATAATAGTACTAATAATAATAATAATAATAATCATGATAACACTGGGGTGGCACTGTGGCACAACAGGTAGTGCACGTGCCTCACAGCAAGAAGGTTTGATCCCCGGGTCGGGCAGGGCCTTTCTGTGTGAAGTTTGCATGTTCTTCCCGTGCATGTGTGGGTTCTTCCTGGGCACTCCGGCTTCCTCCCACAGACCAAAAACATACTCATTAGGTTGATTAGTGACTCTAAATTGCTCTTAGGTATGAGCGTGATCTCGCCCAATGGCAAAATAAATAAATAATCAAACTGATGATAGCAATAATCATAACTGAAAGAATGAAGACATCCTGGTTGCTGTGAGTTACTACTCATTTCCAGGGTGCAGCTTCAATGTAGTGAAGCTGATTTTTTCGCGAGTAACTCAGCTAACTCTGCCTACAGGTAACGTGCTCGTCACTGTGCCTTTGGTAAAATAACTAAAAAACAAAAAGCTCATTCTTATTGCTGCTTCTTGGACATTTGCAGCAGAATAACGTGGGTCTATAAATCAGTCTGAATATGTCCACGGTCTATGTTGATGTCTCAGGCTGATTTTTCCAGCAGCTCCTCGGGACCATCCCTCATTGTACAGGACATCCTCTCTGATCGATCAATAACTTTTGTGTGACTCGAATGAAAACAACAAAGACGTCATGTGAGCGTGGAGAGCGGCTCAGTTTGTACATGGACAGAGGGTCATGTGAGGGCGATGAAGCTGCAGAGGGACGCTCGCAGTGATGAACCAAATCAACTCTACACTGTGTATATTTATTTATTTAGTCATTTTTCTTCCTCTCTTTTAATTTGTTCCATTATTTATCATTTGTGATTTATCATTATTTTCTTCTTTTTTCTGACTATCTGTCTTTGATTTCCAATTTACATTCTTATTTTTTTAACCTTTGTATGTATCTATTGATTTTGATGGACTATATTTTACTAGTTTTGAATGTATACCCTATATGTCATGACCTTCATTTTATTAGCATGTTTTGTATATGTTAAAAAATAACAATAAATAAAGTTAAAAACTAGAAAGCACTCGGAGAGTGCAGACCTCCACCAAGCGCCACAGTTCCCCCTATTTGTCATTTGCACCATAAATATTAGTCCCACATTTATTTTGACTACATTTTTAGATTCCTTGACCATGAAAACACACAATTGCAACTGAATTCATAATGATATCAACATTAGTTCAGCAGTTATTCACAAAAATCGCATTTTCCACAATGGCGGTTTTCTTCTGGATCTAGCTCCACAGCTGTAGAAGATACCTTAAATCCGTTGGCATATTCCAGATTACACAGTGCCTTGGCTATTTAATGGTATTTGTTGCTGATTATAGCTTCATTTGTTCTCTTCCTATGATGAAAATTCCAAAGGTCCCCTATTTTTTCATATTCTGGATCATAGTATCCGGAATTATTCCTTTATCCGGATCAGTCTTTGATATACCGTAGAGCATGTTAGAAACTTGTCCTGTATTTTTTTCCCATGTGCCCTGACCGTTATTTGTGGAGTTATATGCAGAAATGTGGAAAATGGCCCTATCTCCCAAAAGAGTCCTTTAAAAAAATTCCTGGATCCAGACGGAGATCCGGATCGCTTCCAAAATCTAATCATTTGTTCCTTATCCCAATCCAGACATTCCCTGAAAATTTCATCAATATCCGTCCATAACTTTTTGAGTAATGCTGCTAACTAACTAACAGACAGACAGACAGGCAAACCCTCCCAAAAACATAACCTCCTTGGCGGAGGTAAATATAAATATAAAAATGAAAAGAAAATGTTGACATGCTGAGTCCAAACTAGGGATGCACCACACCGGCCTATTTCCAGACTTAAGATATTTTGTTTCAAGAGCTCAGAGTCTCTGCTGACTGACCCGGTGATGGTTTATATGTGTTAGAAAGAAACATGAAGTGAAAAAAATATTTAATTCTTTCATAAATTCTACCTTTGATTTATGAAAGTAGACATTTTGCTCGATTCAGCAGTGACACGGCTCAGAAAAATGTTTTTAAGACTTTAGAGAAGTAAAATAAATAATAAGTAAAATAATAGTTAAATAAAATCAAGTATTTACATTTAAAATGGGTTCATTATTTTAGTCTTTTTTAATTTGTTTTTTTTTTTTTTGTCTTCTGTGGCTTCATTTATGATTTTTTATGAATGTTTTACCTCCTTCTGTTTTTTTTCCCTTTGTCATTACGTTTAGCACCTTGATTTGCCTTTTTGCTCAAACGCGCTGTCTGAATAAATTCGCGGAGCCCAAAGCCTCAGGTGTCCCAAACACTGGAGGTGTTGAGAAGTCTTAAGAAACACCAGCTGATGCTGGGTGTGACTTTTGTGAAAAGTGACAGCCCTAATTTATGGACAATGTGTGGTTAAAATCTGTAAAAATCTGCAGAAGTGTTCCTATCTGCAGATGCAGACGCCGGTCTGATGAGTTTGTGCATCCCGAAGGCCAAACCGCTGATTCTTCCTCAACAAAGTCAGACTTTTATGATGCCCCTCCTTTAAAAAAAGTGTTGGGCGATAAGACTAAAAACAATATTCTTGATTTGTTTCCACAAAACTCAATTTTTGATTTTAATCAATTTTTTCCATCTCAAAAAAAAAAAAAAAACTACAAGTGAGAAAAATGACATGAATCAAGTTTTGCCTTTGTGTTATCAAACATGCTTCAAAACTAAATACTCATTTAAAGGTAAAACGCATGCTGAAATTTATCATAAATGTTGATCATGTAGTTCAAACATAGGGAGGCCTGTCAACATAAACACTGAAAGATGAGCTATTTTCACAGAATATTAATATGAAACCATCTGATCAATATTAAACCTCATTTAAAAAAAAACAAATAAAAGCCTATAAAAGTGCTTGTACAAAACCCGACAAGACCTGCCATCATAAAAACTGTACATTTTCAGTAACTGTATTTTCAAACATTGCAACATTTTTAAGTCTTCTGCAGAAAATAATTCAAATGAATCGATTCAATCAATATATTACCCAGCCCTAATTAAAAACATAGATCACTAACTTTTATCACTTGATAGATTTAGCAGCTAAAACGAGCAGCCAATAAGACAGAAGATTAGTCACCTTTACATAACTTTCTCTCGTTCGCAGTGATTTAAAGACCTTTCCAGCCTCTCCAGCTCGGCTCATTCCTCCGGCCTGACAGCTGAAACAACATGCAGATAAAATGAGATTTCCCATTCGTCAGGCAGAGCAGCACAGATTTACAGCTGAAGTGTTTATCACAGACATGCTTCATATGATTCAGCCTGAGGAGCAATATCCATGGTTTTACTTCAGAGTATGAACACAGCGGACGGATACTTGGAAGTCTTACGGTTGGTGACTGATGATGAAGGTCGGTGCTTTCTAAGAAGCTTCAGAACAGTTTGTGAGTAAAACCAGAAGAACTGATCCATCCTCACAAACATCCGATTTACTGCTCTCTTCACCATAATCACATTTATAAAACAATCCAGCAGGAGGAATCCAAGCAGAACATTACATTTATCTCAGAGCTGGTGACCATTTGGATTAAAAAATCACTTTTTAGTTTCATTCGTCCTCAATTTAACCCTTTAACTTCCTCAAAAAACAGCCATGAAAATGTCTTTTTTGACAAATTGGGGCACTAATGCAACAATTAAGTTTTTTACACCCTAAATATTTATAAATTAATCACCTCTGCCAAATGGTTGAGCTGGGAGTTTATAGTCACAGAATTGCACTGTAAAAGTGAAAGAGAACAAAAATCAGGTTAAATGTCTCCACTTTTTGGATGTCATATTTATTTAATTTATGCCATTTTTGTTTCTTATGACTGGTTTTATTATAATGCTCGGTTTACCTACCTGAGAAATTCCCCTCTTGAATTAGACTTTAATACAATATAATGCTTTTCTCTAGCATTATGTTTAACTCCCACAAAATATAGATAGCCTAATCAGGTTTAAGAAGTTTGATGCATTTATGAATACGATACAGTTACTCACATTTTGGTCTACCAAGCAGTTGATCTGGGAGTTAAAGGGTTAATCTGATCTACTCACAAGGCCAAGCACATTTCTGTAAAACATTTCTCACTCACAAAATCACACGTGGAGAATATGAGGCCCATTTTCTCTGTGAGCTATTCTCGGCCAAAACGAGCAGGAAAATGACAAATAGATTAAAAATGGCTCTTCTGATTGAAAAGGTTGCAGAACGTGAAGTGAAGTTATTATGCTATCAGGATTATTGACTTGAAAACAACACAATACAATTTAATATGATTGCGTTCCCTTAATTTAGAGTTTTCATCTATATGTGTGAACAGGATATCTGAGACTTGTTTTCCTAAGGATGCACATCATTGATATTTTTCTATATTTCTGTATCATCTACATCGAGAAATAGACCAAAATAGAAAAAAAGCAAACACACTGTTGAAATGAGGATTATTACATTTATACAGAGCTAACTCCAGGCCAAAAGTTTTGTGAATCTAAAAAAATAAAATGTGACCAATAACTGAAAGTTTAACATTGATCTGATTATAGAAAAAAAAACACTGAATTGAATTTAAAAAAGTGAGACAGAATTTTTTTTTTTTTTATTTTAAATAAACTTTTTAATCTCTGTTATAATTTTAATAAAAAACATTTTTTTCATTTTGCATTCTTAAATGTATTTTTATACTTGGGAGGTTGATTTTTTCAGTCGCAGGGTTTTTTTTTATTATATATTAAAAAATATGCAAAATTCTGGCAATTGTACATAACAATGGCCTAGCTTTCCACTCAGTTTGGGGAACTTTCTTTTTTAAAATAAAATAAAAATAAAACTCAAATTGATGAAAAGTTAGTGGGAAGGCCGGCTAGATTGTGGGATTAACGGTTAGATTGGAAGGAAAACGAAAAATAGATAATAAATGTCTCTTTTTATTAAAACGGTGGTAGACTCTTATCAAAGCTGTTTATGAATCTTTTTATGGGTGATTTGAACAAACTAGAGACTTTTTCTCTTCCCTGCACTTGTACCTGTGTGTCAGTTATTTATAGGGCTGGATGAAATGGCCAATATATATATGTATATATATTTTTACAGAAGCTTGAGTTTGACAATCATTTTCTCCTTAATTTAGCCCGGACTTAAGCCTTTGACGTTTTAGTCAAGGGAGAACCAACAGAACCACTGAACCACAGCCACACCTTTGTGTTTCACAACACAATAAAAAAAAGAAAAATTAACTTTAACCTGTTAAGGCAGATAAAGTTAAATCACATTAAAATATTTAAAAGAGGCCTCCGAATGTTCAGAGTGAATATCAATGATTAATTATTCCAAATAAATCCAAGAGACGTCTTTCACAACATCTGAATTTATTCACAGCTACAGCTCTGTATTTACAACAGCCTGCGGCAGGCTCACATGCTCCACCACAGTACAGATTATTTCAGCCCTTTCATTCAGTTTTTATGCTGTTTGTTGATTTGTCTTCTTTTAAGGAAACAACAGAAATATGAATATTGCACCGACCCCCACAGCTGAGCAGCAACACACCGCTGTCAGGAAAAATGACACAAAAAGAGCTCAGAATAAGTCGGGCTATCACGCTGCAGGATGATGGACTTTAAAATAAATTAATATCAGTTAATAAAGTTGTTTTATTATGTGTGTGTAAACAGAATATCTTAGAACTTGTTTGTCCCCAAGGATGGCCAGTACTGATATTTTTCTTTATTTCTCAGTCATCTATGTTGAGAAACAGACTGAATCAATGTAGAAAATGCAAACTAATTCAGGCACACTGTTGATATCATGATTAATTATCACAGTTTAAACCTTTTTTGGAGTTGTTTGCATTTTTTAGTAATCTATTATTCTAAAATTTGCCTGTTAAAACACATTTTGGTGTTTTGATATCAAAAGGCAAACTCTACACTGTAAAAATTGAACATGAAATTAGCCTAGTATGGCACCCAGTAAGGGAAACTCGGCTGAATACAACGTCCCGTTGGTGCTGCAGAAGCTGCTGAGCTTGTTTTGGCTTTAAAAGCAAAATCCTCTTCCTTTCTCATTTCTTTCCAGCACACTCATGTGCCGTCTTCTTCTTCCTCTTGTTTGTTAACATAACAAAAACTGGACACCAAATTGTTGGTAATACTTTGACACCCAAAAGTGGAAACTTGCTTGTTTTTGATTCTCAGCGAAGTTGCCAGGTCTGCTTATTATAAGCGACTTCTTTTTTTGAAAGTTGCTCGTAAATATCTGCAGTTGCGGGTTGCGTTTGGGCTTGTTGTGCCCCAAACCCAGGGTGATCTGATGCTCACTCTATTACCAGTATAAACTCAGTTCAGAAGTTACTCAAAACTACTCTGCCCCACTCCAAACACAAATGTAAATTTGACTGTAAAAAGAGGCAAAAATCATGTTTCCACCCAAAAAATCCTTATAGCCAGAATTAAATGTATTTCTAATGTAGCTGTTGCTGTTTTCTCCATAATAAAGCTGTAGAGGATCAACATTAACTCAGATAAAAGCCTGACTATGTCTGTTTGGTTACAAAATCAAGGTTAGACAGACTGTTTAGTGGTAACAGAGTTATAAATAACAGTTCTGAATGAAGAAAAGGATATTACACCTCAAAACAAAAGGATATTAAATAAGAAATTAAGAGACAAGTCACTGTGAAATTAAAATGTAATGTAAATGAAAATCAAAACTCTTAAAAAGTTATATATCTCATTAGAAAAAAAAAAAGCTGGAGGTCGCTTGTTTTTTAGACCTAGTTGCTTATTTCAGTAGAAAAATCTGGCAACACTGGTGAATACTTGCAAATATCTGCACAAGGACAAGACTAAACAAAAGACTTTTGCAGTCCTGCAGGTGAAATACCTTGTTTCTTATCTTAAAAGCATGATTAGCCATGTTTCAATATCAATGTTGCTTCTGAATACTGTTGTTTTTATGGCATCAGTCATGAAAATTAGATGTTAAAACATTCAAAGATGTCACCAAGTGGTTAAAACTGAGACTATCTTCAATATTCTGCGTAAATCAAATAATCAGATGTTTTAATCTCCTGACCAAAACTCTCTTTGTGCTCTCTTTGCGTCATTTTGTCCCCATAGCAGGAACAAAAGATCACAGTCGCGCCCGCAGCTTTTCTGCAGGTCATCCTTGTTTTTGTGACGTTTGTGGCAAACAGGACCCCTCATGATAAAACACGATGAGCCATCTGTGCTACACAAGAGCAGATAGACAAAGAGAACAGTCAGTGAAAGCATCATGAGACTGGGACACGTCCACAATCATGCAGATAAAGTCTGTCCGTGGAGAATGATGAAGTCAGGCAGGAGTCAAAAAATCACATTTCATACAGGATACAGGACGTGACACTCAGCTACACGGAAAATGATGTATTAATACAACAAAGTGGAAGTCAGCGCAGTAAACTCTGAATTCTGACCATCGTTATGACCCCTGAACGCACCATCAGCTGCTTTTAAAGTCACAATAAAATCAACCATGACCTGTTGTGTAAACTTGAACTCAAATATTTGTTAATTAAATTATTATATATGTTCAGTAAAAAGACTTCTGGGTTTGTGCTGTACAAGTGAATAAGAGGACTTAAATTAATTTAAAGGTGTTCGAATATTGAGTATAAGGCGATGGTGACACTCCTGACCAGTTGAATAATTTAACACTTTTCCCACTTGAACAGGACACAGGGAAGCAAAACATAAAGCTAAACTGGTTAAACTGCTGCTGTAAAAAATGAAACATATCAGGATTTTTTAAGGGCAGTTATTTGGTAATGCTGTCACTTTATGTGTAAGAGAGACTTCACAAAAGCAAGTATGCTTGGATGTTTACTGAGTTTTGTTAGATTATAAATGAAAAGATAAAGAAAGAAGCCTCCATTTTACACGGTCTCATTTTGAACTGTTGCACCGCAGGATCTTTGACGATCGTACATTTTCAGTCTGGCTAACATGAGGATGTTGAATGCACCGTAGGACCTTGTGAAGTCTTCTGATGTTTAAATCTGACCAAATTTTACTTCACATAGACAAGAAAGGAGAAAAGCTGCAATTTTGGTCTTACTGAAACCAACGGCAGCACGGCGTGCTTTGAGTCATGTGACTGACATTGACTGCTGCACATGCTCACATTGATTCTTGATGTTAAAATGATGTATTAAAAGCCACAAGACTGGCTGTTATTACTGAGCTGTGCCAAAGGATCAGATCTCTAAAGCCTGATGAAGCTCCCTACACCACAGGTCAATAAATCACCTTTTGATTTTTGGCTTTTCGGCTTCAACCATCAATCATCAAGACAGTCTTAATCCATGCAGGAGCCTAACGAGTCTACATTTTCCACCCTAATCCAGACCAAGGCAATATAGTCTGAGGCGGGGCTATTACCTTATTCTCGATATTGAAATATCTGTTTGAGCATGGGGGTCAAAATCCAAAGTTTATATAAACATTTGAATATTAACGAAACAGCTGGAACAGTGAACCACTGGATCCAGCAGAGGGCTCTCTTGACCTCAACAACAGCTGCATCTAGTCTGTCAGAAGCAAACAGTGTGGAAGCACTTTGGGCTCCACTGTGTGCCGATTATGTGCAAAGCAGCTAGTCCACCACTGCAGAGCCTTGTCAAGTGTTCTGCCCGTTGCTTTCATGTCCTTCCTTGATTATAAGATTCACCAGACGTGGCCTCAGGAGAGGCAAATGGTAAAATGATCTACTGGAAATGCCTTGAGCCCGAGTCTGAGGTATCTGCTATATTTAACTATTTTCAGTGCACACTGGAGCATCCTCACATGACGCCTTCAGGATTATCACTCGACATTTGAAGGTCCAACGCAGAAATGAACGAGCAACGAGTACAGCAAACAAAGAAGACCTGAGAAAGCAAATGAAGAAATGAAATTCCCATCCCCCAGTCAGGCTGGGCTTAAACTAACCAGACTTTCTGCCTGTTTTGTTTCCAGCACAGATGACGCCGTACATCACTGCCTTGTGTGGCCTGCAGTATCAGCGTCATCTGAATGCCCATAACGGATCCTAATGCATGCTATAAAGAGGGCTGTTTATCAAACAGCAAAAATGATGAACCCATTTCTGACTTTTTGCTGTGTGCAGCTGCATCAGAGTTTCTCCTAATTGCATCATCAAGAGTCAAAACCATAAAACAGACCCAAATAAAGCACGTAAAAAATAAGCTTTGTCTTTTTGAAGTGCCAGTGAAGTAGCCAGGCCCCTGAAAGGCCTCGTAAAAGGGCCTCAAAGTGCATTCTTGACCCTTTGACCTCATTTGTGACACATTAATTCTTGGTAAAATTGTGTTCCTGTTCTTTATTTAGCAACATTTCAGGTTTTAATTTTTGGCATACCCAATCAGTTATATGCAGGTCAACCTGCTGGTTTGCCTGGACATGAATGGATTTCTTTCATTTCTGGAACAGGCTATTTGTTTTTTCATATCAAAACAGCAAAATTTAGATGCTTACTAAGTTTTCTGAGGAATCTTAGATACATTTTTTAGTGTCAAATTTATTTCCTTCAATTTAGTTATGATTGTTAGAGGATCTGGAAATAGGTGAAAGATTTTTTCTTACTCCGGGGTTTCCGAGGAGCAACGCAGCAACAACTCACTTCCAGTTTTTTCTTGTTTTCAAACTATTATATTCATGTACAGCATAAACATATTGGTGTGACAAATGCTGTTCAGAGAGGGGAATAAGGAAAAACAGACAAAGATGGGCTTTCAGAGTTTTAAATACAGAGCTATGGTGGCAAAAAGTCAACCGTACGGTTACAATGCCAGTCAAAGAATTATGAACCTGGCTCCAATCATTGGTGGCTCCAGTCATTGGTGGTGTTTCCTAGAAAAATAAGACATTAAGAGGTGGGAAGTATGATAATGTTATCCTTAAAGCTAACTGCAATTTCCAACAGCGATGTCAATATTATGAAATTATCGGCTCTTATCAACTTACGAACTCATTATGAAACAATTTGAAAAAGTGCATTTGATGGTTTCAACAAGTTACGGTGAGTAATTACATCAACATAAATACAAAAACAATAAATACATGAGCCATATGTCTTTCCCCTTTATGACAGGCCTTGTTCAAAAGTGCAATAATGTGTTTGTCTGGACTTTTTAAACAAGCCTCTCCCTCAGCCATTACAAGAGACTTAGCCTGCATGGTATGAGTAAAACATGTGACCGTATGGATTACTATAATTCAACAATTTAGAGTCAATATAGGTTTTAACTCAAAGCTGTCCTGCGTTATTTCTCCTGTATCATACAACACTGGCAGCCTTAACATGTTTTTTCTGAATCTAAAGGAAATCTAAGAGCATATTTTCCCCACTAAACTGTCAGAAATAAACTTAAAGATAGCTTCTGGATATCTTTAGCTTGATCTTATTGAAACAAAAGGTATAAGGGCTGTTCCAAATGTAGTTTGCATTTTGTTGTGATAAATTCAGACATTTCTTGTGAAGCCTCATACTGCAAAACGGTTAAATTATCCTTAAGTGAGACTGAAGGTATTTACTGCCTTCTTTTTCTCACAGATAGCAGGATGAACACTTGGATTCGCTCCTATGTTTTCTTTCATGCTCCTTTTTTAACATAATTAGTGATTCTGCATCTTTCCTGGCACCTTTCATGCCCTTGAGAGCATGAATACGTTCTTAGAATCAGGGACCAAGAGCTGTAGTGAGATATTTGATCAAATGGCACCAGGTAATCCAAGACCAGTTAAACTGTGACACCGATTCTGTTTATTTATTCAGACTGGATAAATCAGGGATCTGAAACTCTGAATAATGAAATTAACCGAGGGCCACATTCTCACAAAATCTCATGTTCTCTTGATGGGCCAAAAACGATATAAATAAACATATTGGCAAATATTATCTATACAGGGTCAGGGGGTACACCCTAAACTGCTTGCCAGCCAATCACAGGGCCACATAGAGAGACGGACGACCATTCATGCTTATACCTAAGGGCAGTTTGAAGTCATCAATCAACCTAATTGACATGTGTTTGGTCTGTGGAGGGAACACATGCATGCACGAGGAGAACATGCAAACTCCAACATTTGTATATTATTACTCAAGCATAAATAAATGATTCATAATTACGGATGGGAATTGATAAGATTTTATTGACACCAATGCCAAGAATGATTCTTCTTATCGATTCTTTAACGATTCACTTATTGATTCATTTATCAGTTTATTTATCGATTCCTTTCTTTCTGAAAATAATTAGCCTGTAGAGGTTTTCAGTGGCAGTAAAGTAAAACAAGATACTTTTTTGCAGCAAGTAAATTTTTTTTAAACACAATTTTGAGCACTCTGCCCCCGTCTGTCGTGAGTTTTTTCTTCTTTGCTGTCGTTTGTACTGACTGCCTCAGATGAGGGCGTGGCGTCCTTCATTAAGTCACGCAGAACAGGGTGGAAGGAGTTGATAAGCAAATAGACCAATGATATCTATTCTACGGGGGAGTTGTTATTGATTCTGAACTGGGATTGGTTTGGGATTCAACCCTATGCATAATCAAAGGAGCCTGACACAGAATTAAAGACAATTTAGCCAATTTACACAGAATTAATGCTAATTAAAGTTTCTTTTAAATGTCACAAATCAGTGAGTGTTAACCAGTTTTTGTGCAATTATTTAACCTTTAACATTCTGTTGATATAGTATGAACTTATATTTAATATTACATCATAATGCTTTATAAAAGAGATTAAGAGAAACAGTTAAGTATGTGTGAAAAAACAATCTGGATTATATAGAAATAGTTCAACAACATGTCCCAGTTTGTGCACAGCATTGTGCTGTGTGTTTGTAAGCTTCATACACATGTGGTGAATTCTGTCATGTTTCATTATGCTTATAATCTGTTGATTTTTGGAAATGGGTTGCCCCATCCCGGGTACTTTGATCATCTGCCTGCTTTTTCTTGAGCTCGGTCTTAAAATAAAAGATTTAAAATTTGCTTTTAATTATTGTTTGGATTTATTATAAATTACCTCTTGCAGCCCACAGTTAGGAAAGCACTGCTTTAACCAGGAACTAGGGCTGAAAGATTTCAGGAAAAGATCTAATTGTGATTTTTCTGGCAGATATTCAGATTTCAATTCAATTCACGATTTTCTTCAAATCAAGCTTCAGTGCAATATTCACTCTGTTTACAGTATAGACAACAGTAAGGAAATCAATGACCCAAAGCACATAACACATTATTCATCATCTAATATTGCTGTAAATACAAAATATCTGATTATTTGTTGACACAACAGATCCTGGGTCAGTCAGGATGCTGCAGAAAACGGCAGCTTTGGTGATCACATGATTGAATTGTCTGAAACTGTGATTTTGATCCAAAAACAACAAATCTTTCAGCCCTACCAGGAACACATTCAAACTATTTTTATAGATTGGGAAGCTAAATAATTGGTAATTAACTAATGGAGAGTGGTTAGATTAAATAAGTTTTGACTTCGCACTCTGTTTCGGACATGTAACATTTATTCAATGCTTTTTTTTCTTTCTGTACTTTTGTTTTGCCTTTTGTTGTATGCTTGAAATCAAGAGCAAGACGCTCTGAGAAACCTCATTTCATTGTGACTTTAAAACCAAACACCACCTTCATGATCTGATCTGCAGTGTAATAAGAACATTTTTAATCCCACAATACCTACAAAGGCTCAAACAGGGTCAGCCTCGAGTGCAGCACGTCACGGCTTTCAAAAGTGACCAATAAATAATCTTCACACAGACCATCCACACTCACACAGATGTGTTGGCTTGACTGTCTGAACATCTGTAATCTGAGGTGTATTTACATGGAGCTCTCTGGCTCCTAAAAGGTGCTCTGACTCTCTCTAACGACTCTGTTCAACTTTAGAGAGATCTCAAGGTCGATCAGCTGCTGAAGGTCAAAACAGAGACAAGCAGTAAAGTCACAGAAACACCGAAGAACAGGTTACATAATCACAGCACAGACGGCGGCGCCCCGCGGGTCAGGAGGTGATTATCTTACGACACTAAACGTGACTCATGATCTAAACGTCATGTTATTTGAGCTGAGATCAGAAAGGCAAAAACAGCCCGAAGGCTCCAATAAAACAGCTGATAAACCTGAGGAGGAAACGCAAACGGAGATTCAAACTCTCCAAACAAACTCTCCTAATCAAACGGCGAGGAAGCGCCTTCGTCTGCTGGCGGGGGAACTTCTCCCCCGGGCAGCCACCATCTTTGAAAGTCAAGCTGATTCTTCGAAACTGTGGACTGTAAACATACTCAGAGAAGGACTGGGCGACATGACCTAAAAATAAATTCCCCAAAACTCGATTCACAATTTTAATCGATTTTATCCCATCAAAATAATAAAACCCTCCATCAAACAAACTTTCCATCTCACAGTAAAGATGCATGCTATAATTTTGTCAAATGTTGATCATGTAGTTCAAACTTTGGCAGGTTTGTCTTCATAAACACTGAAAAATGACCTATTTCCACAAAATATTAACCTGTTACTCTCTGGACAGTATTTAATCTCAACAATAGGGATGAACGATTTCAGGAAAAGATCTGTGATCCTGATTCAATTCACAATTTTCTTCAAATTACTCTTCAGTGCAATATTAACTGTTTACAGTACAGACAACAGTAAGGAAATCAATGATCAAGTGCACATCACATGTTGTTCATCATCTAATATTGATGATAAATAATCTGCTTTCATTAGTTAAGGGATACTCCAGCTTCTGCTCCTAACAGAGGCTTTGTGTTGACCTGCTTACCAGCACGTCTGTAAATGCAAATTGTCTTCAAATTAAAAAAACAGTATGTGTAAAATAGTTTACACACAACAGATCCTGGGTCAGTCAGGAGCGCTGCAAAAAACTGCAGCTTTGGCGATCACATGATTGCGTCCTCTAAAACTGTCATAAATCTTTCAGCCCTACTCAACAAATTCAAGCCTAATCGTGTGCTTGTGCAAAACCTGACAAGGCCTGTATTTTTTCAAACATACTTATTATCGGAGCAAGTTGAGAATTTTTATATCTTTTGTAGAAAATAGTTTGAATTACTCGACTTAATTGATATATTGCCCAGCCCTAACTCAGAGCTTTAAAAGAGAAGTCTTTTAGGTCGAACACACACGAGCTCTTATATGTTCCTCAACCTTCCCTGAAAATCAGCCCCAAGCTCAATCTGAACACACTAAACTCACACACACTGATTAGGCTGATCCACTCATTAGCAGATCCCTACAGGAAACACGTCATCCACTGTTTCAACATTTTTGCATCGCCGTACCCTGAAATAACCAAAACATTTGCAGATTTTAAACACTTTTTGCATTTCAGTGAATCGAACAACACAAGTCGTGCTGTGCTTGAATTTTTTTGCATTTGGGAGTTTGTGAGTCAGTGCTTAAATCCTCTGATTACTCCTCCAAAAATCCACTTTTTCATAAATATTAGACTCAAAAACCACAAGTCTGAGGCTTTAAATCCTCGCAGAGCTCTTCGCATACTCCTGTATCCACAAATCTTCCTCTGAGACGACAGCAAGCGGCGAATTGCCGAGCTCCAAGCGGCGGCTCCTCAGCACATTTTGCTGCAGGACCTTAAAGACCTGCCCCTGCAGCCCAGAGCAGGGCACGCACAGAGGGGGGATAACCTCCAAAGAACCAAACCGAATCCTTCCTATCAGGGGCTCAAACTGGGCCGTGAGGGTCCTGACGCGGGCAGACGGGAGGCGGAGCTTTTTTGGTGTCTGTGCAGCCGAGGCAGGACGGAACCAGCGGGCTGAAGAGTCGGCCGAGACCTTTCTGGAAGACGCTGTTGGAGAGGCTGTAGATGACGCAGTTACAGAAGCTGTTGCTGATCGCTAACCATGTGGTCAGGAAGGACGCCCCCCTGTGGTGATAGAGCCCTGCGCTCTCCAAGAGGAAGTAGAGGATGTACGGCATCCACAGCACGTAGAAGACGCTGGTGATGCGGAACAGCACCATGGCGTAGCGTTTGTCGGGGTGTCCTTCGCAGCGCTCGTTCTTCTCGCTGTCGGGCTGCGAGCTAAAACGAGCGTGGCGCTGCGTGATCTCCCTCGTGTGCTGACGGCAGATTTTGAAAATGCTCCCGTAGGTGAAGCAGACGGTGAGTGCCGCTGGTGCGTAAAGCAGTGCCACGATAAAGGTGCTGAACCCCGGGTCGGTCCTCCAAGAGACTGCGCACCATTTAAATATGTCGCCATGGTAACCCGGCTTCCCCCAGCCGAAGAAGGACGGCAGGAAGATCAGGGCGGAGTAAACCCAGATGAGGACGATGCAGACTCTCAGGCGGCACGGCGTCACCAACGTGGCGTAGGAGAGAGGCCGGGTGATGGCGATGTAGCGATCCACGCTGATGCACGCCAGGGACGCCATGGAGACGCTCTTCAGCACGGACACCATGTAACCGAACACCTTACAGGTGACCTCCTCTTTCAGGCCTCGGAGGTAATGGAGGAGGGACAGCGAGGGCACGAGGCAGCTCACGCCCACCAGCAGGTCGGCGTACGCCATGGTCTGGATGAAGTGGCTGGTGGTGTGGTGGTGCAGCAGCGGCGCGCAGTGGAATACGAAGATCACCACCAGGTTACCGGTGATGATCAGCACGGTCAGGAAGAGGATGACCACCACCTCCAGCACGCACGTGTCCAAGCTGTGGGAGTAACCTACGGCACCGAGGAGGCAGAACGGAGGAGAACCGCTTTGGTTCGCATCGGAGGAAGAGTTCATGTTTGGACTGGAGGGGCAGGGGAGGGAAGGGGGCGGGGTTAGTGTGGTGTAGCCGTCATCCAGTCATCTGTAGGTAATCTGAAGTTACTCCTGCTCAGAAGGTGAAGCGTCCCCTCCCTCTTAAATCAGCATCTTCGCTCCCTCGGAGGGCGGGGAGCCTGGCGTGATCCACGGAGGATAAAAACATCCCCAGATGTGTGCATGTGTCTGATGCTGCAGCGCAGACCGCCCCCCCCCCCCCCCTCAGATCTAAATCCTGAGGTAAGCACTCCGCTCGCTCCGGCACGCAGCCACAGAAACATCCAGACCTCCTCTCTCCTGCTCACCGGCTCAAAGAGGAAGCTGCGATGCTAACACTGCGCCGTCAGACCTGGAGGTGTCAGACTCCTGCTGCACACACACCTCCTCACACAGGAGCAGCAGGAGGATCCAGACGGCCAGAGATGATGTTCGATGTCAGCAGGACCTCCTCTGCCTCTCCTCTGCTGTGGAGTCAGCTCTGATGATGCAGCCTCTCTCTGCTCGCTCGCCCCCCTCTCTCTCTCTCTCACACACACACATGCACACACACACTCGCTGGTATTCCCTCCCCTCGTCTTTGGCTCCCGGCCCTCTCTCCGATGTTTCTGCCTCCTCCTCTCTCTGTCATAAACCTCGCTGTGACCGTGCAGCAGTAAATGAGGATTAATTTGATTTTCTGCTGCTTTAACAGCATTTCAGAGATCATAATTCACCCTGAAGCACATCAGAGCAAACTACACTTTAAAAAATGGATTGCCTCAATGTAGCGTAAACATTACAGACTCTGAGAACCAGAATCAAAACAAGAATTTAACTGGAAAAGCTCTCAGAGAGCTCAGTGGCTTTTCCTCAACCCCTGTAAAAGATACAATTCCTGATCACCAGATCCAGAACAGAGCCAGAATCCAGCCCAAACTCAGCACATACATGGAGGCTGTTATCCTGTATGAACACAGCAAGTTTTGGGAGCATCACTTAAAGGGATAGTTCAGTTTTTTTTAAGTGGGGTTGTATGAGCTCCATATGGCCACGAAGTACATTAGATGCAGTAGAAAGTTCTCTCCTCTCCCTCAGTACGCCACAATTTGTAAAAGTTTGTGACGCAGAACCAGCCGTGAACAGGGAAGTATTGTACCAAATACAAAGGGTATTTTCTCCACCTACAAGGACTCCCATCAAAAAAATAATACCACAGTTTAAGAGGACGCTACCTAGAAATTTTCTTGAGTGCATTAACTTTTCGGTAAAATAAAGTTTATCTGGAACTAACTGACTCACGTCACGTATTCCTCCGCGCAGCGCTGCCGCGAGTCCCACAGAAAGAAACACTTTTAGTTTTGGGGGAAGTAGCAGCTCTAGGAGGGAGTGCTTCAGCCACACGGAAGAGCGAGCTTGGCATTCAGCTCCGTGATCGTCTGATAAAGACTGTTTTTGTGATCATTGGAGGTCGACATCATAAGTGTAATTGAAAGTTAATTAATTGCCCAGCACTAGGATATAAAAACATCCATCTGTAACAAATTAAATGTTTGTTAAATGTGTTTTTCTCACTTTAATATTGGTGCATATGCCCTGATTATTCTCCTGTCTTTAAAAACATGTCTTCATATCTCTGTGGTGTTCCCTCATCCTCCTCTCTCCATCTGCCTCACTGTTCCTACTGTACCCCCCCCTCCACGCCTCTGCCTCCTCATCCTCGTCTCCACGGACCCTCCAGCCCCTCCCCCCTCTGCAGCCGTCAGCCAATGGACAGCGGGCAGGTTTACATCTCCACGGAGACTGTTCACGCCCACCCACGTGCTCCCCGTCTCTCTCGCACACACTGGCAGGCTTCCCCCAACGTATGAAGTGAACCCGTGCAAATGCAGCGACACGGCAACACACACGTGTGCAGGAGACACACATCACAGGAGCATTCCTGCAGATGATAAATGATAGAAGAAGAAATAAAGGCCATGAAAACAGGGAAACTCTCTCCTGTCATCGTCTGCTGCAGGTGAGGAGAAAATAACAGAGGCAGAGAAAAACTGATTAAAAATGTTTAAACACTAAAGAAATGATCCAGATAAAAGATTTCAGACTTTCTCTTTAAGCCACCACTGACGTCTGATTGTAGGGCTGCTCGATTACGACAACAACAAAAAAAAACAAAAACACTCTGGGGTGGTGTTTACACAACTCCGTTTTCAGACCAAAACAGAGAGTTTTCACCTCCCGTTTACATGAGACGATGCCCGGACTGCCTGAATCCGCAAACTTTTGAAACCAGGGTCAAGAGTGGAGAGTTCTGAAAACGTATCGGTGTCCGACTCCATGTAGATGGGATTGAAATGCTGACGTCACCGCATGCGCAGTACTCTTTCACATGAAGGCTGTGCACGCATACCAGGAACAACAAGAGCTTCAGCCGTGTACCGAGTAACATGTGTGCTGCTGCGGTCTCCGTGCGTCCACTCGCCATTGTTGTTTGCGAAAAGTTTTTCTTCTTCGTACGTGTGTTGTAACAACGCTGTGTCCCTGTAAACCTACAACAACATCTACTGGACTGGCATGCACGCTACAGCGTTTTCAATTGTTCTGGCGTGACCATGTGAACGCAGATTGCTTTTGAAAACGCAAAGGAAAAACTTTTGTGTTTCTGCTGAAAACGTCTCAGTGTAAAGAGGGCCTTAGAGATCGAGATGGGGATTATAATTTCAGGAAGAATTTAATTTTAAAATTCACAGGTCAAGCACAGGAATGAAAAACTTCGGTTTCATGGTTTGGTGTTCAGTTACAGGATGGGCTACGGCAGGATCTAAATCAATGCTCAAACCTGATAAATGTAAAATAATGCATAAAAATATAACTTTTCGCAGATATAAGGATAAAACAGGAGGTATTGCACTAAACTGAAGGACGACTACTTTGTTTTTGTTTTGCTAGATCACTGAATTATTGTGTAGAAACTATTTTTGGGGCTTGGTAAGTTTTATGGCCTTCCACTCCTTTTCCAATAAACTGTACAACTACACTATATTCTTTCCTCTATTTTTGATCTCTCTTTATATTCAAAATAAATAAGGTTCAAGAAATCAAATTATAATTTGGTTTATAACTCAAGCAGCTTTTCTCCTCACTAACTCTTGGAAATCTTCTGATCTGGGATAAAGGATAAATAATCAAATGTGGACATGAATATGGAGCTCCTTACATAAGACCTCATCTGCTTCTGAACTTTGTGTGGGACTTCCCTGAGGGGAAACCTACAGCTTGGTTTGCTCTTTATTAAACCATATATCATCGACTAAATAAAGCATTAATGTGTTGGTTCCTGCTTGGATGTGTTATCTGCTGATTCACCACATCAAACCCAAGAATGAGCCGTGAAATTCAGCCGAGGAACCACAGGGTGATTGTGTGAGGAACAGAGGAGCTTTTCAGGCGTCTCTGCTTTTTATTAGCATCCCTGAGCCTGGAGGGAAGACGGAAAGGTCATTAGCCACCGTGTTAGCATCTTTGTTTATGCTTCTGTTTTCCTGGAAAGAGGTCAGAGGTGTTACATCTGTCAGGGTTATGAAGCCGAACAAGCGGCTGGTTGTGAGAGACGCTGACACCTCGGACATGCTTCAGTGGAAACAGCTCAGAGGAAACAGGATGGCCGACGGGGGAGACAACCTGAGGTAGAGCTCGTGATTCGCAGCAGTTAACGATGTTGTTTTTTTACAAGCTACAAAAACCAAACTGGATCAGTCAGCTAATACTCCACTTTTGGGTCACGACCCATCAGTTGAGAATCACTGGTCTGACGGAAATGCCTGAGTATCTTTGGTTATTAGTGTGCATCCTAGAAACCGATGGAGCTTGATTTTTGGGAGAAGTGACAGCCCTATTCTGGACTCTGAACAGCTGATATTCCCTCTTTAAAGTCTTTACTGTTGATATTTATCCCACAGACTTTTCCTGTCTCCTCTTAAACAGCCCATAATCTCAGGAGACATTTGTGTGAAGCACTGATGGAAAAACATTTTTACTACCAGTCGATCTTACTGTACACTCTTCATGACCATTCAGCCTCATAAAAGTTTCACACGCTCATGCATCATTCATGTTTCCATAAATCCACTCCCAGGTTCCTCTGCTGCTTCTGTCTCAGCTCTTAGTCCAACCAGAACATGTCCAGATTAGATTAACCTCAGCACATGGTTCATTAGAGGCACGGCCCGCCTGGTGCCACGCACTATTAGCTTTTACAGCCTGAGTCTGCACTGCCAAACGCCGTGTCCTCGCTGTCTAACAAGGGCCACAAACGCGCCATTACAGGAGGAAGCAGTCAATCAGTGTCAGAGGAGAGAGGAAACGAAATCTGCTTCAGCACCTTCCTCTGATGGTTCGAGCTCTGATCTCTGTTCATCAGGCTGCACACATGAAGACTCTCAGACTGGGCTGAAGGATGAACTGAGATCTGGTCTTATCAGGTCTTCCTTCTCTATAGTTTAAAGCAATCGACTATTTCAAAAATCTGCTTAAAAAAGCTAAAGCTGCTCAGGGATCTGCCCATTTTGCCTGCTCAGCCCGACCCATGAAAGCAGAACCTCATAAATAAACAGATTATTTCAGTAATCTGCAGCCAGCATAATCAAACATGGTTATCTCCTAGTGTGCAGAGAGCCACTAACAGGCAAATACAGAATCTAACATGCGCTAAAAGACAGTTAGCAAGTAGAAGTGGATCGGCCATGTCCTAAATAAACCTGTGACTGACGCTGAGGTGCAGAGCTGAATTGTGACCGATCATCAGCTGATTCTTCACGGGAAACTCACTGCTGAACGGAGCTTCAAGTCATTCAAGGTCAGCATGTTAGAGTCCATTAATCAACAGTCACATGATCAAGAAGTGATGACGACAACGGCACTTCAACGTGCTGCATGTAAGAAATGTGACGATTGTATTGTCAGCTCATCATGTTGAAACCAAACACATTAAACCAGAGAGAGCTGCTAAACACTGTGGAAGCTGTTTGGGCATAAAAGTGATATCACTGATATCAACCACAGTTCAGCTCTACTAGTACTCACTAGTAGACTGTGAGTACTAGTAATGCACTATTCACTAGTACACTACTGTGCACGTTTTCAGTGTTCATCCAGCTGTCGGCCGTCACAGAAGAAGACATGCTTGCAGAGTGATAGGATTGAGAGCCGAACATGAGAGTGATTATATGACGGTTTATCAGTATTTTCTGCGAAATGATGTAAAATATTAAACACAACAACATTAGTATCATTCTGAAGTGTTTTCTTTTCGTGCTTTTGCCGTATTTTCTGTGTTTTGCTGTATTTCTGACATATTTCCCCGTGTTTTACTGTCATCTTTTATCATTGATTGTCTTTCTCATCATAGTTCGTTTTTTTTATGGATTGCATAAATAGTAGTTTTAGAAATATTGGAGGAAGAAATGTCGAGATCTCTGTCTTCAGCTGCACAGGAACTGCTTCAGGGACGACCATCAGTAAAAAACGCCTGGACATGGTCTGATATAACAGGCTGTAACATGGACACTAAATGCTGTAGGCAAACAAAAATGTTTGAGTTTATGTAAATGGGTGAAGTTTATTTTTGGTCATCTCAGAACATTTCTACATGCTCATTTATTGTTTATGAAGAGAATCCTGTTGAAAATTCAAATCCATTTTTATTCTTTTCTTGTAATTACACACTGTTTTAAGCATTTATAACATAATAATGACAAATACTTGCAAGAATTGTTGACTTTTATAAAAAAAAAAGGGTGAAAAATGTATTCAAAGGACACATTTATTGACAAAAAAGACCAGGTGGACATTTATAACTATAGTATTAACTGTCATGTTTCTACTTTTGTACTCCACATGTCTGTTCATAAGATCCTTTTGGGCAATTTTAAACATCACTGTAACTAGTGAATAAAATCTACAGACAAATAAATTGAGTAAAAACATTTTTTTTATTTCTCTGAATGGCTGCATTTGGTCTGATTAATGTTGTTTCTGTCTGCGTTTCTGTGTTGACTTTAAATAAGAAATGTATTTTTCTTACCTTGAGGACATATGGGGTCAAATTTCTGGTATGCTGCCATGAAATTGAGGATTTATTTGAGTTTTCCGACTCATGAAGGGGGATTGTGAGGACACTTCAAACAAGGAGAAGAGACAAAAATAAATACAAGACCTCACTGAACCTCGTCCAGCTTGTGGTTGTTCTCACGGTTAATTCTTAAGAGCGTCAGTTTATTCAAGTGTACTACAAGTATACTTATTATGTACTTAAACTGAAGCAGTATACTTAAAGTTTACTTTTTATATACTATATTTTATATACTTAAGAAGAGTATAGTGAAGTATTCTTGGCTTAAACTGAAAAGCATAAAGAAAAGTGTACGACTATAAGACTAAGACTTATTATACTTCAATACTAAAACTTATACTTGTACTTTAGTACACTATTCACTGCCAAGCAAATAACTGAGAAGAAGTCATAAAAGTAGCGTTGTTGTTTCTACTGAGTTATTTACTTTTGGTTCCAAAGATGTGCACTTTCCTTTTACCATTTTTGACAGGGAAGGACTTCAGTTCTCAGTTGGAGACACTACTTCGTTTTTAGTGTATAAATAGTATGCTACAAGTAATATGCTAAGCAAACTTACAAGTATACTCAAAGCTGCAGTAGATAGAAATCCAGAAAACGGTTGATTTTTGAGTCTCATTTGAGTTTGGTTTCGTTCGTCTCCGCCCTGAGCCCCTCCTACCTACGACGGCGTATTAGGGCCACTTTAAGAAACGAAAAAAAATATGAAAACTCGAACTTTTCAAGAAAAATCTTTAAATGTTCGAATTCATAAAATCACAAATTTACGACTTATAAACTCTAAAATTTTGAGAAAAAACACCAAATTTTCGAGTTTATAAAGTCTCAAATTTATGACTTTAAACTTGTAAATTTGTGACTTTTATAACAACAAATAAACTAGTAAAATAGTAATTTTCAGTTCGTTAAAGTATAGCCAAGTATACTTCAATAAACTAAAATGTGGGCTAGAAGAATATACCTAGACTAGTATAGATGAGTGTACTTGAATACTTGAAAGTCTTGTCAACTTAAAATAACCTTATTAAGTAAACTTAAAGTATACTTTTATAACCTTAAAAATGTTCCAATTTAGTCTGAAGGAGTATTAAATTAGTATACACTCAAGTAAACTACAAGTACATGGTCTGTAGTGCACTTGCTTTACTTATACTTATACTCCAGTATACTTAATGAAATGAACTTCAGGTATCCTTTTTGTGAAGGTGAGGATTTGTAAGCATGGGAAGTGTTTTGATTTAATTATTCATATTCCTGCTCCAGCACAAAATGGGTGCACCATGTCAGCTCAGACGTGAACATTCAGTCTGAACCAGTGCAGGAAACACAACAAACAGGCATGTATGAGCCCGATTCTCACGTGAGCTGATGTGATGAACAATCCGTGTTCATCGTTCGGTAGATGCGGTGACTGATCTGTCCATCCATCCGTTCACCCAGCGTGCATCACATCATCCATCAGATGATCCATCTGTGTCGACCGTCAGCCTGTTAACACTTCACCAACATCCATCCACAATATGCTGCTTGGGGAAGACTGGGAAGCTCAGTATTACCAGATCAGTTTTGGCAGATAATTGCCTAAGAGTTGATTATCGTAATCTGCAGATATGAACGTTTTTTGCCAATATTTATGGCAGGTTCTTTGACCATCAAAAATGGCCATAAATATCCCATATCTTGGCAGTAATATTGGCAACATGTTTAGTTGTACCATGATGATTTACCACTTTTATAAATCAAAAATATCATTTAATAAAGAATGAAATGGTCCTTTTCTTGCTTCACACCTGTTTCCAACACAGTTGTAGTTCGGTAGATAATCAGTTTGGAAATGTCAACATATCTGACATCAGCAAAAATCCATTATCGTGCAGCCCTAGCGCTTCTCTAGTCTTTCAGACAACTTGAACAGTTTTATATCATAGGCCACATCGACACATTCACACCCATTCATATGTAACACAGCCACTGTTTCATCGGCAGCAGCACCATGGGGCTTTGCCCAAGGACACACTGACATGTGACAGAAGAGTGTGAAGTGACCTGCTTGGACAGCCTGATTACAGAGAATTAGAATAATCCAGTCTAGAGGGAACAAAAGCATGGACTCGCTTTGAGACAGGATAGCAGTGTTCATTTTGACAGCACTTTTTAGTCTTTTATCTAATATATCATTTAGTTTTAGTCATAATTTAATCATCTAACTTGTTTTAATTTTAGTCTAGCTTTAGTTGATGGAGTTTCACAACATTCTAGTCGATGAAATCTGCTGTAAATTTAGTCGACTAAAATATGAAGTGTAAAGGGTAAGGCATTTTTATGTTTCCTTGAATTTCTGAAGTCATGTTTTACACTTGGATAAAATCAAACATCTTTGTTGAATGCTAGTTAAGTCTGAATGTATAAAAGGACAGAGAGAAACTGAACTTTTGTGTGAAATGCAGTCACCTTTATTTAGGCTAGTTTTTATTTGTTGATGAAAATGTCAGTCAATTTAGGTTTAGTCCATGTGCACTTGTTTTTATTAATTACTGTCTAATTTTTGTCAGGGGAAAAAAGGTTGTTGACGAAAACTATGACAAAAATAATAAGTCAACAAAATCAACACCGTAGGATAGGCCTGATTTTCGTCATGTTAGGAAAATCTTAATTCATGACAGATAAACTCTGTACCTGAAGAATCTCACTGTGTTATATAACTTCTAGTTTTAACAAAGTTTTAATGTAATAGACTAGTATTTTTTAATTCAGCAGAATAATGTAAAACAGCTGTGAACCATCACCAGGACATACATTGAATCCAGAGCAGAGTTTTTCTGATCACTGAACGGAAAAACTGATTTTTGACGCAACTGAAAATTTAATACAATGGTGGTGATTACTAAAATATTTGATTTTTTCTTTTACCATTTCTCAGATAAGGATAAAAAAAAGAACAAAAACTGAAACAGAGCAACAATAAACAGGTTTTTATTCCCTTTTCTGTTCTGGAAAACAAAAATAATCCTCAAAATTGCAAAAATTACAGTTTCATTTGAGCAGAATCCCTTTCAGTGCTCAAGCCCTTTAGATGATGTGTGGTTGTTCTGTTCCCTTTGGTGAGTGTTGTTTTTAGAGCTCTGGTTGCTCTGGATCACAGGCTGACAGACTTCACTTTGATCCGACGCTTTGTCCTTAAAACAGACTTCATCATCTTCAGCACGCAGGCCTTCAGGAGCTTTTCACAGACGGAGAATGCTGCTTTCCTTCCATCCAGACACCTAACTCATCTGTCCTGAAGATCTGCCTGATGTGGACACATTCCCGACCAGAAATATTTCATCTTAAAGAGTTTGATGTTGTTTCTTCTCCGTAAAGGCAAAAGGACGTGCAAACAGGAATAATGAGTATTTACTTTCAGCTCTGCAGCCCGATGACCGCAGACGATGTTAGAAAAAGCAGATTTATTGACTCCATGGTCTGGTTTAGTGAGGTTATTTGCATATTAATTAGTTTTTAAGGCAGGTATGAAGTCTAAAAGTGTTAGTGTGTCAGTCAGTAACATGTACAGGCTCCTCTCACAGCTCTCCGTTAGCACACGCCTGCATGGTCGCCGTCCTCGCCGGCCTGAAGCCGCTGTACTGCCCGTCCGGGCTGGGGTACCCCCCTCTGATCCCCCACACGCAGCAGCTCGGGATGGCGGGCACAGCGTCTGCGGGCGGGACCCCAAACCTCCACCTGATGTACTGTCCATAGGCACAGTGGCGCAGGGCGGCGGTCTGGGCGGGGTCGGGGGGCGGGGTCAGAGGGTCCCTGTACAGGAGAGCGGCCTCCAGCAGGGGGCGACACAGGACGAGCTGCTCAAACAGAGGAGACGAGGTGATGCAGGCGCCGCTGCTCCTCCTGCAGCAGAGCTCCTCCTGAGGGAGAGTGGAGGGAGCGCAGTGGCCACATCGACACCACGACGGCCGCCGCGGTCTGGGGTTCACATCCGGTTTGTTGTCAAGAAGGGGCGGAGCCTCTCGATCCATCTGCAGCTGAGACAGGACGGCCTGCAGGTGTCCAACATCCTCCTGTAAAGGTGAGATTCATCAGTGGCTGATGAACTTTTGATGCTAAAGGAGTTAAAGAGAATTACAAACCAATGTTTCCAATGAACTTGGGACGGTGTGTAAAACAGAACATGATGACTTCAAATCCTTTTCCACCTTTATTCAACTGAAAACACAACACAGACAAGACATTAATGTTCAAACCGGTAAACTTTATGGTTCTTGCAAATATTCACTCATGTTGAATTTGACGTCTTGTTAGAGCTCGATATGTAACAATGACCCGAAATGTTATTAAAAAAAATGTAATAAAACGCAAAATGTAATAATTGAGCAATAATGTAACAAAAGTGTTGCGCTGAATCACTCTGTGATTTAATAAAATTATTACTATTAGGAGAAAGTCGTTGGGCAATAAAGTTATGTTTTGGGATCAGCATCTTGTTACGTTATGGACCAATTATTACATTTCGGGTTTTATTACATTTGTTTTTATAACATTTTGGGTCATTGTTGCATATCGGGCGCTAACACGTCTGCATCACGTTCCAGAAAAGCTGGGACAGGGGCAAGTTTACCCCTGTGTTACATCACCTTTCATTTTAACACTCAGACTAACTGTTTGGAGATTTGTAGCCGGAATTCTTTCACTTTCTTGCTCGATGTTCGACTTCAGTTGCTCAACAGTCCAGGGTCTCTGTTTGTGCTTCATTATGAGGCCACACTGTTGCAACACGAGCAGAATGTGTCTTCACACCAGTGTTAATTTGACAGCACTTTTAAATTCAGTTTTAGTTATAGTTTTTTGTCTGATAAAACCTTTTAGTCATAATTACTTCATCTAAATTGTTTTAATTTTAGTCTAGTTTTAGTCAATGAAATCTGCTGTAAATTTAGTCGACTAAAATATGAAGTGTAAAGGGTAAGGCATTTTTATGGTCCCTTGAATTTCTGAAGTCATGTTTTACGCTTGGATAAAATCAAACATCTAATAACCCTTTACTGAATGCTAGTAAAGTCTGAATGTATAAATGAACAGAAACAAATTGAACTTTTGTGTGAAATGCAGTCACCTTTATTTAGGCTACCTGGCAGAGCATCTCAGCTCCATTCCAGTTTTAGTTTTTGTCCATGTGCACTTGTTTCTTATTAGTTACTGTCTAGTTTTGTCAGGGGAAAAAGGTTGATGTCAAAAACTATGATGAAAATAATTAGTCAACAAAATTAACACTGCCTCAGTGTCCCTGAAAAAGATGGATAGCAGCTTGTTGCTCCTAAACCTGTATGTACCTTTCAGCATTAATGGAGCCTTCACAGATGTGCAGGTTACCCATGCCATGGGCACTAACACCCCCCCATACCATCACAGATGCTGTCTTTTGACCTTTGCTCTGATAACAGTCTGGATGGTCCTTTTCCTCTTTAGCCCGGAGGACACCACGTCCATGATGTCCAAAAACAGTCTGAAATGTGGACTCAGACCACAGCAGACTTTTCCACTTTGCCTCAGTCCATCTCAGATGAGCTCGGCCCAGAGAAGCCGGCGGTGTTTCTGGGTGTTGTTGATATTTGTCTTTGTCTTTGCATGGTAGAGTTTGACCTTGACCTTGTAGATGTAGAGATGAGCAGAGTTAACTGTCAATGGTTTTCTGAAGTGCTCTTGAGCCCATGTGCTGATATCCTTTACAGGGTGATGCTGCCTTATAATTAAAGGATTGAAGGTCACAGGCATTCAGTGTTGATTTTTAGCGTTGCTGCTTAATTACAGACATTTTTTTGGATTCTCTGTAACTTTTGAGGGTATTTTTGACTGAAGATGATGAAATCACTACATTTCTTGCAATTCTATGTTAAGAAATATTGTTCTTAGACTGTTGGACTAATTAACCTGTTCACATGTGGAATTTTCCAAACAGGAATTTTTTTGTCAGTCTTTTGTCGCCCCTTAATTTTTTTTTTTAGAACATGCTGCAGGCATAAAAATTCAAAATGAGTGAATATTTGTAAAAAAACAAAGAAAAATGATTAAGTTAACAGTGTGAACTTTAAATGTCTTTACATATCTTGTCTTTGTAGAGTATTTAATTGAATTTGGGTTGAAAATGATTTGCAAATCATTGTTTCCAATTGGATTTGTTATAAACAACGTCCCAGCTTCACTGGAATTAGGATTTGTAATCGTCACCCTGAAATCTTTTTCCGGAAAAAAAAAAGAAAAGTGTGGAGGTTTACTGAGTTTTGGTAGGCCTGAGATATCAGATTGAAACATGGTCTTCGTTGTACGTTATTGGCTGCTTCAGGCTGAGTATGACGTCATTTGTTTTTTGTTTGGCTGCAATCTTCCTCTTAACCACAAGGTGTCCCTCTAACCTTTCCAGACCCAAATTTTGGGCCCCATAATCAGTTTGAGATGATTTTCAGAAATATGAAAATAATTCATACTTCATTTTCCCAGAGATTTAACCCTGAGTCATTGGTGATGCTTTACCTTAAATACAAAAAAAAAATTCTTCCCTTTTCAATCCAACATCTCGAAAGAAATTATTCAAATCCATGTCCTTGCATGTCACTGGTCAGTAATAATCGAACAGATTTTCTCTTCAGCTTTACCTTTCGTGGTTGAACACACAGCGGCGTGACGTCCTGTAAACTCTTCTTCTGTGATCTTCTCACCAGACGAATGTTGTTTTCATCGACGTAGGAAACACAGAGGATGACCTGAAACACATCAGCCTATCAGGATCCAGATGCTACATGAGAAATGCATGGATGCAGAACAGGTGGTTAAATGATCAAGTGGATTTTTTGCATTCAAGAGGAGAAAAATGTAAGTATGACAAATGTTTTCTTTATTAATATTTAACTCATAAAATCAAACACTGTGAGAGGCGTCAGTTATGGAAGAATCTTGACAGAGAAATCAGGAATCTAAATCCAACTTCATATTTAAAGTTAGAATAAAAACCATCATGTTAAGAAGATATAATGAGATCTGAAAGCAAAGTTTTGTTCCGTCTGTGTACCATTTTTGGGTTTATTACTCATTCTTTTACTTATTTTTCAGGCAAAGTGTATTTTGAATCTGCGTATCTTATAGAAGGAAATAAGGGTTTTCTTGGCCCTGCATTGATTTAAGTTTTTGTGTTTTATTATCTACATTGTTAATTAGTGCCTTGTAAATAAAGGGCAGATGTAAGATTATTCTTTTTCTGCTCCTTTCCATTTGTTATTTTTGCTTGTTTGTATTGAAGTTCTTTCCTTTAATAATAAATAAAATAAACGCTGAAATTAAATGAAGTGAAGTGAAACGTCTATAAGAATCTTACTGTAGCGTCTAGTTGAGCTAACCTAGTTTTTTTGTGTAGTCCTAAAAGTCACGCCTAATGTCAATACCCTGTCTTATTTTCTGCTACCACAAGCCTCGAGCAACCCCACTTAAAAAAAATAAACTAACCTTTCAAGTGGATCCTGTCTCACTTCATAATAAACAGTGATTAAGTATGTCAGCCTAGTTGCCAAGTTTGCTTATTATAAGTCACTTTTGGCTCCTTTTTTTTTGTCAATATTGTCAGTTCTGGGTTGTGTTATTTTGGACTTGTTGTGCTCCCAAACTCTCCAAACAAAAGGATGTTGAAGAAGTAAATTAAGAGACAAATAAGAAGAAATGTCACAGTGAAATTGAAATGTAATGTAGATAAAAATTAAAACACGCTTCATGTAGATTTCTCTTGTAAAAAACATAATACATCACATTAAAGAAAAGTAGCTCAATCTTGTTTTGGGCTTGTTTTTATTGCCCTGGTTGCTTATTTCAGTGGAAAAACCTGAAAACTTGAAGGTTTTATAAACATTAAAGACTGTGGACAAACTCTAACTGGATATATGAAGCAGAGTCATCATTAAGAAACCCACAGCATGGTTACCTTCTGTTTGTCCTGCACAGACTCCACCTTCTTCTCCGAGTAGTTCTGTCCGGCCTCTGCAGAGTAGCACCTCGTCCCGATCAGCCAGTCGATCAATATGGTGGTCTGTAGGGGCACAGTCGCACACTCAGGATTGCAGTTTCCTAAAAACACACTCATCTTCCAGCATATTGGTTAATCAGCAACTTTTAAATATTAATAAAAACACCCATAAATCTCCACGTCATCCATCAGGTGATCACGAGCATTCAAAACAAACATATATTTGGATTCTTGGTGTTGAAGATAATCAGTCTGGAACTAAAACACTGAGGTATATGCTACCCCCTCCATCCAAGAAATCCTACAGCACTGTTTTTACCATTGTCTTTAATTTCTAAGATACCATGTCACCCAGTGTACATGCTTAACAAACTACTAATAAATCCAAAAAAATCTAAAGTACAGTATAAGTACCCTTACCACGAAATAAAAATCCTGTAAATACATGAATAAATAATAATAACAGAATTTAATTATAAATACAACAATCAGCATCAAACAATTTAAATAACCACACAGTTTGCACACAATAAGCAAACATGTGCTACATTTACACTATATTCAAAATCTAAATAAAATAACAATGAAGACCTATTTGGTATTATCATTTGTAGTCATATTAATTGCTTTATATTTGAATCAGTGCAACCTTTTCGATTTTATAACTAGTTTTGATATAATTACACTGAAGGTGAATTTCTTCCAGATTTTGTAGCGCCCCCTGGAGGCCACAACGGGATGTGATAATATATGTAACACAATGGAAAAAATTATTTTTGTCTTCCCGAATATAATATTTATTACCGGGCCGCCATTATATTGAGCTGCATGACGTCAAACAAGGAACTCGAGTAGGTCGAGCACCATCAGGTTCACAGGTGTGAATTCACAGGTTTGACTTGAGCTCCGCCCACTTTCAGCCAGTAAATCACAGGTTACGGGGGCTTGGAATGCACCCATAGACCAATGTGAGTCATTTATCGTTGGTTTATCGGTATTTTCTGTAAATAATGTAAAAATATTGTAAATAATGACACAAAAAATGACATTTCTTGCCGTTCTTATGCAGTATTCTTGCTGAGTTTTGCCGTATTTTGGCTGCATTTTCATCATACTTCCCGATTTATGGATTTCATAAATAGTTAAATAATATATAATCATAAATAATCTAAAATAGGTTGAGTTTTGGTTTTGTCTTCTCAAAAATGTTGTACATGTTCATTTAGAATTTTTTATGAAGATGAACCTGATGAAAATGCAAATCTCTTTTTTTCTTTTCTTGTAATTACACACTGTTTTAAGCATTTACAACTTAACAATGACAAGTACTTCCAAAATTATTTACTCAACGGGCATTTTCTGACACATTTATTGACAAAAAAGGCAAAAAAGTCCAGGCGGCCATTTATATTCATCTAAATAAATGCTATTGATGGAACAATCGTCCAATCACCTGACAGAGAGACTAAGCTGCAGCTACACTATCACGATTAAATGCATCTCAAGAAACTCGTAATTGGCTCCAACACGTGGTTTCATTTTCAGGAAGGAGATGAAAATGACCCCCCCCCCCCCCAACACACACACACACACACACACACACACACACACACACACAGTGTTCAGCATGTGTTTTCACCAGAGCGTAGTACGACAGCGTCGATCCGATGTAGATGATGAGCTGGATGAGGCTGAACTTTCCCGCCTGGAAAACAAACACAGTCTGTCACATCGTCATCGAGTGCTGGCTCAGAAAATTATTGTAAGGATTGTTTTTTTATGTCAGAAGTTAATATGCTGTTAAATCAACACAAAGCTGATGGATTTTATTTATTTATTTGCACATATTTAAAAGAAACGTCAAAGAAGACAGAAAAAACTAAATGAAGTCAAGTGAGTGTGGGCTTATTCACAAACCTCACCTTCAGAGTAAATGCAGATGAAAATAACAGAAAATTACATTAAATCTTTGTACTAAAAAAACAAGCATCAAACATTAAATTATATTTTATTTTTAATTATTAGTATTATTTTAATTTTAGTTGATTTACTTATCTGCCATTGTTTTTTATATTATTCCTTTTATGGATATAAGTATGTGTGTGTAGTGTTATAAAGGCACAGGTATGCATGTTATTTATTTCTGTTTTCTTTACCGTCTGGTCATTGGGGAGGGGTACTGTGATGTTTTCAAACTTCAAAATGTCATTTACACGTGTTACGAAAAAACAAGAGTGCTGTTTAATTTTATTATTATTATTACTATTATTATTTATTTCATTGTGTGATTCAATTTTAATGTCTGTTTATTTATTTATCTGTCATTTTTATTATTAGAAATATTATAATATCATATTGGATTATTATCATTATCCTTTTTATATTATTCCTTTAAATATTTGTGTGTAGTGTTACGAAGTCACAGATATGAAAAAAGAAAATAAAACAAACTGGTATGTTTATCATATTTTATCAAGCAAAATTGAAATGTGGTCGTCACACAGATATAGAAGAAAAATGTTTGACATCAAAACATTTTAGAGCCTCGTTTTTTATCTGGACAAGGACAGAAACTCGGTCAGTCAATAAAAATGTGGTCTTTTATTGACCTCTGACCTCAGAGGTGTGATACAGTGGTAGGGTCAAGTCAAAGGTCTGTCTTGTTAGATAATAATTTACTTTAAAGTTGAGAATAAAAAACATTTTAAAGCCTCAGTCAATCCTGCTCTCATGTGTTTGACTTTGAGAATAAAAGTGGACATTTGAAGTGTATTAATATCAGAAACAGTTCAACTCCATTCTGATTAAATGTTCTTGCAGCAGGTGAATTTTATGTAGATTCGTTGAATAACTGCTGTACATACGACTTGAAAGTAAGTGAGACATGGATATATTAGGCTGTAAAACAATGTCAGAGCACCAGATAAACATAAAAACGCCCACATTCTTCCAAAAATCCCAAAGATGTTGTGACTTTGCCGCAGACAAAACTAATATGGTCCTTCCATGTGAGCAGTCTTCATCTCATTCTTTAGCAATTCCTTCACCATAAATCTGAGGTTTTCTTGATTCTGCATAAACTAGATTATTCTTTTTTACATTTAATGCAGGTTTATTTATTTGAAACAAAAACAAAAGAAGGCCAGTATGTACAACATTTATGAGTTCTTGGACATGCTGTAATGTGTTTGATACTTTAATGTAAATAATAATAATAGAGGTCCTAAAACAGAGCCTTGTGGCGTCCCACACTGTACCAGAGCTCTGTCAGACTCAGACACTGTTGTCTATAACATAAATACTGATATACATTGCCATGGAATCCACCAAAGGTCATGATTTACTGCATCAAATGCCTCAGAAAGGTCCAGGAAATACCCCGTGCAAACTCTTTCTGTTCTGATGCAGAAAAAGTAAATAAAATCTACAAACATCTACAATGTGCAGGAATCACATCGTTAATTTGAATTAAATTGAGACACTTACCTGTCCAAACACCATGACGTCAAACCGAATCCCAAAAGCTTTATAAAGCGTTCGTTCCTCGACTCCGTTCACAGAGTTGTATTTGGCATATCTGATCAGAGGAGACAAAACAATATTAGAAAAACAGCATGTTTATGTTCAGACTAAAAGTCAAAGTTGTTTGTAGATCTAAATTTAAATTGGTCTCAGTTAGGGATGGAAATCCATCCAGTTGAGAATCGATAACATTCAGCTGAACGAATCGAATCATTAGTCTTTTTGCTTAATGATTCCCTTATTAACTCCTCACTAGGATCATGCTCTCAAAAAAAGTGTAATTAACACTATAAGACAACAGCTGCACCAGAGCAGTGGAAAGAGAGAGTTACATCAGCTCTGTAGATGACATATTATTTTACAGCAATGGTGGATCATTGGAGCCCTCGATAGTTTCAAACAATGCAACCAAGGCAATAGGATTCCTATGGCGAAGGTCGGTTTCTCACATTTATCGAAGGTCAGTATACGTGTAGTTGACATTTTAATGATGACTATTTACAAGCACATTTGAATCAAATTAACAACGTAATTTAAAGCATGACAGCTCGTCAATTTCAAACAAAATATTACTTTTCATGTTACGTTAGCAAAGACTCGTGGCTATTACACCTACATATTTAATTACATAAAGTATACAGTAGATGGATACGATACTGATTTTTCTCCCCTCCTCAACAGCATATTGCCACTTGAAGTATCTTGCAACAGCTATTGTACATGGACTACAGATTGATCTCACAGATATTTTATACTTGCAGACAGAGTTTTCTACACGTTTTAAGTTAATAAAGCGAAGTTACAGCATAGACATTGTCCTTGAAACATCTGAACATGTTTTCCTACTCAGGAGGATCACACAGGCTTCTTCTTTCTTCGTCTGAATTGTTAAATAAACAAGTCAGTAATTTTCAAATTCACCAACACTGATGTCATAAACAAGAAATTTAGTAACGTAACAGTGTCAAGCAATGTAAGTAAAGCCAGCCAGTTTACAGTCCACATTCTTCCTTATTAGAGGAAATTTCAGCAGTTTTAAGATAATTATCACAATGATAATGTTCCTACATGTGTGTAGAATATGTGTTACTTTGGAATATATCTAGATATATATGTGAATGTAAAAAAACTAAACATTTTGGAAAGTAGTTACCAGAAACTGACAACAACATGAACAACGTAACCCTCTAGCATTATGACCCCTAATTGGTGCAACTCTCTCTTTCTAGGGCTCTGGGCTGCACCTCATCCAGTGGGATATTAAGCAACAGCGGAAACAGCTAAGATAAGAAAATATATTCCTTTAAAAGTCCCACAGGGGGATTTACAGCAGCGATAAGATACTAAAAAGAAAACTTATGAATGAAAATAAAATAAAATATATATGAATGGTATTTACAGCTGTTATGTACATGCTTGATATATTAGAGTTGGAAAAGCTGAGATATTACATGTAAATATGAAAAAACACAGCAACATGAATATCAGGAGAGACATGTCTTCGGTGTCGTTGACTGGAAACCAGTACATCTTCACTGGGACAAACAGCTCTCTCTGTTCAAGGCATCATGTGGACCTCATTACCTTCAGAACTTAAACTGGATCCAGACTGAAATCAACTCAACCTGAAACAGTTTTTAAGAGGATTCAGATTTTTACTCATTTTTATGTCTTTAAAGGCCCAACTAGGGAAAGGCATCGCAAATGATCTCAGGCTGAAGTGTGCAGCTACACTCTCTAGCTTCATTTTGCCCCTACACAAACAAACATTAAATAAATAAATCAATAAGGAGATTGATAAATATTGGGATTAATTAGCAGAACTGATAATGTCATTGGTATCAATACATTCTTATCAATTCCCATCCCAAGTCTCAGTATCATTTATCTAACCAAAGCACTATGTCTCTCTGTTTTCTGGCTAAATAAATAAATTGTGTCATTAACATTTCTGTTGTTTTTATGTCTTTCCCACCTTAAAGGGATATTTCAGTATTTTTGAGGTTGGTTTTACAGCATGTTGGAGTCCATAAAATAACCACAAGACCTTGATTTAATAGTACGTGCAAAGCAAACTTAAATAAAATTAATAAGAACAAAAACCCCAAATCAACAAAAAAATAAAAATAGATAAATAAATATTTAATAATATTGTATTAAACACCTGAAGCTTCTCACCTGAATTCAGTCCAGGTTTGAGTATAACTGTCAGTTTTAATATCAGTCTGTAAAGATTTTTAATAAATGTTTCTGCTTTATGAGTCTTTTTATTGTATTAAACACCTGAAGCTTCTCACCTGAAGTTCAGTCCGGGGTAGAGCGTTTTGTTGCTCTCCTTCTGGTCCAGCCGTCTGAAGGAGTACCGGGGGAGGCAGCGCTGCATCAGACGGTCCAGGTTACAGTCCCACTTTATCTGGATGCCAATGACGCCCCCCTGTGGTCAACAGAGGAAGTGCATCAACAGTGTAGGATCAGATAGAGACATGCAAGGACAGATGAATGAAAGACAGGGGAATGCATTGATGGAGAGATGGATTCACTGTTAGAAAAATGGATGGATGAATGAATAAATGGACGGATGGATGAATGGAGGGATGGACAGATGGATGGACGGATGGATAAAAGGATAAATGGTATAGATGGAATAGATGGATGGATGGACGGATGAATGAATGGAGGGGCTGATGGATTTTTGGATGGATGCATTGACAGGGAGATGAATTCAAAGATCAAATAATGGATGGATGGACATATAAATGTATGAATAGATGGACATATAGTGATAATTGGACACATGGATAAACAGATGGACATTAGGATGGACAGTTAAACATATAGAAGGACAGTTGGACATATGGATGGACAGTTGGACATATAGATGGACAGTTGGACATATAGATGGACAGATGGGCATATGGATGGACAGATGGACATATAGATGGACAGTTGGACCGATGGATAAACAGATGGACATATAGATGGACAGATGGACATATAGATGGACAGTTGAACATACAGATGGACATATGGACTTACGGATGAACAGATGGACTGTCTGATATATGGACAGACGGATGGACAGATGGACGATTCATCAATTCATAATCTAAGATGATGATACTGATACTGCAGCAGATTTACATTCATTGGGATCAACAGTTAAAAACCTGCACTGAAGCTGTTGAAGAGCTGATCATCATTTTCTGACCCACATTCAATCATCTTAAAAACCATGATGACTTCTCTTTAAAAGTGATTTTACTTTAAATGAAGCTGACTCTTCCTTTTTCTTGTCACAAACTAAAGAAAGTTTCAGTGGACAAACTTCCTCTTGGTTTAGTTTCATTTCCCCGACCTCCACAGAGACTCAAAGCTGCTGCAGATCATTTAAAGGAAAAGTGTGGAGTTAAAAATCACAGACTATACATTTCTCTTTGTTTATTTTTTCTGTTTTATGAAGCCTTAAATTCTGAGTAATCCTTGTCTTAGAAGCTAAAACAACCCATTTTTACTAAACTCTTCCCCTGCATAATCACTTATTTCAAACGCAAAATATTATATATAAAAAATACACACTGAACATTCATCTAATTACTCTTTAGGTTTTTCCCTCTTAGTTTCTTCTTTTGATTATTTTGTTATTATAAGAGCTGGCAGGCAGAGTCTTCTGAACAAATCACAGACATTATGACCCACCCATAAGTCTACTATTTTTGTACACATTTACAGTAATGATCATGAATGACAGGGCTACAGCAAATCCAAACTGCCAATTAAGGATTAATTTTGTAAAAATAAGTATTGATTTGACTTTTGTTACAAGGACAGATATTGTCTAAAAAATTAGTTCAGCCATAATCGAACTGACAAGAGTTTTTTTTTTTTTAAATCTCAAATAGAATTCATTAGTTGTGTATCGAAATATTATAAATGTAGCTCAGTGTGTAGAAAAAACGTTTAATCCCAAGCATGTTTTCTTGTTTCTGGGAGTATCATGCACACTGGAGCGCACAGGAATAGCTCACAGAGGAGTGCTGCTAGCCTCACTGTCTCTCAGTTCTCTGTCCGTTATAAACTTTAAACTAAAATCATTGAAGAATTTTGTCCTGGATTGTTTGGGTGGTCTGAGTGATTTCTTTATGGAAAAATATATCAAGATATACATTGAATATGAAGATTTAACATAAAATACTGATATCTATATTTTGGTCCATATCAGCCATCCCTGGACTCCTCATTTCAGACCACTACACGTACATGGGAGCGCACGATCATTTGCTATTTTAAAAGCCTTTAAATAACATCTGAGCTTCACGCCACAACAATTTGCACCGGGCTTAAACTGGGACCCTACATCACTCTTCTTAGTAAAAGAAAAATGATTTAATTGTTTTTATTTAAGTGTTACTATTTTTTTAAAATTACTACTAAAAAATGTGAATGCAAAAGTTAGCTCAGTTTTTAACGATTTTAGAATAACTCTGTTAATGACCCTCCAGCTGAAATCAAGTTCAGTCAACTCAGTTTGATTAATATTTTAATTAAATCACTATAACCTTTAAAATGACTTGGTTTGAGTTTTAAATTTCAATGAGAAATTGTTAATTATCTTCTAGATTTTATCTTTTGTTTAAGCTTATTGTTTCTTCTTATTCCATCAATTTTAACTCTTTTGTTTTTATCATTTTTTTTAATACATGTTTCATGAAGATGTGTGAAAGGTGCTCTACAAATACATTTGCCTCACCTATAGAAGGCAGGGGTACTGTGAATCCAAACCTGCAATTAAATAGTTAATTTACTGACAAGTAATTGTTTTTAATGTTTATCATAAGGACAGATAGTAAAAATAAATAAATGAACTTAAAGTGGTAAAATATATATAACTTTAATTGATGTTTGGGGGCAAATTTGGTGCCATTATTGTAACTGAAGAGTCTCTGATGGAGAGGCCTGCAGCAGAACCAGGACATAATTGTCCATTAGTGTCCATTAGTGTCCATTATTGTCCATCAGTCTATCTGATGTCTGACATGTGTCCTCACCTCCACGGCCATCTCCGAGAACTTCTCTCCGGCGTCTCGGACCATGTCTCCCAGTCTGAAGATCGGACACAGAGAGTCGTTCTTCCTGTCGCAGCTCCTCAGGTAGGCGTCGTTCATGTTTGGGAGGATGTTCCTCCTGAGAGACAAAAATTAATTTTAATAAAATTCATGTAAACATACAAAGAGTCAATCTTTCCTTTGGACTAAATAATGACGAGATGATTACCAAGAAATTAAAATCACTGAGCTTCAGGTTTGGTGAGTCTCTAATCGTTTTGTCCCTTTTCTTATTCGACCATAAAAATCAGAAAACTTCATGAATATTCAGAATAAAAACTTTATTTTAGACATGATAATGAAAGTTTATCATAAAACATTCAAAAGAGAGCAGATGACTGGTGAACAATACCTAGAGAAGACTAACACCAATCTGTTAACCTGCAAACAAAAGGATTTTTATGCTAAAACATAAAATACTCAATCTAAGATCTGCAGTAAAATAACATTTGTTTCCTTTTACAGGATTATAATAAAATAAAATCAGGCTGTTAAATAAATAAACAAAAAAATTACTAATCAGATCACTCAAATGTAAGAGTTTTCTTCAAGCTAATAAAAAAAGTTAAAAACCAATTCATACACTCGCTGGCCAAATCAACTGCTAACACAATCAGCTTATCAATCACACGGCAGCAACTCGCTGCATTCAGGCATGTCAACATGGTCCAGATGACCTGCTGAAGAATGAAAAAGGAGGTGATTTAAGAAACTTTGAGCAGGAATGAACTGTCAGAAACTGATCCACCATCTCGAGGGTTCACAGAGAATGGTCTGAAAAAGAGGAAATACCCAGTGAGCGGCAGTTTACTGAGTTAAAGTGCCCGGCCACGTCCATCCCGATATGACCAGACTTTTGAAAACAAGTTTTGAGACTTAGTCTCCAGACCAGGTTTTAGACTTCAACTAGCTTTTAGACTCAGGATCAGGTTTAAGTCTTCATACCATTAAATTAAACTTTGAGTTAGGTTTAGATTTAAGACCAGGTTTAAGTTTTTAGACCAGGTTTTAAACTTTAAAATAAGTTTTTAGACTTTGAACAATCTTTTGACCAGATTTAGAATTTAACCAAATCAAGAATTTTGACTAGGATTTAGACTTTGGAGGAGGTTTTTCTTTATAATACAGTTTTTATGCAATAAATCAGGTCTTTATCTTGGACTAAGTTTTAGACTTAAGACAAGGTCTTGGACAAGTTTTATGGTCCACTAGGTTGGAGGTTTAGGACCAGGCTTTAGACTTTAGAGAGGGTTTAAGGTTTTAGACCAGGTTTTGGCCTGCAAACTAGAATTCAGATAAGTTGAAAACTTTAAACCAGCTTTTAGGCCTTGACAAGGTTTTGCACTTTAATTTAGGGTTTACACTTTAATCCTTTAATGCCTGAAAACACAAATTATAGCCAGAAAATTCAGTTTTTTTGGAGCTGAAATATTTATTTCACTTTCTACTGAAATCGTAAAAAATCTAAATTTCCATAAATTTTAACATATATGTTTTTTGTATCTCATTTGATACATTAGGTCTTTTGGTTACTGATAATCCATTTGAGGACTTTTTTATCATTTATCTGATTTTATTCAGATGTTTTTTAGTAATTTGTTGATCATATTGATTAGATAGAGGTGTCATAAAAGTATGTATCAAATATGATACAACAGGCGTCAAAGGGTTAAACCAGTTTTTCAGTCTGAACCGGGTCAGACGGATCAGGTGTTAGATGTTAGACCAGGTTCAGAGAGGTCATAACGTTCTTTCTTTAGTTTTATCGGCCTTTCAGTATGGTCAACACTCCATACTTCCAGCAGCTCCACGTCTCAAAGCTCAGATCATCTCAAACTGGTTTCTGAGTTCACTGAACTCAAGAGGCCTCCACAGTCACCAGATCTCAGTCCAATAGAGCACCTTTGGGATGTGGTGGAGCAGGAGATTCTCAGAAAGTGTTCATCATAAGAGAGTGAAGCTTCAGTCTGTGCATCGTGTGCTTTCCTGAACTCTCACCTGGTGAAGCTGAAAGCAGGAAACCTGATGTTGTTCTTGATGAGGACGGTGAAGTTTTCAGCTGCTGCCAACAGAGCCGGTCTGATTCAGAGACAAAAACACCGTGAAGATAATTTAACACGTCTTCATAACGTAACACATGAAGAATTTCAGCTAACGCTACATTCAGACAGATTTATCGACCTCTCAGCGGGCGAAGTTGCCCGTCCCTGCTTCATCAGTTTTCTGCTGAGTGGAAAATAAGAATCATAACGTGAAGTATTTCACCTGGGAGGGTTTGTCCTGGTCTCAACGGGACACCACGCTGAGACCTCGCAGGTTTTCTTTAGGACGTCAAACTTCACACAGGACCCCGTCTGAACCCCTGCAGTGGAAGAACATGAAAAAAACTATTTTATCAGTCAAAAACCCGCCCTTCATAATCCGCTTTAGCTCAACCGGTGCTGGCTGGTCCATTAGGCAAAACAGGCAAATGCTAAGGGCACTGTGGCCTCCAGGGGGCGCCACAAAATCAGGAAAAAATTCACCTTCAGTAAAAATTATATTTAAAATAGTTATAACTATTTACATTGATTCAAATGTAATGCCCAGTTCAGAGCAGGCCCAATGTGGCATCTGCCTCAATCAGCGATTCACATACACTTATAAAAGAAATCAAATAGCATCGTTTTTCTATTGTATTTAATTCATAAGATAACATGTCACCAAATTCACACGCTCAAAAAATTACAAATAAATATAAAATAACCTGAAATACAACTAAAATGACACCAAACACAGAGGCTCACTTGATTTTATCATTTGTAGTAATATTAATTAGGCACTTCATTACATTTGTATCAGTGTGAGCTTTTCTGTTTTATATGTTAATAGTAATAACTATTTTTAAAAGAATTATATTGAAAGTGAATATTTCCTGATTTTGTGGCGCACCCTGGAGGCCACGGCACGCTTAGCATTTGGCTATGTTGCTTGTGTGCAAACTGTGTGGTTATTTAGATTGTTTGATGTTGATTGTTGTATTTATAATTTATCATTATTATTATCATTTATTCACTTATTTACAGAATTTTTATTTTGTGAAAAGGGTATTTATTTTGTATTTCAGATTTTGTTTTTATTTGTAATCTGTTAAGCATGTAAATTAGGTCACATGTTATTTTATAAATTAAAGACAATGGTAAATACAATGCTATTCTCTTTCTTTTATAAGTGTATGTAAATCACTGATGGAAGGGGGCCATATAAAATCTCACCTAGGGCCCCACATTTGGTAGGGACGGCTCTGAGATTCAGCAGAGAGCAGAGGGTTAAACCTGCAGCACATCCGTCTTAAATTCCTCCTCTGTGTGTTAAAACAGACGACTGGCTCTATTTTCAGCACGTGCACGACTTCTTTATCTGAGCATTAATAAAAACATCTGAGGCTGACACAGGATGTAGAGAGTTAACCTCTTAGTCCATCAGAGGAGAGAGAATGAAAGCATGACCTTTGTCCTTCACCTGGTCTCTCAAAGACAGGAAGTGAAGGAAGAAAGCAGGTCGGTTTACCGTGGCTCAGGTGATCCCACGCTCCTTTCTCACAGTCTTTATCAGAGCGGCACAATCGACCCTTCAGAGGAACCTGCAAGAAAAACAAGGCTGAACATGACCAAGGATCAGTGATATCAACCGTAGTTCAGCTCTTCGAGTACTCTAATTAGGAGTACATGTACTCATTTGGGTAAACTAGTGAACAAGTAGACTTTATTGGTGAAGCAAAAGTGTCACTAGAACTAAAAGTAGACTTAAAAATGTTCACTAGTACGACCAGTAAGCCTTATATGCTAATAAGGGGGTGGGGAAAGCAAATTCTGGCATCCTATTGGATTTTGAAAATATTACAACTAGTCAGGGTCCTGGATTTGGTTATAATCCCTCCTACTTCATTTGCATTAGGTCGACTAGCAGTGGCGATTCCCCAAGGGGCCCCTCTGAGAAGCGTTAAATGTCTTCATAAATAATCTGAATTTGCACAGCACATATCGCGATACAGCAACACTGCTAATCCAGAATACAATTAGCCAAAACTAGCTCCTGTTTTTACCACAGGGATGACATGGGGCCCCTTTAGGGAGGTATCTGTCAAAGACGTCATTGCAGTTTGACCACTGGTTGTTTGATGGGGTTAATGGGGTAGGTCACTACAGTTGCAGCATTGTAAGACATAACTGTGGAGAAAAATTCGTCCGCCCTTGAGGGCCCCCTAGTGGCCTGGGGCCCCAAGCAGCTGCCTGCCTTGCCTGTTGACAAGCTCCGCCTCTGTCTACTACTAGTGGACGATTTGATTTACTAGTAAGTTCTACTTGCACACTGGTGTACCAAAACCTTTACTAGTAAAACAAAATTATGTTTACTAATACTACTAGTAAACTCAAAATATCTCAATAGTAATACTAGCAGACTGTTTTTAGTCCACTAATAGTAAACCCGAAATTTACTAGTAGTACTAGTAGACCTAATGTAAATACAGTAGGAGGGATTAAAACCAAATCCAGCACCCTGATTGGTTGAAAGATTTTCAAAAGCCAATGGGAAGCCTGAATTTGCTTTTCCCCGCCCCCTTATTAACATATAAGGCTAACTAGTGATACTAGTGAACATTTTTAGACCCAAACCCCCTACTAGTAGGACTAGTGAGCCTTTTTTCTTCAGTAGTAAAGTCTACTTGTGCACTAGTTGACTAAAATTGAGTACATGTACTCCAAATGTGAGTACTAGTAGAGCTGAACTGTGGTTGATATCACTGATATCATTTTAATGCCCAAACAGTTTTCCATAGTCCGTATCATCTAAGACGTTATGGTCCTCCTCATGGCTGAAGATCGAGCCCCCCTCTCTTAGAAGATACTCGTTATAATAAAGACGCTGTACCTCTGGACATCTCCCCTGCTTCTGGTTCTTGGTCACGATGACGTTGGTCACCACAAAGAACGAGTTCTTGATCTGAAGGGAAGACAGTAAAGTGTGGTTACTTACCTTTAACTCCTGAGGACATTAAATCGCTTGCAGGTGCCCTAATAACCCACCTGTGAGGCTCCACTGAAGTCCACCCCGTCCCACACCACGTCTCCCACCCCGGGCAGGTGAGTCTGAGCCACACCTTTGACCTTGGTGGTGACTGAGCTGACGACAAGGTCAAACTGCTGATAGTTCCTGTTCCACAACATCATGATGCTGG